>OU015752.1:107094024-107114024 GCA_907169655.1 Acomys percivali | reverse complement strand
TAATTCAACCATAAAGTGGCTGGTTATACCCATGACATTTGTGCCACTGTTACACCAGCATATCTTGAGGCAGGTCTCTTGTAGGTGTCAGGGTTTGCAGCTGGTGATACTGAAGATTACCTTTCTCCTCTGGTAGCATGCAGAGCATCTTCCAGCACCATAATGCTAGTCTGATAGTCAGGAGGGGTGAAACTTCTTGGTTGGGCACCAGATAGAACATCTCCATTTTCAATGGCATGAGTACATGTTGTCTTCATCAATAGGGCCTTACCTTCAGATTGTATAGAAGAACAAGTAGCCTATGGTGTTTAGGGGGTCTGTGTAGGCCCTTATCTCTTAAAACATTTTTAAATGCCTCAAAATGGACTATATACTTTATAGAACCAAAACCATAAAATTACTGGAATAAAACACAGGGAAACACTTCAAGACATTGGAAAGGGCAAAGAATTTTTTAACACTTCAAAAGCATAGCAAATAAAAGCAAAAATATACAAATGAGTTCGCATCACTAAAAAGATGCATTGCAAACAGTCAACAGATTAAAAAGAAAGTATTTGCAAAGTATACACCTGAAAAATGTGTTGGTATCATAATTTTAAAAGCCCAATATGAAAATAGCAATGATAAATTTTAAAAGGGCAATATATCTAAGTGTATATTTCTCAATAGAAGTTTTGAGACCAACAGGTATATAAGAAAATGCTCAATACCACTAATCCTCTGGAAAATGCAAATCAGCATCTAAATAACGTAGATACCACTGTACCAGTAAGAAGAGCTGTTATCAAAAAGACTAAAAATAACAAGTGTTGGAAAATATGTGGAAAAAAAGGAATTCATGCCCATTTCTAGTGGGAATGCAAATCAGTACAGTGATAGAAAACAGAATGCATTTCTTCAAAAAAGTGAAGCTGAAGCTATTTTATGATCTAACCATCTCACTACTTGGCACTTGGTACTACTTGGCACAGGAAATGAAGTCACTGTGTCAGAGATATTAATACTCCCAGTACAATACAACACTACTTACAATAGCCAGTATAAGGAAACAAGTGTCCTTTAGCTGATGGATGAAGGAAGGAAACATAGTATATCTGCCCAATAGATACTAACCAGTCATAAAAAGAATAAAATCTGGCCTGCAGGGTGGCACATACCTATAATCCCAGCACTCCGGGAAGTAGAGGCAAGCAGATCTCTGTGAGTTCGAGGCCAGCCTGATCTACAAAGCAAGGACAGTCATGGCTGCACAGATAAACCCTATCTCCAAAAAGAAAAAGCAGAATGAAATATGTAAAGTGAGTCCAGGACAGCCAACGCTACACAAAGCTCTCATTTATGGCCATGTGGACAGGGCTGGAAGCCGTGATGTCAAAGGGCCAGACAGAAAGAGAAGCATGAGGTTATCCACAGGTCTCCTGAGACGATCTTACAACACTGCAGAGCAGAGTGCTGGACTCCAGAGAACAGAGACTAGGATCAGATGAGGATGGATGAGGAAATACTGATAGGTGAGTATGAAGGCACACAGGAGCAAAAAACTGCTGTTATCACCCAGCAGGATGACTAGAGACAAGAATAATGTACTGCACATTTCAAAAGGCTGGAAGGCAACGTTTTTCATAAAGAAATACTAAGTGCTTACATAAATAAGTATACTCAGCCTAAATTAAACATTATCTAATGTATACATACATTGAAACAAAACCTGGTATCCACTTCTCCTTTTTTGTTTGTATCTACGTTTGCTTGAATAGGGTATTCCCTCCAATTTTAAAATAATAAATTAACAAATGATGGTAGTACAAGCATATACTAACACTTTTGTATAGGACTATAACTCTTTAAATGTCAATGGATGTCTGGCCATGTAGCTCAGGCTAGCCTCAAACTCACTGTGCTTCTGCCTCAGGCCTCAAAGTGCTGAGATCCTAAGAGCACACCACGATGGCTGGCTTTTGAACCACTATGCCTAGCTTTAGAACTTTAAGAATGCTTTCATATTTTACCCAGATAACATCTTTAACAACTTGGGATCAGGTAAAAATAGTTTCATTTTCATTTTGGCCATAAGAAAGCAGAGATTTCTCATAAATAATAATGGCTCTTGTGCTCCCTTCCTAGCCTGTTGCTACCCACTGTTTACCAATGTATCAGCAATACCGTGATTGTCCTATGCCTACATGTCTCTTTGGACTATGGACTATGATCCCCTAGTCATCCACTCTCTCTAATGCCTGAAGTTTAGTCTTCCTCTTTCCCTTGTTAACCAGCTATAACTTTTTTTTAAACACTTAACCACCAAATATTTTTTTTCTTCTCCTTGAATTATAACTTTGAAGCTAATTTGTCTACTTTCTGTTCCCTCTGTTCACTTGTGGCTTTTTGTAGGTATGTATTTTAATATTTTCTTCTTGTAAAGGGCAATTTTCAAAGCCATCCTGATGACATTCCTATAATCACATCTGCAATGTAGTTCGATTTCTGGAGGATTATCATTTATTTAACATTTATGGATTAACTACTCAAGGAAAACATTGTACTGACTCAAAACAGGTGAATGTTTTCCAAACAAACAAAACTCATGTTGCTCACCTCAGTCGGAAGAAAAAAAAAAAAAAAAAAACTGCCATTTAAAATGCTAGAATGAGAGAAAAGCAGACTGTCAGATAAACTGGTCGCCTGGACATCATAGGCTTGAGTGTCAGCAGTCAGGGCCAGAAGTGTCACTGTTTGTTTCTTTTGATTAATGTCAAGGATCATCACCCAGTGTCAGCCTATTTTTGCCATTCAAGTCTTCCCTGGTTTACAGAAGTTGGATCTTGATAGCTATGCAATGATTACAAATTAAACACAACAAAAGACATAATAACAAAAAATCTTATCTTACAAGTAAGAACTGCTCACAGATCGTTAGAAGTTGAATTAATGTAAAAAGTTTTGATAATTGTGAAAGCTAGAACATTTTAATTGATGCCCATTTCAATAGTTACTTAAATTGCTGATACATATGATAGCTTCAAGTTTTGTATTTTCTTCACTAAGAAAAATACCTTCATACTAATCTTAAGTACACTCATAAAAATAAAATAAAATTTGGATTACTTAGGGTATTCAGAAGAGGAACTGGAGAAAGAGTGCCATTTTTCCACACAAGAAATTTCTGCTTAAACTAAGCAACCCAAGGACAGTCTGAACATTACGTAGTTGGCATATTGCAGGTAGTCACGTGTCTGTTAATTAGCTCAGTTTTATTGTATGTGGCATGAGAATAGCATTGCCAAAAGTTTAAATAATTTGGAGTCGGTAACTTAAAATTAAAATTGTGAATGTCAACAGTACTAAGGAGTAACCTTTTCGAAAAAGAAAGTATTTTCCACAGCTGAAAAATAAATTAATTGCAGACCATAGGAGTGTTACCATCAGCAAAACTAAGTTCAGAATACAGTTGGAGATAAAATGAAAAAAATCAAGATAAATCATTTAAAATTATGGAATCCCTTTTATATAAGTTTATTCAACATTTTTACAATTTAGAAGATATTTCAAATGCATTATCTGATTCCCACTGCTGACAAGTTATATGTGCCTACTCACATAAAATTGAAATTCACAAATCCAAGATCACAGAGCTACTGAGTAACAGATTTGTAACTTAATCCTAATGCTTTTGGTTCCAAATATAGTGCTCATTCCACAAAACCCTTCTTAATCCCTCCCCCCCAAGAAGTCACATTTCTATGGAAAACAAACCTGATTGTCTTAGGGCTACTATTGCTGCGATGAAACACCTTTGCCAAAGGAAAGGGTTTATTTGCTAACACATTTATATCCCTCACTGTTCATCTTCAAAGGAAGTCAAGTCAAACAGGGCTGGAACCTGGAAGGTGGAGCTGATGCAGTGACCCTGGAGGGGTGCTGCTTACTGGCTTGCTCCACAAAGCTTGCTCTGCCTGTTTTTTAATAGAGCCCAGGACCACCAGACCAGGGATGGCTCCACCAACAATGGACTGCGCACTCCCCTATCAATCACTAATTAGAAAAATGCCCTACAGGCTAGCCTACAGACCTATTTTATTGAGGCATTTTTCTGAATTGTGCTTTCTTCCTTTCAGATAACTCTAGCTCAATGGTTCTTTACCTTTCTAATGCTGTGACCCTACATCGTGGTGACCCCAACATAAAATTATATCATTGCTACTTCAGAACTGTAATTTTGCTACAGCTATGAATTGTAACATAAATATCTGATATGCAGGATGTCTGATTTTAGGCCCCTGTGAAAGGGTCATTTGAACCAAAATGGGTCATAACCCACAGGTTGATGACCACTGCTTGTATTACTAGCTTGTGTCAAGTTGACATAAAACTTGCTGTCACATTGATCATTCAGACATTAATTATATTTATGAATTTTAGAATATTAAATTAAATGCTAAATATCTAGCTTTCATGTATGCTTGCTAAATTAAGAATCATATTAATAACATAAGTGGTCCTATTATTCTGTAACATGAATAAAAAGATTTGTATTCATTAATCATATATTTGTTTAGTATCTCGTCATTTTTCAGACACTGGGAACTCAATATTGAACAAGAGAGGCAATAGTCTAAAATCACAGACATTTTATTCCAAAAGTAAAAATTAAGTAATGTACCAAAATAAAGGATTTAACTAGTGTATAATAATGCTATAAGACACCAGATGTTGCAAAGGGAAGCAAAGATGTTGATATACATGTAAGTTTGGTCTAACACCCAAGAAGGAGGGCGAAGACACAGAACACTGAAAAGAAGAGAAGTGTAATCCTATTTTTAATTTTAGGTATAGATTATTTTAACTATAACATGGTATATCTAGATATAGCAGCAATAACAAGTTTTCATCACATTATTTTAATGAATAGCCACAACTCTTTATCATTACTTGTTATACATGACTAGAAAATAAACATTTTATTGTGAAATATTTAAAGCTGGTCATAATGAAACACAACTATAATTCCAAACTCGGGAGGCTGAGGAAAGAAAACCGCAAGTTTGAGGCCAGCCAAGACAGCATAGCTCTGAGCCATGCCTTGCCTCAAGAAAAGCAAAAAGGAAGGAAGGGAAGGGGAAAGGGAGGGGAGGCAGAGGGAGAAGGAAGGGTGAAAGAGGGACAGAGGGACAATAATACTTATTGTCGTTTTATTTTATTGCAAATCAAGGATATTCATATGAAAATAAACAAGTAAAGAATAACAATAGAAAAGTTAATTTTGTTTTCCTGTATGCTGTGTGCCTGTGTGTGTGTGTGTGTGTGTGTGTGTGTGTGTGTGTGTGTGTGTTTCTTGTAGGGTTCTTTTTTCTCTGCTTTTGTTTTGTCACTGTGTTTTGTTTGTTTATTTTGTTTGCCTGACTTGTCTTCGAAAGGGAAAAAGAGAGAAAGAAAGGGAGTGGAGTTAAGTGGGTGAGAAGGATCTATGAGAAGTTAGGAAGTTGGGAGGGACAGAATATATTGTATAAAAATGTGATTTTCAATAAAAAAAATACAGATACACTTAAAGATGATAAAATAGGGCTGATGATATAGCTCAGGGAATACAGTGCTTAGCTTCAAACCTGACACCGGAGTTCAGTGCCAGAAGACCACATACAGGTAGAAGAGAGCGGATTCCACAAATCCACTGACCTATAAACCTCTGCAGAAGACATCATACATACATGTAATTTTTTAAGCCTAATTTTTGGAACAGCGAGCACCTACTGCAAATCTTAGTTTGGAGATCTAAGTTCAATCCTTAGGATCTATATGGTGGGCAAAGAACTGACTCTCAACAGTACATAAGTACACCTCCATAAGTACACCTGTAGACATATGTACATGCAGGCACACAGTAAGTAAAAACGTTTTTTTTAATGTGCCCAGTTTTTAAATGATATGACAAAAATGTGTTGTTTTATTATTAACAATATAACCTAGTATTTGTTAGGCAATGCTAAATATTATATATGCATATACCATCTTATCGAATATGCACAAGATCCCAAGAAATACTGCTAGATATATTTTTGCAAATGAGGAAACTTTAGACCAAAATAAGTAAAGTAAGTTGCCAGCTAGCTTTCAGTCTATAAAACAAAGCACTGAGAAAATCAGTGCAAAGGGGAAAGATTAATTTTGGCTCATAGTTTTGCAGCTTTCGGTCCATGCTTAGTTAACCCGGTTTCTTTGGACCAATGCAAAGAGTTGGTCATATGGGGAAGAAAACCCATTCACCTCATGGCTGCCAAGTAGCAGGAGAAAGAGAGAGAGAGAAGAGGCAGGAAGTCCTAATGCCACTCAAGAGTAAGTCCACCATGACCTACAGTCCTTCCACCAGACCCTACCTTCCAGAAAAGGCAACCAAGCCTTTAGTGGACTGGCCTTTAGGAGACATGTAAGACCAAACCATAACATTGCCTGTGGTTCTGTGGCCAGCCATGTACTAGAACCAGCAATGAAACTTGGGTATATCTGATACCAAAGCCCAAACTTTCGTGTTATACCATACTGCCACTTGGGCTACTAGGGAAGGACCATGGTGTCTCCTTGTTTTATATCACCCTTAGAAATTACAGGTTACTCTCACACTCCAAAAAATAAAATAAAATAAAATAAATTATAATATGCTTTAACAAAGATCTACTGACCATAGTATTTTATTGAAACAAGTGACACTAATATGAAATGGTGGGTTGCTCCTTTCAGATAAGCCATGTTTTCAAATAATAAAGAGAATTGTTGAAGAGAGAAAAATGCAAGCATGATTAAGTAATAATCAACAGAATAGATAAAGACTGCAAATTTCTAAATAAGCTAGTTGTTGAGATATGTGTTCTTCAGTTTTAACAACTAACAAAAAAGAAAGAAAAAATTACTTAGAATTTAAATAATAGAGATAATATCTGGTTAGACAAAAGCAGATCTTGAGCACAAATTACAATTATTTTGTACATATTGTAGCTTATAAGTCACTTTAGCATCAGTCATTGAGAAATAATACTCAGAAGGAATCCTGGTCTATTTTAAAAACACACATTGTGGCATTTTCTATTTGTGATCACCTGTGTCAGCACCATTTCTGAGCAAGGTGGCTCTCAAAGCTGGACCCTACCACCAATGGGAGAGGACCTTGACTCTGGACTTAACCTACTACCCAAAATGTATTCTGACGTAAGCACTGCATAGAACTTTGCAATTTATTGGGCAGTTCTTACGTGAACTAGGTACCTGACTCTCATAATAATCTTCAGAAGTAATATTAGCACAGTTATGTTTTCAGATGAAGAATTTAAAGCTCAACTCCCAATTTTCTTCATGTAACTTTAACCAGATTATGCGAAAAGGCTGGACCCCAGCAACCGGCAGCTCCCACTGCCCTGTGATTTCCCCCCCCACTCAGCATTGCGCAGCGCCAAACCTTGCAGCAGAAGAGAGCACTGGACGAAACTTCTCATATGAATCCTGCCACTCATTTTGTAAAAGCTAAGTTACACATACTATTTGATGAGGAAAAGAAATTACAGACAGTAAGGGAGAAAAGGAATTAAAAGAATGGTTTTCACAGGCCACTTGGTGGCATCATGATAAAAAGGCATGTTGAATATTTGGGACATTGACACTTAGAAAAAGTAAAGTTTTTTCTCTTCTTAAATTGCCCCATTTCTTCTCTTGGTGCTTTACTGCGTCAAGAGGAGGCATGTGCCAGCAAACACACACACACACACACACACACACACACACACACGAATTTTTTTGCTTTCAAAAAATATAAACCCTCAAAATTAAAAAGTGTGTCACAGAGATGAGAGAATCTCAAGTACAAGCAGAGGGATTTCTCCTGGCATCTCCTTACTCTAAAGAAAAACAACTGAAATACACACACACACACACACACACACACACACACACACACACACCTTTAGACCCTACATAGTACCTACAGCAGGGGAAAAAAAAGCTTGAAAGGTTCTTCTTCCTAGAGGGCAGCAAGGCTCAGAAAGGAATGCTATCACAATGCATCTGGGTAAACAAAAATGCAGACATTCTATAAAACTAAATATAAGTCCACGACTTGGAAGTAGAATCTCTATCAGACCAGAAAGAACTATCTAGACATATAAACTCCTATCTCAGAGGTAAAGTTTACATATAATATATAAAACATTATATTATATACTTATACACCCATACATACAGGAGCATAGATACCACGCAGAGTGCCACGCATTCCAGATATAACTCAATCTAACCCTAGAAAAATGGGAGAAATCTAAAAACAATAGAATTATTGTGGTCACTAGTCAGTGACTAGGTGTAAAATTAAATTTGAAACATAGAAATTGGTATTTCCTATATATCTAAATGTATACATCAAGAGTCCAAGTTGAGGCTGACAAGATGACTCAGCAGGTAAGGTCATTGTCACTAAACTTGAGAACCTGAGCTCAATTCCTGAGACTCAAATGGCAGGACATGCCAGGACAGAACTCTAACTCCTACAAGCTGTCCTCTAACCTTCATACATTCATCATGGAACACTCACATCTGTGTGCTCACACATGCACAATCAATACATGTAATTTTAAATTTAAAAATAGTCTAGTAAAAAATAGTCTATTCAGTGATTATGCCATTATATATTCTTCTAGCCCAATATTCTGAGAATGGTCTGATTTATTTTCCACTGTATCCTGCTGGTGCTATGGAAGGAAAAGAGGAGGGGGAGGAAGAGGAGGAGAAGAAGGCAGTGATGATGGCAATAGAGGATATGATGGCATAATTCATGGTAAAGGAGATAATGATTTGAAACAGCATCTTGTCTCTTCCACATTCCCTGGTAAAGTTCTATTATCTTTTGTATCTTGTGTTAAATATAACATCTTTCCATGAAGAGGCTTGAGTCCTCTTCATCTGTTTCCATGGCAGAGTATGTTAACTTAAATATGGAATATTAAAATTGCAAATTTCTACATATATGTCCTAAAAGGTTGCAATAATCATACAGACAGAAACTGGAAAGATGACTCACAATGGTTAAGGGCACTTTCTATTCTTGCAAAGGCCCATGTTCCGTTCCCAGCACCCACACGGAGGCTGACAAACACCTGTAACTCCAGAGGCCAGTCATGAACTTGGTGCATATACATAAATGGGGGCAAAACATTCATACATATAAAATAATTTCTAAAATTTTAAAAAGAATCAGAAAGGCATAGATGGAAGACCTTGTCTGAACTCTGAAGGCAAAGCTGGTCTGAAGCTTACTGAGTAGCCCTAAGTAGCCTCAAACCTATTTCAATCCTCCTGCCTCGGCCTTCTAAGAAATTGGATAACAAGTATAAGACACATGGGCAACTCTTAATCCAAAAGTTCTAAAATAAATGGGGTCAGAACAACTGTTTCATAATAGAGATGACTTGGCCATAATTTTTTAAATAGCTTTGCGAAACATACTAAAAATTGAACCCGTGCAGAAAGCTTAGTAGCTGGAATTTGAAATGACTGACTGGACAGAAGAGTCTAGGCAAAACTCATGATCCTTTGCTGACAAAGCAACCTACATTGAGGATGCAGAGCCCTGGTGTCTTGACTGCTACAAATTCCTGAGCAGGAACTGTGGCTAGGAAATAGATTCTGTGCTCCCAATATAAATGGTGTTGTACATCAAAGCCTTATGATAAAATACTTGGGAATCATTGACATAATAACCAGAAATATTTTTTAAAGGGATATAAAAAGAACATATGAATACAAAAGAATAGTGTTCTAATAGCTCAGTGAATATAGTTATATAATAATGAGGGGCCAGACATGAGTGGACTGAGTACCTTAATTCAACATTTTTTAAATCTAATGCTATATATATTCTCACTGACCAAACTCTACTACCCAAAATAGTAAGTATAAAATGAAGATTAAATGTTCAATTTTGAATGGAGCACAGAGCAGTTTCCACAAACCTGAGCATGTCACATATTGTATGTATGAAGTCATTACTATGTTATTTGCAAATTTACTAATATATAACATGTATAAAATAAAAACAATTAATATATCAATTTACTTATGGCTGCTGTTTGATTCCTAACATATAATAAATTGGTGTGTGAACACAAAATATTTGTTTTATTTCTCTGTCCAGAATACTATGTCCTTTTGCTTCCTGGATTAATGGTTATTTTCCAACATTAAGAATCTATGACTTCATGAGTTCAAACCTTCTCTACCAACACCAAGATAACTGCCTCACAGAATTTAAAGTGAATTATTTACTTAGAAACCTCTGATAATTTTTTTCAGTGTCTCTGGGAAGATACAAGTCATAAATCTTTGGAGTTTTATTAGTTTTGAGGAAAACATGAAGATGAAAATGAAGGTTTGTAGACTAGAAAAGGCATCTAGATAGAGCCTTGCCATGGTAAATATGAAAGATCGAAGATAAATTTAGCAACATGAATGCAAAGGGAAAACAGCAGCCATCCAGGAACCATTATCAAGTTCATGCATATGGATTTATATTTATAAGTTCCAAAAGATTTCTTTAACTTAAAAGACTCTAGAAGCCAAATGGGACGGCACACATCTGTAACGCCAGCACACCAGAGACAGAAGCCGGTGGGTTAAGGGCTCAGAAAGCAACAGAAAGAAATGACAAAGAGAGAAAGAGTAGGCAGATAATGGTGAGAGGCAAGTGTAAGTCAGTGACACACAACAACAGCCAGGTTAACCCATAAAGCGCTAGATAACATAATGAAGGAAGAAAAGTTTAAATGAAGAAAGAGTAAGGAGAATAGTTATAAGGTCCTTTCCCCAGATAAATTCAGAAATGACACTTTAAAGAATAGGGTCAGCCAAAAGCAAGGCCATAAAAGATTGTCCCCAGGAAACACCAATCTTAAATTTAAAGGTGCCCATAAGATATATGACATCATGTTTTAGAATTCTAAGTCATATACAATGAATATATAATTCCAGGTTTCCTTTCTAAATATACATTGTCAAAGCACGAATATGAAATTAATGTTTCAGTACATGGTAAACATCTCTTTATATGCACCTGATTATACATTGACAACAACTGAAAAAAAAAAAAAGAATCCAAAAAGTAAAGCTACCCTGTAAATGATTAATATCAGGAATAGTCATATGGAAGATAACCAGAAGACAACTA
This sequence comes from Acomys percivali, assembly GCA_907169655.1. Lineage (NCBI taxonomy): Eukaryota > Metazoa > Chordata > Mammalia > Rodentia > Muridae > Acomys > Acomys percivali. Next base: position 107,102,824 of record OU015752.1, on the reverse strand, counting down.
AGGCATTTTTACAAAACCACAGAAATAAAAGGGGCATCTACTACAAATTAGTAAAAGGAATGATTTCCTTCCCTTATATATAATTATGATTAAAAAGTTCAAGAACAAAACTGCATTGCATGAAAAAGTTCCACTGGAATGACTTAAAACAGCAACTTTCTACTGAAAGCATAAAGCTCAAACTATCACTAACATTTTTTTCTAGTAACTCAATATGAAATCTTTCAATTCAAGAAGTTTATATCATATTGCATCATATCTTACCTTGGATTAACTCAACATTTTTACAAACAAAAGCATGTCAAAATTGTTCTATAGGTTCAATAGTGAGTAAATCAAGTTACTACTGCAGATAATAGAATCCTGGATTATAAAAACAAAACAAAACAAAAATCCCTCAAGAAAAAAAAATCATAACAGCAAAACAGAAGAGTCTTCAGTTGATAAAAACAGGTCAGTAAAGTCGGGCGTGGTGGCGCACGCCTTTAATCCCACCACTCGGGAGGCAGAGGCAGGTGGGTCTCTGTGAGTTCAAGGCCAGCCTGGTCTACAAAGTGAGTCCAGGACAGCCAAGGCTACACAGAGAAACCCTGTCTTGAAGAAACCAAACCAAACCAAATAAAACAAAACAAAAACCTACGTCTGTAAAAATGTAAAGAGACAAAAGTAGGGAAGGGAGAAAGTAATGGCATACTGGCCACAGAGCGGAACAAGTGGTGAGCATGTGCAGCTTGCCCAAGGGCAGCCAAGAATAGGCCCTTCAGATGGGCTTGAGGAGCTCTCTCACCCATCCCCACTTCCCTTCGTGGTTGTAAGTTATCAGTGAGGAAATCTCCTCTCTTTTATGATAATAATATGCAAAATAAGCAACAAATGAAAACGTCTTAGGAAAACTTCATACTCTGATAACGACATATTTGACAGTAAGTAGACACTTGGCTCGGTAGGTATAGTGATCTTAAATCACAGTAAGTCTAGCTCCTTCCAGCATATCCGCTTCATGTAACAATAAATTGAAAAGGCACTCAAAAGCATAAAGGATGGCCTTACCTATAGAATCTAATTTAAAATCTCACTTTTCCTATATTGTAGATGCAGTAGACACAGCAATCTTAGCAATTAGAATACGAAATACAAATAATGATTTGACTAGTTGCCTCTATTTAAAATTACGTTAATACTAACAATTTTTAAAACTTGAAAAGCAATATAAATTCTCTAGACCAATTCATTAAATGCAATTCTATAATACAGATTCATTAGTATTTTTTCAGTTATATTCCTTTTTAGAAGAACTTGTTCATCACCTTTAAAATTTTTATGCCACTATATCAACTCACTTTTTAAAGAATAAAGGAAGACAAAGGGAACAACTATAACACTTTCTCTTGAGTTATTAATTTTCAATAATATGTGAACAACTTCTAGAAGTGTTTAAAATATAGTGACTTTTAAGAAATTGAGTCTATTGGCTTTAGAACCCTTGCGTTCACTCTGCACACAGAAGTTACACTTAGGCCATCAATTGCAGTTTTTCTTCCTCTCCCACCCTCCCTTCCTCCCTCCCTCCCTCCCTTCCTCCCTCTCCTCTTCCTTCTTTCTCTATCATTTTTTATTACAAGCACAATGAAATAAAGTACACCAAAAATATTTATCTACAGAAATGGTAGAAAGTAAAATAACACACACTGAGTTAAAGAAGTCAAAGACACTGTTTATTGGCTGCACTCCCCAAACCTTTCTTTCTTGTTCCATATCACCCAATCATGTCTGGTACAGCCAGGTACAGCCTCACAGTACCAAAGACAGCTCACCCCTCTCCGCGGTCTTATGGACAATGATGGGGGAGTAAACAATTCTACTTTTCAACCCCAGGGTGCAAAAGGACAATACTAGATGTCTCAACGGTTCTTGATAGTTCTGCCCCCTCCCTTTACATAGACTTTTTTCAGGGAGAAAAAAAAAAAGCATCTCACTGTGATTTCTCTCAATACATCTTCCAAACCCACAAGTAGAAGGAATAAACAATATAAAAAGACACATAAATTCTCTAGACTTTTATATGAAAATATGTCTTAGGACCTACGGTTTAGGTCCTAGCCCAAAACATTAAACTTCAAAGGTATTCTAAATTTTTATTCCAAACTCTCCATAAACTTTATTACTGCTATCATCTAAGAAAGGCCCAATTTCACTAAGCTCCCATGGAATAAAGTTCGTCTCAGGTTAAATTGATCAAAGTGATAAGGACTATTAAAAGAAAGAAAAAAAGCAAGCACATGCCTTATTCGAGGGAACTTCCCAAACATGTTACTGAATAATGCAGAATAAATTATCAAAGTTGTGAATGCCACAAAAGTGAAGATTTACACTGGAATAAACTCAAATATGAAGTCTATTTTAAATGTAATTTTGCTCAGAGTAAACACAAATATTGCTATCTGTTACAACTGCATAACCATTCAATAAATATTAAGCTCATGGAGAAGAGCTCCATTGTACAAGATTGTTTTTAAAGTTTATTTAAACTGAGCTTTAACAAGCTAAGGGAAAAAAAAACCCAAGTCTATAGCATTGAGTCTATTCTGATTATAAATGGTAACATCAACTGCCTGGTTTATTAATTCACATATGTCTACAATGTCATCTTAATTTTGCTATAACAAAATATTACTGAAAAGGTACTACCGAGCAGGTATTATTGCAGGGAGTATTTACTCAAAACCAGACAAAATTTTGCTCTCCAATGGAATACAATTTAAAGTACAAATACCATAGCCCAGAAAAAGGAAAACCATGTTATATATGAACCTCATAGCCCACCTTTCTTCTTGACTGGCATTCTTGGGTCTCTCCACTGACACTGGGTTCAAGATCTCTTTTCAAGTCTCTGCTTGATCCAGCTGAGTTGAGATGGAGCCAGGTTAACTGTTGCAAACCACTTCACGGGTTTGCACACCTTGGTATCCAGGCTGTCTTCTATTTCAAATAAAGAAAATAATGATGTATTTTTCCACAACCGAACACTTTACACTGCCCACGGTGTTCAAAGAGAGAAAAAAAAAAATAACAAGTTTTTCAACTTTCGAAAAATTGTGTTCTTGTTTTAAAAGATGAGAAAGTTATTGTGTGCATAGAAAATGTTACTAAAACTCTTCAGGCGGCAACACTTTTAAATGTTCGATGACTAACTCAATTAAGGCACAAACCAATTTTAGGACCGTTGTCTCATTAATTTATACATGATAGAAATTGTTGGTAATAAAGAACATCAATTTTTAGGGGAAAAATGTTTAAATTTCCCCCTTCAAAAATACTTTTTTAAACGTCTGACTCTAAGTCTTTTAAAGGGTGTGTGAGTTTGAACAGTTTTCTGGGGGCAGAAGAGATGTAAAGGCCCCCCCTTCTATTTAACGGTTCCGTATCTCACCCCCTCAGTAAAACAGGATCCAGCTTGTCACTTTCGTATTTTTCTTCTGCGCTCTCAAGCCCCCAAGGCTTGATCCTTAATGCCCCTCTGATTCTGATCCTCCCGTGTATTAACCAAGAGGATTGAAAAGAAGGAAAGCAATCCCTTGGCGTGGAGACATTAAAGTGACAGTGCCATTCAATGGGCACTTGATGCAGGATGATTTGGCGAAGCGGACTTCTTCACGCTGGAGTCATTCACATCTCTTCGCATCCAAAGCAGCTCCCTATCCGGCGAGGAAAAACACTGAGGCTGCTGGAAAGGAGAAACCAAACCTTCCCCCAAAGGTGTTTTCAGAGACGCTGTAGTAGTATTAGGCATGCAATCACACACTATGCAAATGGTCCGCGATTTCCTAAACGGGAGTGCAGCTGTTTGGCTTCCACATCCACCCTTTTTCTCAGTCTCTCTCCAATCTACCCACCTTCCTTTTGCAGAAAAGACATTTCTCTGCCACCGCTGGCCACCCCTGCCCACACCCCGATCTTATACAGAAGAGCACCGAAATGTCCTGCACCCTCCACGCGATGAAGTGTTTTCCTCGGGCAAGAGAAAACAGCAGCACTAGAAATTATATAACTCTCGAATTTGGCTTGTCTAAGACATGGAGACTGGAGGGTCGGGGGTTGCGGGTCTGGCAGACGCTGCTGGGCATTCACGTGCACGGAAGCGCGCCTGGCCTCCTCGCAGCGCCCTCCACCTTGGAAACACTGGCCCACTAGGGCTCTTCTGGGGAGCAGGGAAGGGGAGGTTTCTAACTGGACCCTTTCCAAGCGGGGCTTGAGAGGGTATGACTATAAAGGGACTGAAGACTGGGGAGAGCAGGCTAGTCCACGCTGCTCTGGCCGCGCCGAGGGGGCGGGCTGGAGGCTTTGAGGAGGAACCCGAGAAGCCGCAGCTTTAACACACCGACCAGGCCTTAGCAGCGAGCTGCCAGGGCTCGTCTACCCCAGCCGCCCTGAGAAGAAGGCGCGCAGCAACAGGCCCGCGCCCGAACGGCTCCAGGTTCCCTTCAGGTTAGCCAAGAGGCGGCCAAGCTGACAAATTACAGGCAGAGGACAAGCAAGGCTGGCCGGGGGCGGGTCCTTAATGGTCTCCGGAGCCTTCCTCGGAGCCAATGAGCGATCGCAGTTTTTGGGACGCCACGCCCAATCTCCGCCCGGCTGGAGGGCGCGGCTTTTGACTGGGTCCGGGAGGACCCGGGTAGAGGTGCGAGCTGTCAGCCAGATGCAAGTCCCGCCCCTGGCGATCCGGCCACGCCCTCCGGTTAGTCACGTGAGGCACCAAGATGGCGGCGTCTGGGCGACGAGTTTGGTCTGAATCGAGGGAGGGTGGTGTGCTGCAAGAGGGAGATAGAGAAGCACCCCAGGTAGGCGGAAACCTGGGGTGGTGTGGGTCGCCTCCTCGGAGATGGTGCATGTGAAGGATTTGAGCAAATAGAACCGGTCCCGACTTTATGCCGGGCGTAATCAAATCTCCAGTTCTTAACAACGCAGACCTGAAGTCTACTCCAGACTGAATGTAGCTTGTTTTCTCTTCTTCGAGGAACTTTGACAAGCCTTTTCTTCAATTAGAAATACTTTCTTGCCTTCGCTCACCCGGCCCGACCTCTATTTCTCTCATTCTGTTTAAGTCTCCTGCCTTCTGTTGATTTTGTTCGTCCTGACTTAGCGCCACCACTCTGTGATGGGTTCTGGAAGACATTCACACTCTTGATTACCTGAGAATCTGATGTACACCAATGCTGGATGAATCATGTGAGAATTTTGAATAAAATTCTGAAGGTCAAGCCAAATATACTTAAAAATACAACACACAGCAAAACACTTTGCAAAGCATACACCCACACAACTGCACTTACTTGTTATATGAATGGTGATCTGATCAGTGACTTTGAACTTCCTTAACTGAGATTAAAATTTGGTTGTAGCAAAAAAAAAAAAAAAAAAAAAAAAAACCTTCATTTTCAATGCTTGTTTAGAGAAATCCTGGGGATCTGAGGATGGAGCACTTAGCGGCCCGAAGCCCTGGCTTCTATTCCATCACCACAAACAAATAAGTAAAAAAAACTCTGGGAAAGTTAATGATCTGTATCTGCTTTAAGGAGAGTGTAGTGAAAACCTTGCAAACACCAGATGCCAAAAATATTTGCTTTTGATTTTCATTATTCAGTATTTACTGACCTGCAATCATAACTGTGCGTGGCCCTAACCCCAGAGCTCTTTCAAGGGCCTGGAATTTTTCTGTCGGTGGTGAGGAGGGCTGTTGAGCGAATTGGATGAGAACAGAACAAAAATTTCTGTAAGGTTTTTAATTAGCCATGATGTTATTGATATCTGCCTTCGTGGTACACTAGATGGACTGGGCAGAGAATCCCCCTTAGAAAATACCATTTCTTCCATTTAACATTTGCATAGCATAAGGGTAAAGTCATAATTCATAAAGCATTTTATGCACTCTACCCGCACCCATCTTCCTCAGCTATCTTAAAAAGAACTGACTTGAATACCATTCTGTATTGAGGCAGAAAACTCATCTTTTGATCAATCCTATATACCACCTTAAGAAGTTCAGGAACCCATACTTTGTGTGTGTTCATTTCCTGGAGTCTGGATCTGCTGGGTTTTCATTAATTTGAGGTTTATTATAATGCTGGTAACTCGTAAATGTTAACATTTAATGTATAGTGGCGCTTTGGCTTTATGACTCTTCAAGGACTAACCCAGAAAATGTAGAGCAGAGATTAAAAAGCGCTGAACTTTGAATCAGTAGAATTGTCACTGATGAAATAAGTAGATATTTACAACCAAAACTTTGGATTTGCAGGAAGTGTCCATATATCCTTGTTTGAATGAAATTAAAAACTCTTAAGCTACATAATGCCATAATGCCAAAGGATGACAAATGTTTCTACAAAGACCCAGAAGTCTTACCCATATCCAGACACTCAGGGTCCTTTTGAAATGTATTTTTAAAGTTTCTTGAACTTGGCAAAGCCCTTATGTTCGCTCAGTGTTGGCAACTATCTTCTTCTCGCATGGGACACAGGGTCCTTACAGTCCCTGACTCTCCTTGCTACGTCCAGGCTTCATGGTATAGCACAAAGCTATTTCTGTCAAAGGTCCTGCTTTCTACCCTAGAACCTACTAGAAAACTGAATTACAACATAAAGTCCAAGATAATGATGATGTACTCCCTCATCCAAGGGTGGAACAGAACCCATCTCCCGATTTTTTTCTGTTCTCCAAAGCACTCCCTGTTCTCTCCTACCCACCCTTACCCCAAAAATAATCTCCAAAACAAGCTCAGGCTTTCATGAGAGAAGACAAGTGGTAGTTTCCACAGGTCTGGCCCCAGAGACTCATGTGTTTGAATGCTTGGCCCATAGGGAAAGCCACTCTTAGGGGGTGTGGCCATGTTGGAGGGAGTGAATTACTGGGGGACAGGCTTTGAGGTTTCTTATGCTCGAGCTCCGACCAATGTGACACACAGTCTTCTGCTGCCTGAGGATCAAGATGTGGAACTCTCAGCTCCTTCAATACCATGTCTGCCTGCACGCCACCATGCTTCCTGCCTTGGTGATAATGGACTAAACCCCTGAAACTGTAAGCCAGCCCCAAATAAATGCTTTCCTTTATAAGAGTTGCAGTAGCCATGTTGTCTCTTCACAGCTATAGAAACCCTCACAAGAGAAGAGATTGTCATCAACAATCAGGTACTGTTTCTGAAGAGGATTTAAAAAGTAGGGCCTTCTACTTTTTTGGAATGAACACAGGAAGCTAAAGAAAAGAAAGAAATCACCATCTCAGTGGCAGGACAAGCTTTCTGAAACTCAGTTTTCTAATCTATTGTTTTAGTCATTGTTCTAGTGCTGTGAAAAGACAACAACTCTTATAAAACAAAGCATTTAGTCGGGGGCTTGCTTGCAGTTTCATAGGGTTAGTCCATATCATTTTAGCAGCCCTGGAACTGAGAACTTAGATCCTTATCCACAGGTAGCACAGACAGACAGACAGACAGACAGACAGACAGACAGACAAAGGAGCACCTGGCCAGGGTTTTTGAAGCCTCAAAGTCCATCCCCAGTGTCACACTTCATCAGACAAAGCCATAGCTGTTAATCCTTCTAAATCCTCATTTAATGCCGCTCCTTGATGAAGAAGCATTCAAATATATAAGCCTTTGAGGCCATCCTTACTCACCCCAGCACATACATAAACACAGAAGTAGTCATTTTCTCAATTTTTATGTAACTCAGAAAAACTCATTGTCGTAACAGTTAAGAGCCCAATAAATATTAATTGAATCATTTCCTTAAAATAAGTGAAAGCAGATAGTGCAGTACGTTTCTAGATTCTGTTTTCAGTATGAATATAGTTCTGTAAAGTTTTATTTAATATTAGAATAGTTAGCTGTTATAACTCTGGATTTTGTTTTTCAGAACATGAAGATGGCAGTTTATAAACGTGGTCAGCTGGTTCCTTCTCTAGGAGATGTAAAGTTCAGAAGACCAGTGATCATTGAAATCATAGAAAAGAAGTTTGAATATTACAGAAAAGACAAGTAAGCGACACACTAATAATTAAGTCAACAACTTTATTTGCGCATCCTTCCTATTTCCTACCATAGTCTCTGAGGGTTACAAAAAACAAAAAACTACTTTTTGCTCCTCCTCTTTGTCTCTTAAAAAATTTCATTTTCTGGGTAGTGTCACCACTATAGCATTCTGCCAAAATGTTTTTCATATAGACTTTTAGTTTCTCCTACAATTGCTTTGCTTCCAATAGCAGCTTGAATTGCTGTCTGAAACAGTCGTCTAAGAAGAGAATCTTCCAAATCAGTAGTTCTCAACCTGACCCCTTCGGGAGTTGCATGTCAGATGTTTGCATTACAATTCATAACAATAGCAAAATCACAGTTATGAAGTAGCAATGGACTAATTTTACGATAGGGGGTCAGCACAACATGGGGAACTGTATTAAAAAGTCATAGCATTAGAAAAGTTGAGTACTGCTGGTCTAGATATTTTACACTTGGGGGAGAGGGTTTGAGAAAAATTGTCAACATTGAAGTTCCAAAAGATGCCTTTACAAAAGTTCTGAAAATACATCTAATAATTAATGGAAAAGAAAAACTACCTTACTAAGTTGATTATGAACTGGATAGAAATAGCAATGATTGAAATATTGGTTTGATAGACTGGATAATTTCTTTCACTTCTTTTTATAAGATTCATTTTTTATTCTTGTGTATGCATATGTGTGTGTGTGTGTGAGAGAGAGAGAGAGAGAGAGAGAGAGAGAGAGAGAGAGAGAGAGAGAGAGAGAGAGA
>OU015752.1:107043014-107094014 GCA_907169655.1 Acomys percivali | reverse complement strand
AGAGAGAGAGAGAGAGAGAGAGAGAGAGAGAGAGAGAGAGAGAGAGAACTGTATGCTGCTTGTACGTGCATGTGCCATGGGAAGCTAGAAAGGGGCTTTAGATACCCTGGAACTGGAGTTAGAGGCTGTAGTAAGCCCTCAAATGTGGGTCCTACGATCCAAGCCCCCTCTTTTGCTTCTTAAAAAAAAAAAGCCCAAACTAACTGCTGAAATATTACTTGTACAAATATTTTTGAAATTAAAAGCAGTCAGTAGGAAACCATTTTGAAGGCTACTTGTATTTTACTGGTGAACAATTATAAAATCAGTTTAGCAAGGCTGGGGAGATGACATAGTGGTCACAGCTCGTTGTGTAATGAGGGCTGTAGTTTGGATCCCCTGAAACCCATAGAAATCCGAGGTGGGTGTGGCAGTTCCACCCCTAGAAGCGGAGACAGGCGATCCCCAGAGCAAGCTGGCAGGCAGCACTCGTGTGAGCTCTAGCTTTGAGAGACTCTTGCCTTAGTGAATGAAGAACCATCACAGACAGTCCCCAGTGTCAACCTCAGAACTCCTTTGTGCAGTACTCCCTCCCCCACGTGCACAGCACACACACAAAATGGAAAAAGAAAAAACTCTGGTGCTGATGATCCCAACCAAAGTACTGGGGACAAGAAGGACTAGAGAATGTAAGAAGGACCTGGCACGTGATGGTCTATTACTATTTGACTTTTATTAAAAGAATTCAAGAATGAGTCAACTGACAATTAAACTTTAGAGCTGTCTTAATTCAAGTATGAGCCAGTATTCAGTAAAACGAAATCTGTCATTTGAATGACGTTTCATAAACCACAAATTATTTTAAATGTATGTGGACCAATTTACAAATAGTTCTTTTCTAGACAAGTTAAGCATATGAACATAGCTTTTTTTGTTGTTTTTTTTTTTGTTGTTTTTTTTTTTTGTTTTGTTTTGTCTAGGTGATCTTAATTTTTCTTTGAGATAATTATTTTGATAAGAAATATCTGATGCTGACTAAGTATATGATCCATTTCAAGACTGTTATACGAAGCTTTCTTCTTTGTTTCTATTAGGACTTTAAATATACATGGAACTTTAGTTTTTGGAACAGGTAGTAGTTTGTCTGGAGTACTGGCAAACTTCATTTTCAGAAACAGTTTCAAGGTCCAGTATGAAGCTTTGAGGACCTATGCATCCTTGACTACACTTCCGTTTCTGGCTACCATCGTTACTTACAAGCTCTTTGTAACTGATGCTTTACATGCAGGTAAATTTAAACTCATCAGTTCCTAATGTTACTATGAAGAATTAAAGTTACTCATTAACAAATGTTTATAGTACTCACAAACATTTGTGTATTGTTTCATCACTTTTATGTGTTTCTTGGTTTGATCTGTGCAACAGTCCTAATCAAGCAAAGCAAGTGATGCTCCCTGTAAAAGTGGAGCTAGGAGTGGTGTGAACCACTGTGTGGGAGCAGAACCTGGGTCCTATGCAAAGCAACGAGTGCACTCCTAACATACTTACCAGAAACGTGTTCTCTTTCTCGTTTTCTCTCCATGGCTCTCTCTCTTTCTCTGTGTCTCTCTTTCTGTCTCTGTCTTGCTCTTTTTCTTTCTCCCTCCCTCCCTCTCTCCTCTTTCTCTCTTCCTCCTTCTCTCCCCTCCCTCTCTTCTCTCTCTCTCTCTCCTCTCTCCCCTCCCTCTCTTCTCTCTTCTCTCCTCTTTTCTCTTCTCTCTTCTCTTTCTGGGACAGGATTTTTCTGTATAGCCCTTTGTCCTGGAACTTGCTTTGTAGACCAGGCTGCCTTCGATCTTGGTCCACCTGCCTCTGCCTCCCGAGTGCTGGGATTAAAGGCCTATAACACCACAGTCTGTGAAAAGGTCTCTTTTAAGGACAGATACATTCCTGATACCTGCTGTATACTTGATACATAATATATAATAAATATGTCCAGGTATCTGATGTCATAAGTTAATATTCTTACTGTAACATTGCTTCTGTAAAAAGCATACAGAGACATAATCCCAGGAAGTGTAGGCCTCTGAAGAAGCAGAGGTAGGCAGATCTCTGAGTTTGAGGTCAGCCTGTCTACAACTTCCAGAACAGACAGGGCTGTTACACAGAGAAATCTTGTCTCCAAAACAAAAACAAAAAAGCACACATAAATGGTAATTCTCCATATGCTAAAGTGAAATAAATACATTTTTAAAACTAGGTGCAGTTAAGCCTGCTAAGTGCCAGACTTTGAATTCCTAGTATTTTATTCTACTGTGGTTGCAAACACAAAATAATGGTGCTTTGAGAGACAGTTTCATTTTAATAGTTGTTATCCTAAATCTCAAAGGGAAACCAACTTTTCTTTCACTGTCTAGGTAACATAAGCAAGGAGAACTGCATGCTGAGAAGTTCACTGATTGGTGTAGCATGTGGTGTTTCATATCCGAGTGCTTTGGCTTTTTATAAAAATGGGCGTTTGGCAGTGAAGTAAGTCTGTTCATTACTTCTCTTCCCCTTTTTAAAATTCTTGCTCCTCGCCCAGTGTTTTTTTGACAGGGTCTCTTAATGGACTAGAGCAGTGGTTCTCAACCTATGGATCATGCATGACCCTTTTGAGATCATCAACCCTTTCAGAGGGGTCACCTAAGACCATCTGAAAACACAGATTATTTATATTACAATTCCTAACAATAGAAAAATTACAGTTACAAGGTAACAACAAAAATAATTGTATAGTTGGGATCATCACAACATAAGAAACTGTATTAAAGGGTTGCTGCATTAGGAAGGTTGAGAACCACCAGTCTAAAAATTGCTATAGATTGACTGAACAGTGAGGCCCAGTGGTCCTTCTGTCTCTGCCTCGGCAGCACTGGGTTAGAAGCATAATTACAACGCTTGGCTTTTTTTTTTTTTTTTCCAACTTGGGCTCTAAGGATCAAACATTGGTCCTCATAGTTGCATGGAAAGCATTTTACTGACTGAGCTATCTTCCCAGACCTTTCTCTTACCCCCCCCTCCTCTAATTCCTACCTTTGGGGATAAACTCTTTTTCTTTAGCTATAAGCTAATGAAAACAAAATAGCCTGCTAACATTTAACTTTGTTGTCATCATGACAGACCTACCCTCAGTAGCTGTTGATGGCATCCAGGAGACACGGTTGACTCTTTTTCATTTTCAGGTATCATACTGTTCCGCTGCCACCAAAAGGAAGAGTTATACTCCACTGGTTACTCCTTTGTCAAACTGGGATGAAAGCAATGGTCATTCCTCTGCTCTTCCAGATAGTATGTGGGGTGTTTCATGGCTTACACCACTATGCTATGTGTGAAAGAAGACAGCAGGCAAAAACTGTGCCTGAAGACTAACCAAAGAGTCAGTGGAGGCCAGCTCAGCAGAATGGACTGTCTTAACAAAAGACTTGGGCACTGGTCAGAGAGTGAAAAGGAATTCTGCTCCTTTTGCCTAGTATATATCAGATATTCAGTAAATATAAAAGTGAAACAAACATAAGTTTCCTCTTTCTTTCTTCACTGTGTATAGAAGTGGGTTTGGAGCCTGAGGTCTGACCTATGCAGACCCAGTGAATACCTGCTATGCTCAGACACTGTGCACATAATAAGAAGTGATCCCTAAAAGAGAGGCTTCCAGAAGAGAAATAAGAATTAGGAACACATATTATACGATGGTATGAAAGATACACACATAATTTGGGGGAACTGAGGTTGTAACTTAACTACTCAAGCAGATGGTGGTGTAGAGGAAAGTAAAATGAGCTAAATGTTGAAGAGGAATTGGCACTTCATAAGAAAAGAAAATGTAGAAAGCAAGAACAAACCTGAGACCACTCCCAGTCTGGCACCACAGGGCCTAGGTGGGCAGACCACACCCAAGACAGACTCCTGAGATGACCCCAGACACCAAAGGCCACAGGTGCCACTAAGATGAGCAAATACGTGGTGGAGAGATGGGAGAGAAAGAGAAGCAGAAGGATGTATGCACAATGAAGAGAGGTGGAACTGGAGAGAGAAGTGAGGAAGGAGAGAAGTGATGTGAGTAGCCAGGCCATGGTGAGGTCCTGGCCTGTGCTGTCACCAAGGGCCACGTCCGGGTCTGTGGCACTGCAGCAGCAGCGAGAGTCTGTTGCCACCAAAAGCTAGATGGACTTCCCTGGTCTGTGCCACGTTGATGTCTGAGGGCTATGCAGAGATGGCCCCATGGAAGAGCTGGTCCTGTCCCTCACCAGCTGCAGCACTCAGGAGAGCTGGTCCTGCAACTCAACCTGGACAACAAAGTAGAGCTGACCGGGGTGTGAGTAGAGCAGGGGTTGTAAGTAAGCCAGACCTGAGGACGCGAGAGCAGAAGAGCTGGCTCTGCCCTATGCCAGCTGCAGCGTTGGGTGAGCTAGCTGGGGCAGTGCATGTGACTGCAAGAGAGCTGGCAGGCCGACCAGCTCAGCTACCACCCAGGCCCAGATCCAAGGTTTTGAATTGCAAGTAAAGAAGTGTGGGCAAAAGGGTATACTGTGTCACACTACGGCTTCCACAACAAGATTTTTTTTCCTTTGAGGGAAGTTGCAAGGATGGAGGATGGGTGCAGAGGGATGGTAAGATGAGTGGGACTGGGGTGCATGATATAAAATTCACAAAGAATAAATGAAAAGCACACGGAGATCCTTGTGCTCACAGATAAACAGGGGAACCAGGAATCTTAAACACAGGGTCATCTCTTCAAAGGAAGGAATGTATAACCTGTTATAAGTTTTCTCGATGAAGGGGCCACTTCAGTCTATACTAGGTCTTCCCTGCTGTGAAGAAAAACAAATTGCAGAGGTAGCCGAGTTCCAGCATATAGTAGTGGGGCCACCTAGCTCCGGCGCTATCATTAGATTCCCCTCCTCACTGGGCTAGAGCTAGGCAGCCTCAGAATGGGCTACAGAACAGAAGGGCTCTGCATTTTGGTCAGATCACACAGGAGGGCGGGGCCCTGAGCACACCTGGCTCAATTCCCACAGGAAGTGCCTTCAAAGTCCACTTACCCGGCCCTGCCAAGATGTTCTTCCTGGGAGGGTTCAAGCAGTACATGACTTAAGTCCAGATTGCAAAATAATTGACAAGGATTTTATCCCCCTTTCTGGGCTCTTTACATTAGCTCCTAGGTGTTTCCAGTTAACCAACACAAGTCGGTCCTTGTTTAGGAAACCTAAGATGACTGAATTTTACAGTCACCTGTACAAAGTTGCAAAGCGGTTGCTCTGAATAATTTGTTCCTCTGGATCTTGACAAACATCTCAGTAACTGTGTAAAATGCTTTACCTCAGAGGACTGAGGAGAACCCATGCTTATTTTGCTCTCTCAGTCACAGGTGGAACCCTTGGGTGAGAGGACAAAACTCCTACTCTGCTTCTATTTACAGAAACATTTTCTTACCTTCTCCAAGAGTCCCGCACACTAGGCAGCAGTTGTAGAAATCTCTGTTACCACCACAGCCAACAGAGTGATGATCCAAGGTAGGCAAGTTCAGTTCAACATGACTTAGTGGCTGGTGTTGGTTCAAACTTCAAAAGTCTAACATATTTAAGTACAGCACAATCTGGTAAAAGTTTCCTAGTGATAATTAATTCAATTCCACGCACAACAAAGCTTTAAGACATGGCTACACTGAAACGCTTTGTAAAGTACAAGTTACATCTTCCATAATAGATTGACTGAGAAAAACAAGCTCAACGTAATGGTCTCGGGTAGGATCCAGTATGGTCTCAGCCACAAAGATAGCACAGAGTTTGCTAGACTCGTAATCATATCCGCCCCCAACCTTCTGGGTAGAAAACAGGCTATACCTCTATCCCTTTGAAGAGACGACCCTGTGTGTTTAACATTACCGCAGCAGTTTTCAACCTGCAGGTCATGACCCCTTTGGCAAACCTCTATCTCCAAAACTATTTACAATTAATAACAGTAGCAAAATTATAGTTATTAAGTAGCAATGAAAATAATTTGTTGTTTGAGGGACACCACAGCAAGAAGGAACTGTATTAATGGGTTGCAGCATTTGGAAGGTTGAGAGCCACTGCCCTAGTGTCATCTGTGAACATAAGGACTTCTGTATCTCCTACAGAGAGACATCCCTCTGCTCTCCACCCTGATTCATTATACTAAGCATGCTCTTACTCACGCAAATTACCTTCACTTACAATTTAAATATATATCTTCATACCATCTATTAAAAACTAGAGATGTAATGATTCAATCACTGCCCTCAAGAAGGGCAAAAATCTAAAGAAAATAATTCACAGCACCTTCTCTTTTTGAATCTGCTAAGGTGTTCCTCAACAGTATATTTATCTTCATTCTAAAAATGAACATTGATAAGAAACGCTATGGAGAAAAAAATCCCACAGTTCATTCTTGCATATGATTATATAAGAAACTGGTAACCTTGGAACAAGGTTGGCCTTTCTTCATTTCTCCATTCAAAAGCTGAGTCACCACACCTTACATACCTTTTCTAGAGCTCCAGTGATGGCTCAAAGGTTAAGAGCACTTCTGGCTCAAGCATGAGGATCCCAACACCCACATAACAAACTAGATAAGACCCCATGCATGCCTGTAATTCAAGTACTGAGTGGGACACAGGCAAAAGAAACATTGGGAATTATGTCTTCCAGCCATGCCAAAAAACACAATTCAGTGAGAGACCCTGCTTCAAAAGAAATAAGACAGAGTAACGGAAGGCGACACCTGATGGCCTCCTCTGGTGTTAGTGTATGAACACAGGCAAACACACACACACACAAATACCACACACCTTTTCTACAATCAAAAATGGCCAAAGTATAGGGAATAGGAGTTCGTTTACTTCAACTTCTTCATTACAACTGGCTATTGTTCTTTATTTATGTGCCTCCATGGAAACACATGTCCTCCACATTCGGCTTGCCCTTGTGAGGATACACTTTGCTCATGTGATTCCTCTTTAACCCTCAAAGCATAAGTTGTCTGGGGCTCAGAATAAAGTCGGCTATTGCGTGAGAATTCAGTCAGCCTCATTTATCAGCTCCATTCTCCCAGGTCCCACCACTTCTAGAGAGGTAAACACATATGTGTGCACACACAAGGGCAGGCCACTCTTCTTCTGAAATGAATCGAGTTTTTGGAGTAAGTGTGTTAATATTAAAGCAGGCTTTATGATAAAGAGTATTACTAAGAGAAAAGGAAGCTATTTCACAATGACCATTGGTCTTTTATTCACGTAATAATAGAGCTTGAAAATGTATGAAGAACTGAAAAAGAAATTTTCCTATAACAGTTGGAGAGTTCAATACGTGTTACTTAATAGAAAACTTGGTATATAGTAGGAATAATTATTAAATAGGAAGAGCACTCAAACAATACTGTCCCCTGGGCATAGTGGCATGTGCCTGTATTCCTAGATGTTCAGGGAACTGAGAGAGGAAAAACATTCCTATTCACGGAGTCTCAGGCCCCACCTTTACAAGTGGAAAAAACAGCAAAGGATCCCAATCACCCAATTTGTCTTTACTGTTGCTTTTGGGAACTCTTGACACAATAGAAGAGTCCACGTTCTATTCAGGTACATGTGTAAACCAAGTTGGACAAGAATCTGTACTATAAATACCAATACATTTTTATATGGTTCAAATCCTACCAATCATGTTCTCCAACCAATATAGAACTGAATCTGAAATTTTAAAATAGATTAGGAAACCAAGAAACTTCTAGATAACTCATAGGTCTTAAAATTACAAGACTTTTTAACAAAATAAAAATAATTTGAAATTAATTTTCAAAATCTGTGGGAGCAAAGAGGTACCTAGAGGGGAATTTCTGACATTAAACACACATACCAAAGAGTAAAGTTATCGCAAAACAATAACCTCACCTATGCACATCCTTAAAAATCTATGGGGGGAAAAGGAGAAAAAATGTATAGGAAATAATAAATAACAGAGAAGGAAAATCCAAGTTAAAAACAGAAAACCTGGGGCTGGAGATAGGGCTTTTAAGTGTGAGTAAGAGCACTGACTGCTCTTCCAGAGGACCAGGGTTCAATTCCCAGCATCCACTTGGCAGTTCACAACTGTCTGTAACTCCAAGATCTGACAACCTCACACAGACATACATGCAGGCAAAATACCAATGCACTTGAAAATTAATTTTAAAATCATAAAGCCCAACATTTATAAAATTAATGAGACAAAAAATTAATCAAGAATTTCAAAATAATTATCATTCATTAGCCAGACTGAACAGGCACCAAAGATTTGAAAACTCGTCAAGAGAGGACACATGAGGTCACTGCAGGGTGCACAGATATTAAAAATGTAAGAAAATACTTATGAACAACTTAATCCAATAAGTTTGAAATTTTAGACCAAATAGACATTTTTGTTCTGTGAAAAGTTACAAAGTTCAGTCTAAGATATATCTATACATAAAACACCCAAATATCTAAGACAGATGCTGAATTTACAGTCCCAGTCAAAACCCTCCTCACCAGGAAAACTCCAGGCTCACGAGTCTTGCGTGGTGATTCCACCACTCAGCAAATAATGTCAAAATGATACAAATTCCCCCAAAAAAGTGAGAAGTGAGCAGTTGCTAAATTACACTTAATAAATCAGCACTACTCTAATCCCCAGCACTGGACAAGAAAGATGTAAGAAAGGCTGGGAAAACTCCGTGGTTAAGAGCAATTGCTGCTCCTGCAGGGAACCCAGGTTTGGTTCCACAGGAATCTGAGTAACTTCCGGTTTTGACTAGAATTGACTTGATGCCTCTCAGGTCAGTTTTCCTAGGGTCTGCTCATTCTTCCCTGATAAAAAATTCCAGAATTCTCCATTTGGTAGGCATTTTTATAATTTAGTCACAACTTGACAAAATAACCCGTTAAAGAACTTTGTTCCTTCCTGTTTACAAACGTACAAAGGAACAGATGAGAAATTAAAAGTCTTGAGAAGTTTGGCTCTTTACAATGGTTCCCAGTGGGCACTTATAGAGACCCTAAGAGCCCAGGCTGTTTCGTTTGGAATTCACTGTATGTAGTAAAGGCTGGCCTGGAACTCACAGAAATCCCCCTGCCTCGGGCTCCTAAATTCCGGGCTTCAGGCATGCGCTATCACGCCGGGCTCCCTTATCCTGAAGTTATTTTTTCACTTCATTCCCCTAACCCTGTTTCACATAAGCAGTGTTCTGGAAGATACAGGGTATGCTGAGGAAAATAAACGCTCGCTCTGGAATTGCTGGACCTGCTGGAAGTCACTCACAGCCGAACAAGGCATGAAGAGCTGACGATCCAAGGGAGAGGAGCAAAGGCATCTCGGCCTCGGACTAACTTCATCGAGAGCAGCCTTCCCTCGCTGCCCGGAGCCGAGCGGCTTCCACGCTGCCTGCGCCAAGCTCTGGTAACCAGGACGTCAGGCGGCGCGCCCAGGAAGGGAAGCGTCGGGGTGACAGGACCCAACCGATGGCTGTTTCCCGAGGCTATACCACGGCGAGGACAATGAACCGAACAGAACCGAACGGCCTCTCCGCAAATCCGCAGTTTAGCGCCTTCCAGACCGGAAACCCCTCAACAGGAAACAGAAGCGGCGATGGTCACGTGTCAGGCAAAGATGGAGCCCCGGCGACCGGAGCGAAGGTTGTGGTAAACTCGGGCGCAGGAGGACCTGGGCAAGCACCGGCCGCCGAGAGGACGCCGTATGGTGCCGTCCTTCCTCCGAGTGGTGAGTAGTTATGCCAGTGTTGGGAGAGGCACGGGATGGCCAAGGCGGAGGGAGAGCTGACCCGCTCTTCACTCTACCCTAGGGGGTAAGACCCGGCTGGATTTGAGTTTAATCTCAGAATTACTAACAATTTACAGGGTAACCTTGGCTAAGTTTAATTTTCTGCTGCTCCATTTTTACGCAGAAACTTTTGGAATTACTTGTAGCATTTTAAAGTATCATTGTCTTTAATAGGGATGTATTAATAACTAAGAAATAATACCAGGACAAAACAAAAACAGAAAACCGGGACTTGAGTCCTGGGAACCTGGCCTAAATTTTTAAGCCTGCAATGCATTTTCGAAGTTATTTTTAAGCAACATTTTCCAAGACATTTCTATATGTAAAAACAGGTACCCAAGATTTGGTAAGACTCTGTTACAGTGTTGTAGCAGGTAAGTACCGATAGTGACCCAAGACAGTATGACCTGTATCAGGTTACTTCTGGGTTTAGTTGCTACTGCTGCTTTATTTTTTGAGACAGTCTTGGTGAATATCCCAGGAACATACAACTCTCCTGCCTCCGCTTCCCAATATTAAAGGTGACAGGCCTTTGCTTTTTTTTTAACTATCACCACGAAGTTTTTTGGATTCTATGCAAACAAATCTGCCATTCTTCTACTCTGACATTCATCCTGTTAGAGAGATTAGCAAACTACTGACATGTAGGCCATTTTCAGTCTAACGTGTTTGTGCATGTGTGCTATGCCTGCAGAGGCCAGAAGAGGCATCTGATCACCCTGGGCCTCTTGCACTACTATGTGGGTGCTGGAAGTGGTACGTGGGTCCTCTGGAAGAGTAACAAGTTATCTTAGGAAGTTAATCAACTCCTCAGCCATCTCTCCAACCCCAGATTGTTAATCATATGTATGTGTGAACAACTGTGGGCCAATGCACACACTTGCAGTGCCCATTAAGTAAGAAGAGGACATCTGATATTTGGAACTGGAGTTACTAGCAGTTGTGAGCTACTGTGAGACATGGAGACCCTACTCCTGTCCTGTGCACTCTCATCTATTGAGCCATCTCTCTAACCCTTGACACCAAATTGTAACCACCAAGTGCTTACACTCGCTTGAAATACAATTTATAGTTCCATCAGCAGAGTGTCACAACTTTCCAGAATGTTTCCTAGTGAAACTTTCATAGTTGTATGTAATTTTAACCTGTATACCTAATGACCTACATGATCTTAGTTTTCCACCTAATGGCTTCACATTTTGTCAAGGTTTACTGGTTGTTTCTTCATGATATGAAGCTCAGTTGCATTTTCCTCCACTTGTCTACTGAACTTGTCTACAAGTTCCCTGGGCTTTTTTTCCTGTGGTAAGTTTTCCCATAGCTCATGCTGGCCTCAAACTCCAACATAGCCATGGAGAGCCCTGCTGATCCTCCTGGGTCCACTTCTCAAGTGCTGTACCTACAGGCATGTCATAATGTCTGAGGTAACATTTCATGGTTTTTGTTTCATGCCTGAAATAAATTGCTTAGGAAATCAGGACTGAAGTGTCTTAGAAACTTTTACTCTGCTTTTCATGTTCTGGTTTCTGTCATGCTCTGCTAGGGGAGAGGAATGTTTTGTTTTATGCTATATATACACTGTTTTTTCACATTATGAGGTTGATCTACAACTCTCCCATAATTATGCATCTCTGAAGACTTTTTCTAGATATAATTAGTTTTAAATGAGAGTTGTGTTTTTTAGGTCCAAGATGGAAAATCATAAACCAAGTACTAGCAAAGACGACTTAATATTTAATGTCATATCAAAAAAAATTAAACAACTTCCAGAACCAGAAAGGTAAGACTCCTTATTATTAAAATGTCTTTACCAGAAGGATTTTCATCAGATTATCTTAAACTTGCTGGATTATGTATAACACAGGATACCAAAGGAAACTAAATTGTATTTTTGTTTTGATGAAAAAAACTGAAGCCCTCAGACATTAACCATTTTGTGCATCACATAATTCACTGTGGAAATTGAAGTTAGAGCTCATCTTTAGAAATACATAATTGATGAATCCACTTTTCCACTTAGCTTTTAAAGTGATATAAAGCTGTGAACTCACTTAAAACTTTAAAGAACTTTAAAGTTATCCTATTTTATTTCTTGTCTCTATTTTTATATACTTACCTTTAGTAAAAGTACCATGGAATATGTTGTTGAGAAATGGATGTTTAGAAATCTTTAAGATGAAAAGATAATTTAGGAAGCATGCTGATAGCTGGGCCTGGTGGTTCACACCTGTAGTCCCAGCACTCAGGGAGGCAGAGGCAAGTCTGATATTAAACAGGAGTCTAGGACAGTCAGGGCTATTACAAAGAGAAACTGTTTTGAAAAGCCAATAACCAACCAAACAAAAGGCATGCTGATATTAAAAGGGTAGTGCAGGCAACTACAGTGCACTTTACAGAATGCTCTTGCATCTCCTTGTCCGTCAGATAATCTGAGTGGGTCACACATCTATAATGACAACCAGTGGCTGTGTATTTGCACTTGTGCTGAGGTCAGAGACAACTTCAGGAGTCTGTTATCCCCTTCCAAGCAGATCCTAGGTATGCAACTCAGGTTGTCAGGCTTGAGGTGGGTACCTGTACCTACTGATTGATTTTGCCCAGTAGTCCTAAGACCTCTAAAAGGAGGGAAGGGAGCTAGCTAGTCTAAGAGCAGGACCAGGATCACAGAAGTTACAAAGCCAGGCTCTGTGTTAGGAACAGGAACAGGAAACAGTGTTAGTGAAACATAAGAGAAGTGGACACAACACGGTTTTAAGCAGGAAAAAAATTGATCCAACTAACTTTACTGTCCGTCCTAGCCAGTTTGGGTAGTAGATTTAAAATAGGCAAGAAGCCCAGCAAAAAGTGGCGCGTAGACAGCTGAGGTGGAACACTACTGTGGAGACGGCTGTGGAAACCAGCCAACTCCACTTACTGTTGGCACTTACCATCTGACAAGGCAGATCCTAACCTAAACACTGAGCAGTAGTTAAGAACTTCATAAATCTCAGCAGCTGTGTCACTTCCATACTGCTGCTAAAGGCACAAGAAAAGCTGCATTCAGCCTTGGTGGTTCTCACAATTGGCTGCATGAGACTCAAGTTGAGGTTTAGCTGTATGTCTGCGTAGACACTAGTCATTTCCTGAGATAAATAACAGAACACTTACACAAGGTAGGGAAAGCAGTGACTGATGTAAAAAAAATTGAGATGAAGAGAAGAACAAAGGAACAAAGTGGGCCACCAGTGGGACCCTCACCAAATTATAAGAGCACTGGGAATTGAGCTAGAACTCAGTTGAGCAAGATTTAGCTTGGAAACAATAAAAATGTTTAATTTTAAAACCACAGCAAATTACAATTTGGGAGACAAAATGTTTTCAGGTTTCAGCTCCACTATTAGTGAGCATGGTAGAGTTGAGTCTCATTTCATGACTTTTATATTACCCATTTGTAAAAGTGCTCAAGTTCCCCATTTCTTTAACCCCTACAAAATTGGGCTTCTTGCATTGAGGCTGTTGTTGTTTAATAGTTTTCTAATTTCCTGAGCCATTTTTAAGAGTTCTGAAAACCCCAACCTCAGTCTCTTCTCATGCAGCCAACTGTGAGAACCTCCAAGGCCGAATGCAGCTTTTCTTGTGCCTTTAGGAACAAGGCAGCTACCAGGCTCTCAGTGAATGCCGTGACAGGCGTGGTGAACGCAAGTGATGCGGGCTGCTTCAGTACTGGTGTCCTGGAGGAGCTTTTAAAATAAGTAAAAAATATAGAACTTAGTGGAGGTATTTTAGGGTTACTCTGGTGGTTGAAAAATGTACAGTGAACCATACTACTGCTCACAAAACCAGACTGAGTTGTAACCTGAAAAGCTTATTCAATTGGTACTATATAGTTTTACGTATTTCCAAAAATTAAACATACAGAGCATGTATTTTGGCTTAAAAATTCAGTTCTCCACTTGACCTCAAATTACCAATTAAATATTTATCAATGAGTTATTGTAAACTACCTAGCATACTGTAGCATAGTCTCACAATATTAGTACCTCAAACTTTGAATCTGATTAATACTTGCAGGAAGAGTAAAAAGAAACACATTAACTCCATACTACTGAAACAAACTTGAATATATACTTGTATCTATTAGGTTGTTTATAGACACAATAGTGCAAATAATTAATAAAGAGTACAACTGTAGAATGTGCTGTACTTCCTAAATATCTTGAGCGCTCAAAGGAGCTGTCATCTCCCTCTTCAGAGCTGTTTTCCTGTTACAGGAAAGTTCTAAACAGTTCTTTATTAAAATCACAAAATGTGTGTAGCCACTATCACTGTAACCTTGTTACCCAAATTCAAAAGCCTTTTTAGAATAGAAATGTAGATGTGAGGCTATAATTTGATTTTGGTTTTATGATCCTTTAAGCGGCAAATGTGTCTTAATTCTTCCCAGCGTGCTGGAAAATTCTGTAACTACCAGGATTGGAGAATGTACACAAATGCTATTTTTTTCCCCTCACCATCAGGAATCTGCTTGAATATGGATCAGCATATATTGGACTTAATGCTGGTTTCAGTGGCCTAATAGCAAACAGTCTCTTTCGGCGCATCTTGAATGTGACACAAGCTCGAATAGCTTCTAGCTTACCAATGGCTGTGATCCCATTTTTCGCGGCCAGCCTGTCTTACGAGAGCTTTGTAAGTTTACCTTTGAGTACAGGTATGTTTAATTTCGTTATCAATGCGCAAGTTTGCTTTAGTGCATACTATTCACAGCTTCACCTAACAGCAAGTAGCCGCAGACTATGATGCAGTACGTGGGTAAGACTGAATCTTGCTAGCCTGTTATGCGACAATTCAATCACATTAGGTCTACCAAGCACAGTAATATTAATAAATATACACACATACAGCAGTCATTATTTCCCTACTCTGAAGCAGCATTCCCACAGTGCTGCCTTTGTTTCTGCTAATTTCCATGGAATTTTTTGTTTTTTAATCTTTTTAAAAACAAATGTGGGTATTTTGTTTCCAAGTACACTTGCACATCAGAAGGTACTGGATCCCATGGGACTAGTTTTAGATTGCCACATGGGTGCTGGGAATTGAACTCATCAACTCTGGAAGAACAGCCAGTACTCTTAACTGCTGAGCCATCTCTCCAGCCTGTATGGAAGTTCTTTAAAAGGAAAGTATGTTGTGGGAATACAACGTTGTAATCTTTGAAGTACTATGTGCATGGTATTTAGTAAAAAGAATTTTGCTGGGGAATGGTGATGCATACCTTTTAATTCTAGCACTCGGGAGGCAGAGGCAGGTGGATCTCTGTGAGTTCAAGGCCAAGCCTGGTCTACAAAGTGAGTCCAGGACAGTCAGAGCTACAGAGAAACCCTGCCTCCTGTGGGGGTTGCGGATTTTAACTTTGTTACTGTGCCATATGTCCTGAATGAGTACTGCCATGTTGTGTGTACGTGATCCTTCTGAGTGAAAACACACATACCACCATAGGGGCCAAGGAGAGCAATTTTGTTTTATTTTCTGTTAAATACTGATCCAAATTTCTGAATCCAGAATCAAGAATTACTTTCCTATTTGTCAGTATTTCCTATCCAAGGCCTTAATACATGCTAAGCATGTATTGACGCTGAGCTACATTCCACTCTCTATAATTATTCCTTTGAACATGACTTGTAAAATCATTTTTACTGTCACAGAAAATGCAGGCCTTCAATTAAGTCACATTTGCTTAAATATCATGACCATCACTTACACAATGTATTTCCTAGGTGATCTGAACTGTGAAGCCTGTACCATAACACGCGGTGCACTGGTTGGTTTTGTTCTGGGTGGTCTGTACCCTACCATTTTTGCTATACCTGTGAATGGGGGCCTTGCTGCCAGGTAGGATTGTTTCTCACTTAAAAACCTTTAATTATATGACTACCTAAGGAACTCAGAACTTAAAAAGAGCAAATATATTCTCATGTTGAGTCATTTAGACCAATAGTGTTTCCCTTCTCAGGAGTTTTAAGATGGTTCTTTGTCATGCTATGCCTCCTGGTGTGTAGTGTATAGTTAGGGCCACTAACCTTCATTTGTATATTAGATGCTTGGTACAAAACAAGCCAGTGTGAGTGATGTAGGTCTAGCATAACAGCTATATCATATAAAATATTAAGAGTTTGTATATTTGTCCTAAAGGAAAATGCTATCAGAAAACTGCTACTATAAGCCTTCCACTCCAAAATAATTGCAGTTATTCTCTGAACTCTTATAGCAATCTATTCTGTGTACCTCCAGAAGTGAACTAGAGAAAGAGACACAAGAAACCAGAATCACTTTTTAGACTAACACACAAAAGAGAATGGTACTGATGAAAATGTCTATGAAACCCATTGCTACCCACAATATATGACAATAAAAAAGGGAGACTGACATTATCTTTTAGATATTTTTACAGTCAGACTTATATGGATTTATGTGTGTTGAACATCAATGTGCTTTCTTACAGGTATGAATCAAGCCCTCTACCACAGAAAGGAAACATCTTAAATTACTGGATTAGAGTTTCTAAGCCTGTCTTTAGAAAGATGGTATTTCCTACTATACTTCAAACTGTGTTTGCAGCATACCTTGGGTCTAGACAGTATAAACTCCTCATAAAGGCCCTTCAGTTACCTGATCCCAGCTTAGAAATTCATTGATTTATAAAGCAAGTATGTACAACAAATAAAATGGTGAAAATAATCTTTGTCTCTAGTATTAAGAATACAGACTTACTTTACACAAGGCACAACTCTGACCTTCAACAAAAGCCTACAGAACAAAAGGAGGAACTCCAATAAACTACCTAAGGGGCATAGTGTTGAGGCTAAGGGTGTAAACTAGGGAAAGAGTGAGTTTTAACATGCACTCCTGCCCAGTTGTTGCTTGCTCAAAAATAAACAAAATCTGAAGGAAGATATTTTCTCTAGTTTGCCCAATGTGGTGTTGGCTTTTTTTTTTTCTTTTAAGATTTATTTATTACTTATACAATATCCTGCCTGCACATATGCCAGCAGGCTAGAAGGGGGCACCAGATCTCATTACAGATGGTTGTGAGCCACCATGTGGTTGCTGAGAATTGAACTAAAGACCTCTGGATGAACAGACAGTGCTCTTAACCTCTGAGCCATCTCTCCAGCCCCCAATATGGTGTCTTATACATTGCCAATACCACTCCTTTAAGGCATTTAGTTTGGTTAAAGCACAAGGAAAAATAACTACATAGCATAATCAACACAAAAAGCCAAACAGGAAGGAAAATATTTTTCTCAATTCACGGTGTTTCTGAGTACCGCTCTTCTGCCTCATAAAGGATTAATTCCTTGCAAAGCTACAGGACTTAGCCATCTTTTGAAGCCTCTACCTATTATGGGGTAGTTCTTTAGAGTCTCAAGACTTGAGCGTTCTCCTGCGTATTTGGTGCTGAGCAGCTCACGCACTACCTCCATGAGTTCCCTTGCTCAATCAATTCCCTTAGCATAGACTAGCCTACCCTTCCTATTAATTTTGCTTTCTGAAGTATGTTAGTGGAGTCATTTCCTTAGTGTGTTTCTGAGTGATCTACTGTA
This sequence comes from Acomys percivali, assembly GCA_907169655.1. Taxonomy (NCBI): domain Eukaryota; kingdom Metazoa; phylum Chordata; class Mammalia; order Rodentia; family Muridae; genus Acomys; species Acomys percivali. The sequence goes on along the minus strand of OU015752.1, from coordinate 107,076,625 downwards.
TTGGGTTTTGTACCCTTCTTTTTAAACCATTTCTTTTGTGGAATCTGAATAAACACTGTCCAACAATACCTCCATTGCTACTATTAACCACTAGCTATACATAGCTTCTGAGATCATGAACGGTAGATATACAGTCCCGGTAATGAACATTAGATCAATTCTCCATGAAGCAAACCAGTCACCACAGAAGAGTACACTAAAGTCTAAAATGATACTGTTTTATTCTTAAGTACATCTGTAACTATTCCTTCTAAATGCCAGGACGTGCTGATTTAGAAAAGGCAGTTTTGCATGTGAAATAGACTTTTGTCAAAAAGAAAAGAATACCCAGGCATACCAAGCAACTGGGAAAAAAAGACAGGGCCACTGTCCTAAGTTTGAGGCTAAATTGATCTACTACTAGTAAGACCCTTGTCTCCATCAGCAACATAGTCAAATCCTTTTTTTAACTAGCAGAAATGGGCAACTAAGCAATAAATGCTTAGTCTACTGCTAAAGCCTACCAAGATAACGTGTCAGAAGGCAGGTGTATGACATGAACTGAGTTAACACAAACACCTGTAAGGAAATTTAGCCCTTTGGAACTCAGACCTCAGAACAATGCCTCAATATGAGGAAAATGGTTACAATTTCTGTCTATTTAAAGTAGTCAAATGATTAAAAATATTCAGAATTTTAACCATCTGTCCTGACCAGGTACATGACTTCAAAGAGTATTCATATTAATTATACCTGATATATATATGTACATGTGCATATACTATTAAAATTCCAAGTACTAGTTCTACAATAAGAGTAAGAAAGGTCTAGGAATTTGCTCACAGTAGGATGATACAAAATTTGGAAACACTTTGGTCTGTAAAAAAATTCAAATTGTTCTACTGACAGAATTACACAATGTTCTAAACATAATGACTAAATCTATAAATTGGTTCTTACAAATATTTTCATATAGTAAATTTAAGGTCAACAAAAAAATATAGAGAGTATCGTAAAACAGTAAGGGTAACTGGTTAAATATTCAGCCTGGACATAACGGTATTTAAATTCAAATCTATATAAAAAAAAATTCTGTAGTGGCCTTTTTCATTCCTAAGTAAGTAAGTGGATGGAGTAGAAGAACTGACCCAGGAATACAATAAAAATATAAAAGTAGGTCGCAAAACTTAGAATCAGCATACAAAGAGGGGAAAAACACATGTGACTATTACCTATTCAACTTTCAAGAACCATTTATTTAGTTAAAAATAAAAAACTGACTACATCTGTGAGCTTTTTAATCTCTACCTTCAAAATAACCTCAACCAGATAAGTGTATATTAAGATATACATTCTTAGTGAATTGTCCACACACACTGTGTTCTGTCAAGAGTCATATTCAAGGTCACCAAAGTATTAGCATGTACACCTATAGCTAAGGATCAGCCATACTATAGGAGCATCAGCCACTTGAAATATAAGTCTGTGGAAATTCTTTTGACTTTTTGAGCACTGAACATATAGACAAATACAAGAAAAAGAGCAACCTGAATGAATTTTGAGTATCATGTTATATGGTGTAATAATACTACTACTTCCTACCATTTCTCTCTTCTGTGTATTCCCAAGTGAGCCAAAAAATAAAATAACTCAGTCTAGACCAGATGACAAATGTATTAGCATATTTCAACAATAATGAAAAATGACTGGGCTGAGTGCTTTCTTACTTGTAATATGAAATAAGCCATTATCATCCAGAATATGAAGGTCCTTACAGAACACTGCAGAATATTTAACACAGAACAGTAAAAACTGTATCATGCATCAGAAACCTCAACACATTCAACAGGATCAAATACTCAGAACATTGAAGATGCTAAGCCCTAGGACTATACACATGCTCACATTTCCCTAAATTGCAATGCCACCCAAATATATTATCAGAATCACTTCTTCAAAATATACAATCAATGCATCTATTTAAAAGCACTACTCTTTAAGTACTTTATTCTATTCAGCAAGGTGTCTGTCTCCCAAAGCAGCTCTTTACATTGCAGAGATACAAACTCTTAAGTTTTGAAATCACACCTAACCTATTTATGTCATTCTAGCCCACTAAATCTAATTCCACAGAATGTCCTTGATTGGGTAAAAATCTAATGTTTCTTGATGAAACACTATATAATTCTCTTCTCCAATGGTTACATCTTTTTTAATGCAATAAATTTAGTGTTACTGCTATGAAAGGAAAAATAATTTTGTTCCAAAATTAGCTTTGTCTTATGGATTTCTATTAAGTCTTTCAAGCATTCCAGAGAATCTTTTCATATCTCCATTTCTGGAAAGTGTAATCAGTATAGAAGTAATTTGGGACCTTGGAAATGGCATTCATGTTTTTCAGCAGATGCCAAATTTTTGACCGACATGGCTCCCACAATTACTGTTACCATCAGTCCAGTCAGTTAACAGGTTGTAGGAAAAGATTCGTTTTTGCAGATACTGCTAAGCTGTTTAAAGAGAAGAGAAAGAGATTAATTTAGCGAGTATAAAATGCACAGATATTTAAAATATTTTGAATACTTTGTTGGATATATCAGAAGTGTGACTACATTTTTTAACAATTGTACTTTTTAGTTAAGTCCGGTTTTAAAGAAAAGGACAAAAACTTAAGTCACTATGACAGAAATACTATGCCAATATGTGTTAGTCATTTAATGTATGAATATTAACTACCATAGGAAGACATGTATTTAAAAGCTACATTTTTAGGTTTTCTATCACTTTTACCATATAGGCACAAATAAGAAATAAAACCTGAAATAGTTTCCCAAATACTAAATTGTTCTCAACCACCACAGTAAAACCCAAACCTGAAATTTTCAAAGTATAATCTATTTTATATTTCAGAACTCTCTGTCAAAATACTAATTATTCACGATACAATCTTCTAAAAACAGTAAGACAACAGTTTTATATTAACCATAACTTTTTTAATTAACAAGTAGTGAACAGGACACTTTAAGATACTATTTACTACACACTGAAATAAACAACTGCTGTAAATTGAGAAACCCAAAACATTTACAGTAAAATGTGCTTACACATAAATATGACCAAATTTATTTTAAGCCCCTGATAGGTCCTAAATACATGCAGTTACCACGTAAAAACAAGACTATGAGTTGATGCAAAAAAAGAAAAAAATCAGTCACCAAAACTAGAAAAGAAACAATGAAATGGAAACAGAAAAGACAGTTAATAAAACATAAGGAACCTAAGAAAGCAGCTTTAAAAATAGGACACTCTAATCTTGCCACTGTCAAGAGCTCGTAATTGTCCAAACTGCCATTTATAAAATGACATTCTAAAAATCTGTATTTGGAATTTCAAAACATCCAAAATCAGAAACTGGTTCCCCCGAAGCCCACACTTTAAATGCAGGAAAAGCACTGATGTTAAGAAAACATTCCACAGAAATGATTATAATTTTTAGGAAAACAAACTTACTGCTTCCAGAACCTTTTGATTAAGACCATAGTCTATATTAACAATCCATTACTTTCCAATGTCATGTTAGAGATGAATAAATTCTTTGAGCCCATAACTGAAAGATCATCAAACCTGATTTTATTATGACACCATATTTTTGTCTCAGTACTGCACAAAATTATATACAAAGAAATATATACAAAAATGTTCAAGTATTAAATTTCAATTCAAGGCTTCTGTTTCAAAAGCTACATTTAACATATCTCAGAAAGAGCACAAATTAGTCATTTCAAATAATTTTCCAACTACTTTTGGTTTATATATATATGTATATATATATATAATTCAGTAGGCACTAAAATCCATGCAGCTGCATTGTGGGGGCTTGTTCCTGCCCTTGTAGAAGCAGGTCCATCACTCCACGTTGTGAGTTGGCTACTACCCAGTCATGCTCAAGTGCAGTAGGTAATTTTACAAAAGGTGATATACTGAAAACCAGAGACTAATTTAGGTCTCAAATCATATTATCTAGCAACAAAACATTTACAGTTAGTTGTGCAAGAACAAGAATCCATTTCCATAACCAAGTAACAAAATAAAACATCTTACGTGTAAGGTAACTTACATCTTTGGACTGCTGGAAAATACTTAATTATGAACATTTTAAAAATAAAAGACAGCAGAAGCCCTGATATTACCTCTGTTTCCTTATTTCTTATACTACCTTTTAAAATAAAGCAGGAAATGTGGCCAGCAGCTGGTCCCGTCTCTTCTGCCCCAACAGCTGTATCCACTTTAGCACAAAGAAAAACAAGGATGCTAAATACGTATATCCTTTATCAAACAGTGATGTTTCACAAAGAATTTAATTTCTCTTTATTTCAGAGAATCATAACACAGATTTAGACAAGTGGACAATAAAAAGTATTTCAAAAAAAGAAAAGAAATATTTTCCATCTATGGAAAAACAGCATCAATCTTATCAGTGGCCAGAACTATTTAATTTTAAAAAGTATTTAAATAGGACAAAAATCGTAAAAATATTGATTCTTTGTGAAGCCTCACTTTACATGTTTTCATTCACATTTCACAACCTTCAATATCTAATAATCATACACAAATTTAGCCTAAATTTTAATACAACAAAAATAAATTCAACAATTTCTTCATACTTATACGTATGATAGGTAATTACTGTGCTGGTCCTCAAAAAATTTTTCATTTATCATCCTCTAATTAAAACACAGAAATCTGATGGGTATGTTAATTTCCAACTTCTCAAGTGGTGAAATATTAGGATCTTAAATAGACTGTATTTCTGTATTTTCTACTGAAAACTATAAGGCATTCTTAAGTATGTTAAGAGACTGGTCATCTCCACAGAAATACCACATTTGTGCATGCCTCAAATACTTATTGTCAACCTCTGAAAAGTTGCTCTACAATTGGAATTCCAATTTGCACCTTGTACAACTCGGAACTTCCATTCAACTTCACCTGTTTCACTGTCTCCAAACTGTATCTCTATTAGCAGGTTTCACTGTACAGTTGGAACCGATGTCATCCAAGGCCATGTCCACACTGGGGACAGAAGAGCTAGGTACACGCAACTCTGAACAAGGGGACACATTTAACAGCTATTTCAACCAGAAGCAACTTAAGAACATCAATGACCAGCACAAGTCTGTTTCCAGGGTGGACAGGGCCCAAATCAAGATTTCCCCTCCCACTTTTCAAGAAAAAAAAAAAAAAGAAACAAAAAAATATCACACACACACACACAAATTGAGATGTTGCCCATTAGACTAAGCAGCAGAGCATGAGCGTTACGTGAAGAGATGGATCCTTACCAGGTTGTGAGGCGGGAACGACTGTTCTGTAACCCCTACAACGGAGCCTGGCAGGAAGGAAATCACCTAAAAAAGAAACTGTCAGAGAGATTTAATAGTCACAGGTTATCATTAGGAGTTGGTTACAGTGTCACATTCATGCTTTTAGCTAAACACTTTTAAAAGATTTAATATTACTTTTTTTTTTTCCGCCTCTGAAATGTGTCCGGTGAAGATGTCCCACTAAGGTGTTTTGACATGGTGTAAGGGAGTAGAAAGGGGTAAACGCGGATAAAGAGCAGATTACTTGACCCTACATTTTAAGAGAAGACGACGCCTTCCGAGCGCACGCCGAGCAGAACTCCACCGACACCTTATCCTTGTCCACATGGAGACACACTCCTCCCGCCGCGTCGTCCTCTTCCAGCGGCTCCGGCGGCTGCTTCCCCACCGGCAGCGCGTAGTCGTGGTCGCCGGCGGGCGAGTCTCTGAAGAGCGAGGTGGTCAGCCGCAGTCCCACGCCGCTCAGCCGGCTCAGCAGGCGAGCCAGTCCCGTCTCGTTGGCTAGGACAGCCCGTAGGTAGCGACTCTCCTCCTGCAGCGCTTGCACGCGTTTGCCCAGCTCCCGATTCTCGGCCCGCAGCTCCTGGTTCTCGGCAGCCAGTCCCCGGACTCGGCTCTCCAGCCCCATCACGTACTCCTTCTTCTTGAGCCGATTAAGTCGGGCAGCGGCCGCCGCCGCCTTCCGGGGACTCTTGGCCGCCGCCTGGTTGGTGTCGTTGGCGCCACCGCCACCTCCACCGCCTCCTCCCGGGGACTTTCTCCGCCTCTTCTCGCCGCCGCCGCCGCGGTCACCGCCGCTGCTGCAGCCTCCGATGCCGTTCAGCAGCCTCTGCAGCAAGTCGGAGAAGCGCTGCATCTCGGCAGCCGCGCTCTCGTCGTCGTCGTCCCCCCTCAACAGGCCGCCGCTCTCCGAGCCTCCGCCGGACGAGGACAGGGGCCCGGGCGAGCTGAGCCCGGGCTCCAGGTGCCAGTCCGGTTGCCGAGGGTCCAGCAGGTCGGCCAGCTCCAACCCAGAGAGAAAGTCCATGTCCTCCGGCTCTTCTTTGGGGACCATGGCGATGGCGTCCTCCTCCTCCTCCTCCATCTTCACTGGCGAGGGCGCGGGAGCGCGCACGGCCACGCTGCCGCGGCTCCCCCTCCGGGCCTCCGGCTCGCCCCCGTCGCCGGGAGGCTGCTCGCGGTCAGGCGATCCCGGCCCTGGCGTCTCCGCCCCCGCGACTGCCCCAGCCGGGTCCCGGGGCGACGGGCTCGCGGCGGGCGGCTCCCGGCTGTCGCGGTGGCTCGGGAAGTCGTGGCCCGAGGCTGCCAGCAGCTTGGTCAGGCTGTGCCTCATGAGGCCGAGCGGCGGAGGCGGCGGCGGCGGGCCCGGGTAGGCCGCAGCCCCTCAGACCCCGGGCCCCCCGCGCGCAGAGCCACGACGCGGAACGGGACCGCAGGCGCCGGTGCGGTCCGGGTGGCCTCACGCGGCCGCCCAGCCCCCCGCACGAGGCGGCGGGGGGAGGGAAAGAGTGGAATCGGCGAAGCGGCGAAGCCCGCGAGGACTCAGCCGCGCCACCCAGACAGCGGCCTGGCCGGAAGTTACTGGCTCGCCCCGCCCCGCCCCCAGCAACGCGCTCCTCCAGGCATAGTATCGCGAGATTTCGGATACTCTTTTTTTTTTTTTTTTTTTTTTTTTTTTTTTCCTTCCAGGCGCAGTTAAATCTAGCTTTGCCGTGATGTCACAGTAGCAGCGGCAAAAACAATAAAACCTAGGTTGACACCCCCTAATTCATCGAGACTACCCAGTACTAAACTCGACAATCCAATACTGGACGTCTAGACATATTTGACGTGCTTATATAAAAAAATATTTGTGAACACTTTATTTTTGCTGTTTCTCCAAAATTAAATTGCAAGCAAAACAACACACTTAAAGAGACACTGCTAAAACAAAAGACTGTTCTTCGTAATCTAAATAGTGTTACCAACTAAAACTATCTAGAGGTCCTTAGTCTCAGAAAATAATCTTTCATACTACTGCTGCTGCTATTCTCAGCATCATTGTTTTTATGTTTTTGTTTTTTGTTTTTGTTTTTGTTTTGCATCAGAGGCCACTTACAGCCTTTGCTCCTTTGCTGGGGATTGGGTGGTCTTTTTGTTTATTGGTCTCTTGGTGTTTGTTTGTTTGTTTGTTTGTTTGTTACACCATAGCGATTCCTTATGCTTTTTCTGTTTTTAAAAATACCAGCTTTTTAAAAAAATCAAGTCATGAAGATAGCACCACATTCTAGATCTGTGGTTCTGGATCATTTCTGTTATTTCTCTAGTTCCATAAAAGATTTAAGATTTGAACCGTTTACAACTATCCAACAATATAATGAAACATCATACTGTAGCTCATGGTTTCCAAGGAAAGGCCAGTGAAAGTACAGATTAACTAGAGAGAGAAGGGGAAAGTCAGTTGCTAAATAGAACTGCACAGAATCATATACACTTTTTTCAATTAAGCTCAAAATAAATTGTGGTTCCTGGCAGTACACACACACACACACACACACACACACACACACACACACACACACAAAATAGAACCTTCTAGTGGTCTTGGTCAGGATCATCTCTGCTAATTAAAGAATTAAAAGCAGGGGGGAAAACCATGGCAGGCAGGAACAGCAAATTTTATTAAAAATGAAGAAGTACACATGGGGTTAAGTGTTCTTGGTAGCCTAGGGTCCTCTTCCCTACTCCCAATTTGGGTTGGATCAACTTAAGGAAAGAAAGAGCTGACAGGCTCACAGCTTCAGGTAAACGTGTTCAGAACCAGCTTCAACCAGTGAGCTGGGAAGTGAGGAAAGGGGGCTGTTGGCAGGAGGGAAAGCATGTTATGTCTTTGTCACAAGTAAAAGTGATAAGGAAGAAGCTGGAAGCCGGCAATCTTTATTATGTATTTGTGGCCCCTTTCCCTGTCTGTCCACCCATCAGGGATCTGTCTAGCTCCTGGTTCCTTAGAACACTCTCCACATATTCTCATGCAAAGCACTGTCAAGGCAAAAAACAAAAACAAAAAACAAAAAAAAACAAAAACTCCACATGTAACTCAAAGGAGGAAAAGATGGTTTATTCTTGTACTAGATAAAGCTTGGTACAGGAACATGTGATTAAGGATGCCCTGGATGACACAGTCCAATTTGGAAATAGCTTCACAAAGCTCTTATAAAAAGCTCCAGAAGAAAAGAAAGCCATAAATCACAGCAGTTTTCAAAAACATAGTGTAAATATCACATAGGTAGATTATAGCAAAGTGAGGGAATCTCTGTTACGGTTCTCATGTATGCTTGATAAAACTCCTAGTTTTGGAGTGGGTGACAGCTGCTGGTCTGTTAAACCTATACTTTCTAAACACTTATACACTATCGTTAAAAGGCTGTAAAGCCAAGCATAGAGGTGCACAGTGTATGTTAAGGCAACTAAAGCAGCCGAAGACTCCGTATCAGCAACATAGCAGCTCTGCACAATCATCAAGTTGTAACCAATCGTTCATCGTGGGGAATCTTTAACATAGAAATATATTGGGGTTTTTTTCCTGGGAAATTGGGGTTCATAGTATACATGATAACACTAGAATAAATCCAGACTGACAGATAAAGATGCTTCTAACCTTCCTTTATCTCCAAACTTACCATGCACACCAAAAGAGGACCTCAAGAATGTGCTGAGAAAAAAAGACAGCAGAGATGAGCAGCACTGCAGGCCTGCTTTGAACCTGCCTTTAAGAGTCTCCTACCTTCACACTTTACAAGAAAAGGCCAGAACCCAGGCCCAAGGACTCTAACTCCACCTAGCACAGATATAAACAGTCCTGGCTTGCTAATGCAGAACAGAACACACACAGGCCAAGGTGGCACACACTCTGGCTTGCCTTCAGCACAGCGCTCATGAGACAGGAAGTGCCATTCCATCCAACTGTATGCTTTTGCCTGAGTCAAACTCAACATCATTGATTAATTATGTTCTTACTATATTATGAAATATGGTTTACACTATGTGTGTGTGTATGTGTGTGTGATTTAAAAGATTCCCCAAAAGATTGAGAAAAAGCAAAAAAAAAGAAAAAAGAAAAAAATTAAAGCAGAAGGAAGTTCCCTAAGAGAAAAAGCACTTGAAGAAAAACCTAGCCACAAGTGCTTCTTCCTCTTCCTCACTGCTTCTCTGCTTTCCTCCTCCACCTTCCCCTCTCCTCTTCCTCCTCTTCCACCCTCACTTCCTCACAGCTGTCTTGCTTTTCAGGCCATAGTGATTATTGCAAAAATATGTAGCTAATCTATAGATAAATTAGTAACTCACTAAAAGTTGAGTCTGTACAGTCAGAGATTTGTCTATGCACGGACACATGCGATGTGCACATCTCATGAACAACTTTCATTCACAGCTGGTTCCCACTTACCCTTCAGATAGTGTTTCTGGATTTATGTGGAGGTCTTTGATCTTCTTGGACTTGAGTTTTGTGCAGGATGATATTATGGGTCTACTTATATTTTTCTACATGTAGACTTCCAGTTGGACTAACACCATTTGTTCAAGATGTTATCTTTTTAATATTGTATGGTTTTGGCTTCGTTGTCAAAAATCAAATGTTCATAGGTGTGTGGGTTTACTTCTGGGTCTTCAGTTCGATTCCAATGAACAGTCTGTTATTATGTCAATACCATTCAGTTTTTATTACTATTGCTCTGTATTATAGCTTGACATCAAAGATGGAGATACCTTCAGAAGATCTTTTATTATACAGGATTGCTTTAGCTAGTCTTGGTTTTTGTTTTCCCATATGAAGTTGATAATTATTCTTTCAAGGTCTGGAAAGAATTGTGTTGGTATATTGATGGGGGTTGCATTGAGTCTATAAATTGCTTTCGGTAAGGTGGCCATTTTTACTATGTAAGTCCTACTGATCCATGAGCATAGGAAGCCTTTCTATATTCTGATATCTTCAATTTCTTTTTTCAGGGACTTGAAATTCTTGTCATATGGGTATTTGACTTGCCTGGTTAGAGTTATGCCAGGATACTTTATATGATTTGTGGCTATTGTTTCCCTAAATTCTTTCTCAGCCTGATTGGCTACTGATATTTTACGAGTTAATTTTGTATCCAGCCACTTTGCTGAAGGTGTTTATTAGCTGTAGGAGTTCTCTGGCAGAATTTTGGGGGTCACATGTATACTATCATATCATTTGCAAATAGAGATATTTTTATTTCTTCCTTTCCAATCTGTATCCCCTTAATCTCCCTTACATATCTTATTGCTCTAGCTAGATATGGAGAGGGAGACAGCCTTGTCTTGTTCTTGATTTTAGTAGAATTTGAGTTTCTCTACATTTAATTTGATGTTGGCTATAGGCTTGCTGTTTATATCCTTTATTATGTTTAGGTATGTGCCTTGTATCCCTGATCTCCCCAAGACTTTTATCATGAAGGGGTGTTGGATTTTGTCAAAGGCTTTTTCTGCATCTAATGAGATGATCTATCATTTTTTCTTTGTTTATATGGTGGATTATATTGATGGATTTTTCTATGTTGAACCGTCCCTGCATCCCTGGGATGAAGCCTACATGCTCATAGTGGATGATATATTTGATGTGTTCTTGGATTCTGTTTGTATTTTATTGAGTATTTTTACATCAATGTTCATAAAGGAGATTGGTCTGAAATTCTTTTCTTTGTTGAGTCTTTGTGTGATTTAGGTATCAGGATAACTCTGACCTCATAGAATGCATTTGGCTGTGTTCCTTCTGTTTCTCATTTGAGGACTAGTTTGAGGAGTATTAGTATTAGCTCTTCTTTGAAAGTCTGGAAGAATTCTATGCTAAAACCATTTGGCCCTTGTTGTTGTTGTTGTTGTTGTTGTTGTTGTTGTTGTTGTTGTGAGACTTTTGATGACTGCAACTATTTCCTTATAGGACTGTTTAAACTATTTACCTGATCTTGATTTAACTATAGTAAGTGAACTCTTTCAAGAATATTATTCATTTCCTTTATAATTTCCAATTTTGTGGACTATAGACTTTTGAAGTAAGACCTAATGATTCTTTGGATTTCCTCATTGATTGTTATGTTCCCCTTTTCATTTCTATAAATCTAGATTTATGTATAGATATTGTTTGGTTTTGTCATGGAATATCTTGTTTTCTCCATCTACGGTGATTGAAAGTTTTGCTGGGTATAGTAGTCTGGGCTGACATCTGTGGTCTCTTAGGGTCTTCAAGACGTCTGTCTATGCCTTTCTGACATTTTGAGTCTCTGTTGAGAAGTCAGGGGTGGCTGTAATAGGTTTGCCATTATATGTTATTTGACCTTTTCCCCTTGCAGCTTTTAATATTTTTTCCTTTTAATGTTTTTCCAAAACATTTAGTGTTTTGATTATTGTGTGGTGAGAGGACTTTCTTTACTGGTCTAATCTATTTGGTGTTCTGTAGGCCTCTTGTATGTTTATAGGCTTCTATTCCTTTAAATTGGGGAAATTTTCTTCTATTATTTTATTGAAAATATTTTCTGGGCCTTGGAGCTGGGAATCTCTTTCTTCTATTCCTATTATTCTTAGGTTTCATCTTTTCATAGTATTCTTGATTTGATGGATGTTTGTGTCAGGAATTCTTTAGATTTAACATTTTATCTGACAGATGTATCTGTTTCTTTGATTGTATCCTCTATGCCTGAGATTCTTTCCTCCATCTCTTGTATGTTGTTGGTGATGCTTACCTCTGTACTCCCTGTCTTCTTCCCTAAGCTTTCTGTCACCAGGATTTCCTCCATTTGTGTTTTCTTTATTATTTCTATTTCCATTTTCAGGTCTTGAACCATTTTATTCATTTCCTTCACATGTTTGTATTTTCCTGTGTTTCTTTAAGTGCTTTATTCATTTCCTCTTTAAGGGTATCTATCTATTTGATTGTATATTTCCTTAAGAGATGTATTCATTTCCTCTTTAAATGCCTCTATCATATTCAAAAGCATAGATTTAAGGTTATTTTCTTGTTTTTCAGTTGTGTTAGTGTATCCAGGGCTGATTGCTGTGGGATAACTGGGTTCTAGAGGTGCCATATTATCCTGGCTTTTTATTATTTTTATTATTATGATGATGATGATGATGATGATGATGATGATGATGATGATGATGATGCTGGGCTTTAGCCATCAGGTTGTATCTGGCATTGGCTGGCTGTTCCTGGTGCCCTCTGGGTTTCTTGAGGGTATGGGAAGAGCCCTGGGCAAGAGGCTGGATATTTTTGGAGCAGCCCTCCTCAAGATGCTGGGTATGGTTGTGGACAGGCTGCTTGACCTTAGTGAATAGCCCGCTCATCCCCTTAATTAGGACTGTGCCCTAATTAAACACACAGGCAGGGGATTGAATTGGGGGTGTCTAGCCTTTGTGATCCTGAGAACCAGCCGTCTCTTCAGGAATCTAGAAGCCCTTCTCTCCCTGGGGGAACTCGTGGAGTAAGCAGCCTGCCACTTGCTCACTTGCTGCTCGCTCAGTGGCTTATGAGCGAAAGCTGCCCATACACCTTGTTGGCTGGGCACAGCCATTTGGAGCAAGATCCTGTATACTCCTGAGGTCTGGCTAGTCTCCTTAGGGTAGATGGGCCAAGCCATGGATGAGAGACTGCAACTGTTTCCCTGGATCCTGGGAGTTACGTGGCCAGAAGCTGGTGGCCTGGCATCTATGGGCTTGATGATCCACCTACAAGGGGGCTCATTTTCATGGTCAACAGTTTGGACCTCAGGAGAAACATGTTCTTCCCCATTGTGGAACTCTCCAAAGAACTGCAAAAGTATCTACCCTGCATGGGGCTTTCACTGCCCAGAGCAAATGGCTTAGGAGGCAACGAAAAATGCAACAAAGCCATTCTGTAGACTCAGAAGACACTTGAACACTGTTCTATTAGGGTCTCTACTTCACTGGGCCTTCCAGACTTCCTTAGCTAAAGGGGAATCTGGCAATTGCACCTTGGTTTTATGGGGTGTTTTGCTTGTTTGTTTTCATCTTTACATTTACAATGCAGGATATCACATTAAGAGGATTGACACAGACGACAAGTACCAATATACCAGATTTCCATAACAACTATGACAAAAGCATCAATACATACATTTGTTGGCTTTTCTAAGGCAGATAATCAGATCATAGATAGCAGAGAATGCAGCTGAGCCATGGCCAGTGAGAGTTTTTGACTAGATATAGGGGAAAATGTTATGTATATTACAAAGACCAAAATGCTTATTTTACTTTTATGAAACCATAATTTTTAAGGGTTAATAAGACCAGAAGGGGCCATGACTGGCTGTCAATAATGAACCAGGTTGCTAAAAATATCTAGAGAGCAGGATTTCTGAAAACTTTTCCACTCAAGACCCCTTTTTGTGGTATGTCTTCTAATTAATGAAAACCCACTGTTGTTGCTTATGGTAGGAGGATAAACAAGTGGAGACGATGAAGCACAAGATGATTGGAAGGGTGGAAACAATGCTCTTCTTATCCTCATAGCGAGGTACTTCCTTCTAGAGTAGAAGCTATCTTGCGGCCCCTCAAGACACCTAGACCACACTCCCGTCCTACCCATCCCTTTTTGTCCATTCTGAATCTTGCTTTCTTCAGAAATTCCATGCTAGATGTGGTGGCACACATCTCTAATCCCAGTGCCTGGGAGGCAGAGGCAGACAGATCTATGTGAGTTCATAGTCACCCTGGTCTACATATTGAGTTCCAGGATAGCCTGAGCTACATAGTGAAACTCTGTCTCAAAATAAACTAAAAGACAAAAACAAAACAAAACAAAAAACAGAACATAACAAAAGGCAAGCAAACAAACAAAAGAAGGTAATAAAGAAAAACTCCAGAACTTTATAATTTTTATATGCTGAAAATTTTTAATTAAACACAGGTGAAAAGAATGACTTACTGGCTCCCTATGAGCCCATCATCCATATTTAACACTATATGGCCTCCTTGTTGAAATGTTTTGTTGAGATGTTTCAGAATAAATCACAGGTATCATACTCTTTCACCCCTACACGTGCCACTGTACATTTTTATTACAAGGCTATTTTAGTTCCATAACCACAATACCTTGATTATAACAAATAAAATTATTATGGACCTTATTCTGGTGCTAAGGATGAACACAGGCCTTTGTGCCTGCTAAGCAAATGCTCCACCCCTGAGCTGTACCCTGGCCTGTTTGATTTCTTGGTATTTAAACTCCATCCTTGTTCAGCTGTGTTGCAGATAACTTGCCTGAATCAAGGCCCAAACAATTCCACACATTCCACTTGTTTATATGTCTTAAGTTCCTTTTAACCCATAGCAGCACTTCTCATTTTCCCCAATGCTACACTTTTGGAACCAGATCCATTGTCCTGTCCAATAATACACATTTTAGATGTGTCTGCTTGCTTGTGGAATCACTTTACTTTTCCCACTGTCTATTCCCACCCCCCCTCCACTTCCTCCATCTTTTCATGAAACAGGAAGTTAGTTTCCTGGGCTAGAATCATTTTCTGAAGATTCAGCGTCCTCGAAATTGTTTCTATGAAGTGATGCTTTGCTAATGTGTGCTGTGTGTGCACACTGGGAGTACATAACATTTACTGGTCCTGTTTTCCAGGATGCTTCAGTTGCTGTGTTTTCTAATGATAGTCAGTGGCTGTGTTATAACCTCCCTCTTTTCTCTCCCTTTTCCTCATCCTCTCTCCCTGCTCATCTCTCCTCACTGTATTTTTCTATATATCCCAAGCTGGTTTGGAATTCACTATCCAACCCAGAATGAACTCAGACTTGTGGTCTTCTTGCTTTTATCTTCCAAATCTATGCCTTGGCCTGAGCGTAAGCACATGTCACCATGTCTGGTTTATTACTTCTTATTCAGTGATAGATTACTTAACTAGAAGTTGTAAGATAATATTTTTATTTAATCTATCTTTATGTTCACTGTGTGGAATTCTTCTATTGAACACTACTTTGTATCATCACAGATGAGTTGTTTTATTGCCTTGAAATAAGGGACTAGTAAAAGTAGTCTAAATGTCCACTCAATTACTTCTATCATCCAATTTTCAGAGGGTTAAGATGTCAATGAGTACTTCATTTATTTAGCTCTTGCTATTGTTTAACTTTGGTTTTCTTTCTTCATTGTTTGGTCTATTGTGTGAATTCATACTTTTAAAAATAGTCTATATGTTAACTCAGTGCTTATTTTGATACTCAAACTAGACTTTGGCCATTGATATCCTGTCCAACTTAGGTATTCATTTTTGACAGAACAGCATTAGTCTTGTTCTGAACCTATATATATAGGTTCAACTCAGCTGTTCTGGCTCAAACTCCTCCTCAAGCTGAGTCAAGGTGGTTTCTCTCTCGGTCTCTGACTGAATTGCTCTGCTTGGCCTCAAACTTCTGGCTCCTTCTCATTCTTTGGCTCACTCTGTCTTCACCTGTTGTCTAGCTAGTTCTGTCTTCAACCTGTCACTGTAAAATTCTCCAGGTAAAACTCTCTCTCTCTCTCTCTCTATCTATCTATCTATCTATCTATCTATCTATCTATCTATCTCTCTGTCTCCACCTTGCTTCAAGTCACCTCTTTTTCTGTTTCTTCTCATGAGAGTTGGGCATATCCTATTCTGTCAAATCTTTCTCTGATTTGTCACTTTGTCTGCTAATTGAGAAATTAGCAATAAGACATCACTTTCTTTTTTCTTGCTTTTATTTTTGTTTTTTTGAGACAGGGTTTCTCTATGTAGCCTTGGCTGTCCTAGACTCACTTTGTAGAACAGGCTGGCCTCGAACTCACAGAGACCCACCTGCCTCTGCCTCCTCGAGTGTGTTATCACTTCCAAACATGGGTACTTCCTTGAACAAAGTAACTTTATTGTTTGGAATTAAAGGTGTGTGCTAAGGGCGTGTCTATATTCAAATCAGAGTAGCCATGTTGCTGGATTAAAATCCCTCTAGGAATAGTATTGGTAAAAGAAAGATATCATAAATTTAGACTATTACCTACCTGAATTTAAGACTAAAATATTTTAACTTCTTTAATATCTGCCTTCAAACACTAAAAATTTGTTTCCTTAGTAACTAACATATTTTTTGCTTTAACTGATATATAATTGCTTTAGCATAATGACATTACAACTAACAATTAGTACTAATGAATATAATTTACAAAAATATATTTGTAGTTCTAAAGTCATTAGGAGACTTCATCTCTTTATATAGTTACACTTATGTAAAATTCATGCCAGTCCTTTGTCATATCTTTATTACTTGAAATTTTTAATTTTCTTCTTTTCTCTCTACCCATATATGATTTCTTTAAGATCATTTGGTGAAAAAAACAAAACAAAACAAAACCAGTTTGAATGAAGATGATTTTCTTAGCCAGGAACAGAAGGTCCTGAGACGGCTTCTAACACTGGCATGTTTTATTCTTCTTAGACCAGCAGCTTTCAACCTGTGGTCCATGACCCCTTTGCGGAGGTTAAATGACCCTTTCCCAGGGCAGGGGTGCCACATTTCATATATCCTGCATATTATTTATTTACGTTATTAGTAGTAACAGTAGCCAAATTATACTTATGAAGTAGCAATAAAAATAATTTTATGGTTGAGGGTCACCACAACATTAGGAACTATATTAAAGGGCCACAGCATTAGGAAGGTCAAGAACCACTGCCTTAGACAATTACTGTACATTCTACTTCTAGGATGTTATTACACAATCCACTTCTAAGAAAAGCTTTCTCTAATTTCTCCTAGATTAGGTTTGGAGACTGTATGTTTTCCTATTCATCCTATTCATGGGTTTTGGTTTTGTTTTTGTATTTGTTTCCTCATCCATTGGAAGCAAATTGAGTAAGAATAAGGCCTTATTTGCACTGTTTCCTAGTATTTAACACAGTGCCTTGCCTATAATAGGTTACAAAAAGCAATCTATTCAATGAAGGCAATATAGTAAATCATACTGAAAGACTCTGATGGTTTGGCTTGCCCTGCCTCTACTTTCATTCCACTGCTAGTGCAAAGACAAAACCCACCATCCAAAGTCTAACAGACTGAGCATATGACAAAATGTATACCTAAAAATCTAAGCTTCTCAGGATAAAAGACATACATATAACCCATGCAAAGATGCCAAAGTATACATTATAAAAGAAGTAACTACTTCTAGGGTAAAAAAATGATGCTGAGAAACTGGATAGCTACATGCAAAAGAATGAAACTCAATCCTTATCCGTCACTGTACAAAAAGTCAACTCGAAATGGACCAAAAGTCTTAAAGTAAAACCTAAAACTCGGAAACCATTAGAGGGAAAAGCAGGAGAAACAGTCCAAGATGTAAGCAAGGCCTTTCTGAACGGGACCCCAGTTGTTCAGGAAATGATGCTAACCACCAATAAAGGTATGAGAAGGATTGTAATAAGATTTGTCACAGGTAAAAACTGTCTTGGCCGGCTTTGCCCTTGGACACACCACAGATACTCCCTGAGATTAACCCTGAGATAGACTGGGTGGAGCCATCCTGGGCCTGGAATTCAGGAAGGGGAAGGAGGGGACTCCACCTGGACTATTGTGTTTCTAATCAACCCTCAATGGGAGGCTGGACAGCCCTTTACACACGAGAGACAGGCAGGCGGAGAGGAGATAGGAGCAGCGGGTTCAGACCGTGCTTGAGCTTGAGCTCACATAGATCAGGAAAAGGATCAGCGAACAGGCCGGATCAGCGAACAGGCCGGACCAGCACGCAGACCAGAGACACCTAAGGACCCGTCCCATGGAACGGATACCGGAAAGTTTACTCTTTTTTCCCTTTAACCTTTTTTCCCTCTTGTGTAAGCTAGCTGGGTTGTATAATAAAGTTTAATTGTTAAGAAACAGAGCCAACAAAATGGGATCACATGAAATTAAACATTTTCTGCTCAGCAAAGGAAACAATCAGGTAAAGAGATGGAATTGACAGTAAATATACATCTGACATAGGATTAACACCTAGAATATATGAAGAACTCATAAAACTAAGTAATAAGAAATCAAACTCAATCACTAAATGGCCTAATGAAATAGACAGTGGGTTCTCAAAAGCTGAAGTAAAAATGGCCAATAAACATATGCAACTATGTTCACTCTCAATAGCCACCAGAGAAATGCAAATTAACCTCATCTTATTCTAGCCAGAAAGGCAGGAAATAAAATAACATCACATGCTTGTAAGGATGTGGCTAATAGGGAACCTGTATACACGGCTAGTGGGCATGTACCCTGATCCATCCACCATGGAAATCTGTAAGGAGTTCCTTCCAAAACTTAAAGCACATCTACCTTAAAACCAATTCCTGGGTATTTACCAAAAGAATCCAAGTCAGCATATCACAGACATATGAAAACTATGCTTTTTGAAGCACAATTCATAATAGCTAAGTTATAGATCCAGTCAGGGTACTACTGATCAATATATGAATGGGTAAAAAATAATGTATATAGACAGAATGGAAATTTTTTGAGCCATAAAGAACAACAAAGTTATATCATACAGAAAAATAGAAATGACTGGGGATAATCATAGTAAGCCAAGTATGTTAGTCTCAGAAAGACAAATATTACGTTTCACTTGTCATTTCTAGATTTTATACAGATACGTAAAATCACATATGTACATATATGTGACATAAAAGTAGAAGTGAAACTGTCTAGAAGAACAGAAGGAACAGGAATAAGGGTGGGAAGATGGTAACTGTGTTCAAAGAATACTATATGAAATAGTCTTTGTAATACATTATCATGTGCAATGGATATATACCAATTCAGATAAATTTATAAAACCTAAGATTTAATAAAATGTGAGAATCCATAAGAAAAGATAATAATACTCAAATCTCTAAATTTGAGAGAGAAATGCTAGATGTTAGGAGGCACTCTTCAGTGTACAAAAACAATATTGTGGCTTTCTATATGCTTCTAAAATTTGTGAGAGTTGCAGCTTCCAGCTGAATGACCTGACCCAGATCTGTCAGGCCATGCATGGCTTGCTCCAAAATAGATCTTGCCTGCCTAGTTGGAGAAAGAAAATGCTTCAGGCTTTAAATAATTTACATAAAAATAAAGCCTACTGGAAGTTAAGCACACATGTTCTTTGATTTTAAATTAAATTTAAATTCATTTATTTTAAATGTCACCAACCTTTGAATAGGTAATATGATGTATGGTGCAAAAACCAAATGACAAAAAATTGTCCCTATTGAGAATTTTCTTTCCAATTTCTTATTTGCCCACTATACCACTAATAACCACTTTCATTGGTATGTTTTCAGTATTTATTTGTATCTATAGAAATGAATTGTATTCATAGTCTCCTGTCAACTCCCCAGGACACGAGATAGGATATATTATAGCTTCATCTGTTTAACTATATCCTGAAGATATCTATATAATAGACAAAGAACTTTTTCTTAATTTCTTCATAGTTGTGTTGAATTACAACAGGTAGAGTTAACTGATCTTTAATGCTGTATAAGCTATTTCTAATCTTTTGCTATTATAAAGATGCAATGGATATATAATCTTGTGATAGCTTTCCATAACTATAACAAATTCTGAGACAGTTGGCTGATAAAGGGAAAAGGGTTATTTTTGCTTGTAGTTTTGCAGTTTCTGTCCAGGGTTAATTAGCCCCCTTGCCTTGGAGACATGCCAAGGTATCATGTCTGAAGCACACAGCAGAGCAAAACGACCCACCTCATGGTCAGTGAGCAAAGGAAGAGGAAAGGATCCAGCAAGTGATCTAAAGACCTTCCATTAATTCCCAACTCTTAAAGTCTTACCACTTCCCGTTAGCGCTTCCTCTGGGGACCAAGCCTTTAGCACATGGGCATGTGGACATTTAAGATTCAAACTTCATCAAACCTTCAGTGTGAAAATTATTTGAGATGAGTTCACAGAAGAGTGGGTCAGAGCATGCATGAGAACAGTCTGGCAACCAGAGAGGGCCAGCATCCCCTTGGGCCTGGGGTCTTGGAGCTTGTGGCATGCTGGAGTCAAGAACATGTGTAGTGAAGGACCTGGCAGATTTTTCAAGTGGAAAATGCTTGGTTCTTGATTTTTTTTTCCCCAAGTGAGGTGCTCATCAACTACTGGGGTTCAACTGCACAGCCCAGGCTGTTAGACTTATGTTTTTAGCATTTAGAAGATATCAGTTTGCTCTTAGGAAGATAGAAACTAATTTCAAAAGTCTAATTTTTAGCCAGCATTCTACATTCTGATACATGTTTTCAAGACTCACGATAAAACTTCTTTTAAGGTACTCCCTGCCTGGCATGGACGTGGGGATTTAAATGGATGCAATACAGCACGCACCACTCGCGGCCCATTAAACATTCATCCCCCTCCATCACACAACATAGATTAGCCTCACTCCCATCACAGTGGTGGAACCTGCTTCTTCTGAATTAATCATGGCAACATGCCCTCTGAAAATGCTTGGCTAGGTATTTTCTTTTTCTTTTTTTTTTAATTTTTTTTTATTTGGCTAAGTATTTTCAGATGGCCTGGTTTGGGGAAATGGATGCTGGAAGATACACCATCTGGTTGGGTAGGGTAGGTTTTTAAGGAGAGAAGTCAGAATTACGGTCCTTTTTCTTTATGGCCTAATAGGTGAGATCTCAAAGTTCTGCTCAGTCTCATTGTTGGGAGGGAAGCTTCATTTGGTCAGTGCCCTGACTCAGCCACAGCTACTGCCTAGGTATCTTGGTGAAAGAGGGCTTGAAGGAATAAGGTTCACTGGTGCCATGGTTCCTTCCAAGTCTTTGTTTTTAAAATGTCAATAAAGCAGCCGTGGAGACCTAGGCTTTCCACCATTCTTTACTGGGAACTAACCCATCTTTTTCACTCACTGAAACAGATGCTCTGAAAGCATGGCAGTTCACGTGTCCGTCAGTGCTTCTCTTCTTTGCACTTTCTCACGCCACCTTAGGACTAGACTCCGCCCATTGGGCTACACCAAAGACTTACAGCTCTGTACTCATCCGAGAGACGATGCTTAGTTCTGCAGCACAGAGACACAGGGTTTAAGTTTAGAGTCTCGCCTCTACCGCCTTTCATTTTAGCGTTACTGCTTCTAAGTGTTGGGGGAAAAAAATTAGGTCTGCTTTAGAAAAGTTTTGTTGTTTTGCTTTCAATTTTCCCCTCTTTAAGGACAATTGTTTAGAATACACCAACTTACATGTTGTCGATTTGTTCCGATGGTAAATGTTACTTTATAGAGGGAAGCACTGTGGCAGTGGCCTGATTGCTGATTCCTGAATGGTCAGCAATTAAATACAAAGTGATGTATGTGGCACACAAGGAATAAAACCTATTCTCTCCCTCTTTCTCTTTCTCTCTCTCTCTGTCTCTCTGTCTGTGTCTCTGTCTCTCTCTCCTTTCCTTTCCTTTCCTTTCCCCTCCCTTTCCCTCTCTCCCCTTTCCCTCCCTCTCCACTGTCTTCCACTTCCTTCCCTTCCCCCCCCCGTGTGTGTGCGTGTGTGTGTGTGTGTGTGTGTGTGTGTGTGTGTGTGTGTGTGTGTGTGTGTGTGTTTTGAAGGTAGTTCATATACTGGGAGGAAGCATAGATTTTAGAGCCAGAAAGCAGACTTGCTTACTCAACTGGCAGTGCTGTGCACAAGAATAGAAGTGTGAGGACCTTTGTTAAAACGATAATTTCAAAACAACAACAACAAAACACAAGAATTTCATGACAGTGACAATAAAGGATTAAAGCAAGTCCGAAGTGTGAGGACCTTTGTTAAAACAATAATTTCAAAAAAACAAAAAAACAAACAAACAAAACCCCAATAATTTCATGACGACAACTACAACAAAGGAGTAAAGCAAGTCCACGAGTCCCATGGCACCCTGCCTAAGAGCCTTCAGTTTAGATCCCACTTCTGCTCTTCTGGGGCTTCATCACCCCCTGAGAGTCTCACTGTTTCATCTATAAAACAGTGACAGCGCATCCTCTCTTGAGCTGTCTGATGGTGAAATGAAAAGTGTTTGACACTGTAAGGAATGGAGAGAGGACTCGGTGCTTAAGAACACTTGTTGCTCTTGCTGAGGACCCTAGTTCGGTTCCCAGCACCCATGTGGTGGCTCACAACCATCCATGACTCTAGTTCCTGAGAACCTGATGCTGTCTTCTAAGCTCCTTGGACACAGGCACACACACACATGCAGACAAAGCACTCATACACAAAAAGTCTAAAACCAATCTTTAAAAAATATTTGATACATAATGATGACATATCCCCACCCATTCTTCTACCTCTGTATTGTGATATTGTCGACATAGTGAGTTCAAGGGCAACCTGGACTACACGTCTCTCTCTGTCTGTCCCTCTCAAGAAACAAAAAACACTAACAACAACAGACAAAAAGAAAGTCCACAAGTAAAAGTTTTTCAGTAAATCAAACTTGCTATGTAATTTTTGGTGTTCTTGGCACCAAATAAATGAGGAAAATTACTATAGTATAATCTACCTTACATGTATTCATAATTGCATATATAACAATGACTAAATATGGGGGGAAAGAAAATAAAGTATATTCTGATAATTGACTTGAAGACTTTACTTCCTTAAGAAACTTTACATTAATCTACATTTAACTGTGTTAAAACACTATTTCTACAAAACTGAATTATTCCTACAAAGATGCCGTAAGTATATATATATATATATATATGTACACACACATTCAGCTTAGACTTTTAAAACACAAGTATTAATTACAAGAAAATGTATTGATATGAACAGAACATACATGAGCTACTATAAAAATCAAACCAAATCTGCATTGACGGTTACCTTAAATTGAGGTGTTTTTGCCTACTAGAATGAAAAATTAAACCATCGAGACTCTCGGTACAGCATCTAAATCCTATCAGTTATTGAGAAATCCAAGACAGTAGAACTGAGCTAAATGTGCAGGAAATACTAAAATTGGTTGACTTAATGAACTTGAGTCTTAATGTGCAATAAAATGAGTGTAACAGAGCTGGCTTGTATGCTTTGGTAAACAAGTGAATGATAAAACCTTCGCTTTGGCAAACTAATACAAAATCAGATCTAATTGGACTCTTTTGCTATGGAGTATTTGTTCTACCATGCTAGCAGGTGTTTGTTTACAATCTCAACTACAGTTGCGGTAAGTCTATCGTTCTGCAATGCCTATTGGGGCTGCGTTTTCCTGTTTTTCACGATAGCATGCTTATTTTAGGATCCTTTAAATAAAAAAAAAAAATCTTCAAGCTATAGGAAGGCCTCTGAGGTTGAGAATGAGTACATTACGAGGTAGAAGATACGGATAATCTTAAGAAAACTTCAAGGGCACAGTGGGGACTCTGGTTAAATGTATTCTAGGTGGTAGAACTGAACAGTAACATTTACAAGAGCAACAACAAAATGTCATAGTAAAGTGGCTTTTGTACTTAAAAGTATAGTAAATCAATTATCTTTGCTTTTGCCATAATGCTAAGGCACAAATATCTGAAGTATTAACTGGAGACAATAGGAAGCAGAATTTCTCTTATGGAAAGAGATGGCGGAGTTTGGCATTAAGTTCTCTCTCCTTGCTTAAAAGATCGAGGCTGTGCTTTTTGAAGGCTTCCGACTGGAGACGCAGCTCATCGTAAGCCTTCTGGATCCCATCGACCCTGCGCTGAAGCTCTCGAACTCTCAAGTTGCTATCAACGGCCACTGCCTCCTGCTCAAAGCGTTCTAGCGCGTGCTTCTTGGCCATGGCTGCTGTCTCCAACTTCTCCTCAAGCTGGCGGATCTCAGCCTGCTTGTTCTGGAGCACCTTGCCCCTCTCCATGGACAGCTGTAGCAGCTCCTCTTTCTCACGCGTGACAGTCTGCAGCCTGGTCTGCAGCTCCTGGCTCAGGCTGCTATGCGCCTCCTGGTCCTTTGCCATCTGTTGGGTGGCCTGCTGGTGTTGCTGCTTGAGGCTCTGCAGCTGGCTGCGCAGCTGCTCTGTCTCCTTGGCATGGGCACAGGCCTGCTGGTTCTGCAGACCGAGCAGCTCCTTCTCTCGGGCTTGTGCCTGGCTGGCATCATGGGCGCTTCTCTGTTTCAAGAGCTCCAGTTCTTCTGCCAGGGCTTTGTTGCGTGCAGTGAGCTGCAGTACCTTGGCCTCCTGGTCTTTCAGAGCCTGGCTGAAGAGGTTGCTGTTCTCTTGCCTCAGCTTCTCATTCTCCTCCTTCAGCTTGATGTTTTCATTCTTGTGCTCGTCCTTAAAGCGGATCATCATCTCATGGTTGGCAGCCAGCGTCATAAAGCGACCCTCTAGCTTTTGGACATGCGCACTCTGGAGCTTCATCTTCTCCATCTCCTGCATCCTCTTTTCCTCCAGCTCCGTGTTGAGCAGTTCGAGGATCTGGCAGCGTTCCAGGGCCTCATCGGATCTGCGTTTCAGGATGCAGATGAGCTGAGATTGCTCTTGGATGCGGGAGCGGAGCATTGCCTTCTCGCCCTTCTCCTCCTCCGACAGTCCCCTAAGGTTGGCCAAAGCTTCTCTCAGACCGTCCATTTCCTTAAACCCCAATTCCTCATGCTGGTTTTGCAGGTTTTCGTTTTGCTTTCCTAGGGCCTCGTCCGGGGGTGGGGTATCCATCCTAAGCGTCTTCTCGTCCTGCGGCATAGACGCTCTGCCTGAGAGCTGATTTCAGCCTTTTCCCCCTCTGATTTCAAAGGGCGTTGCTATGGACGCTTGGCTCTCTCCAGCAGTTGGCTTTTCTAGTAAGGGCTCCTGTAATTGGTGGACAGACCTTCAGAATGCAGTGAGGTAATAGGGGGAGTCCGAAGCCAATCGGTCAGGCTACGCCTGCCTTTTTAACCAATCACAGCTCTCAGCTCACAGCTACTGTCCAGCGCAGAGAAGCCAAAGTCAGCTTCCTCTGCACAACAGGGAATAGATCTTGGTTTCTGATAAGAGTAAACAAAGCAGGCTTGCAGAGATTTAGTCTAGCCTTTGTGCTGAGAAGAAACTACTGCCTATAGAAACATAGGCATGCGTGCTTAGAAAGGAGAGTCTGGAGCCAAGTATCAGCTCAGCTGTTCTCAATGAAATTTCTTTTGTTTCCCTTAGCGCCCACCTTAGGTCTGAGAAAGGATACCTTTAGGTAAACACACAGCACTCCTGTTTTTATCTATTGGGGGAAAATAAATGTACAGAAGGAAACACAGTGAACAATACAGATGCGATCAGATTAAAAAACAAAACAAAACAAAAACCCAGAGTGGTCACACTTGTGCCTAGCACGCTGGAGAAACGGAAATAAATGTATGTTCAACAACAGACGCCCAAGGTAAAAAATCAAATATGTTTGATTACCATGTCAGATAAGATTGACATTTTAATGCAAAGCTTAGAGACATTACTAGAGCATCATGTTAAGATAGAAATGAATACATTCAAAGATAAGGGGACAGAAACAGCTGATACTGAATCTCAACAATGATCCCACAAATGCAAGTAAAAGATAGCATTTCACCCGCCGATATCAGTAAAGACAAAACTCTCATTATCCTTTGTGACTCCCAGGACTTGTATGGGGATGGCGAAAGAAGCGCTTTATGTTACAGGTGAAAGTCAGTTGAGAGTGCTATGCTAACTTGAAGTGCTTTAGCTGTATTGTGAGCTAGTAACTGCCCTCGTGGGGAGCTGTTTGTTGGGAAAATAACCTGAAAGAAAATCTTTTGTGTAAAGCTTTTGCCATCTGTTTCATAATAATTAAAAACCTTGGCACCTAAATCTACAAGAGAAGCAGCTATTGAGCATTATTGGATTTAAAGAAAAATTTCATGGCACAGGAAATACTTATGTTAGAAAGGTGCAAGACTTGGTATTCAAAATAAACTTGGGTTCCTCAGTAGTTCTGCTTCACAAATATGTTTCAGATATACTGAGCCAGAAGGCTCAAGATGATGCTCTAACGTTCTACGGAATGTTGGGTGACTGTTCAGGCAGCAACTGTCTGTCTTTTTTTTTTTTTTTTTTTTTTCATTTTAGAAGCTACTAGCCTGCACTCCCTGTCTACTCAGGTAATTAATTTTATTCCTTCTCAAGTCTCTGATGGAGTAAAAGGCCAGATAGTTTAGCCTTATAATTAAGCTTAGTGGTTTAGAGGTTAAGATGTTTTTAAGTCTAGATAGATGTTTTAAGTTGACAGAGATGAGATATGATGGATATTGATTTACATTCAGAATTTTAGACTCACCAAGATAGGAAAGATATTTTCTTCATGGTTGCCAAATTCAAATAGCCAAAACACTATGAATGTAACATTAATATAACTCACGATTGTTTTGTGGTTCTTCTTGCTGTATGTAGTTTATTGTATATATGTGTGATAATATAAATATATATTTAAAAAAAACAAAAATGAAAAATAAACTTAGTATTGTGAAATATAGGGTCAGAGAAATCATTGGCTCTTTGAGTAATGGCTGTGTTGGGGAATTAGACTTCTTATATACGCAGATGGTGTGTCTTTATAACTATTGTAGGGATGTTTAAATACTTTGACTTTCACCTGGAACAAAACATAAGACAAAGGGTTGAGATGTTGGATTTGGTCTCAAACATTTGGGATTGTTTCCCAGGTCATGAATTTCTTGTCTATACATGGATGGCAAAGCTGAGGACTAGGAATTTTCCTAGACTGGGTGTTTTAGACTTTTAGAATATTTTTAACTGAAAAAAGCATAAATATTACATATATTTAAAAAGGGCATTGTACAATATTATATATGTCCAGTCAGATTAGATACATCTGTCTCCTCAAACTTTTACTTTATCCCTTCCTTCCTTCCTTCCTTCATTTAGCCCAGGTTGGCCTTAGACCGACCACGTAGCCGGGCACGACTCTGATCCCCTATCTCCACCTCTTGAGTGTTGGTGAGTCACCTCACTCTGCTTATTTATTAGCTTCTTATGGTGAAAGGTTTACAGATCTGCTACCTTTTTGAAATGCACATTCCTTGGTGTTACCTGCATTCACTCTATTATCTGTGGACATGGCAGAGCTCACTGCTCCTATCCACATCTAGCAGTAACTTAGAACCTGCCCTAGCTCACCTCTTTGCTGTTGTGATAAACACCATGACCAGACGCCTCCTGAGCAGGGAAGGGTTTGTTGTAGGCTACAGTCCATCATCAGCCTGCTTCCTTATAACACCCAGGCCCACCTGCCCAGCAGAGGCACCACCCACAGTGAGCTGGGCCCGCCCATATCAATCCTTCAAATGTGCCACAGACATGCCCACTGGCCAAAGTAACGGAGGCGGTTCCTCAACTGAGGGTCTCCTGTCAAGATGACAAAAATTAACCTACAAATCAACTTCTCCCTAACCCTTCCTACCACAGCCAGTTCTGGTAACTCTAGCCAGCAGCAGTATGATGGGGTGGCTCTACTGTTGTGTTTTATACAGCAAACATTGGCAAGAAACAGAAAACAACTTAATTGGCTTCAGCCTTGCCAGTAAACCAGTCAAATGGTTATAGTTTCTTTAGTCAACTAACTACAGGCTCTTCTTTAATGTAACAGCCACTACTTAGTTACCACTCTTAAGTGTGTATTGGTTTGGCCTACTAAACAGAAATTTTAACAAATATTTAAGTTTTGTAAAAATGGATATCACGCTGGGTGTGGTGGCATATGCATGCAATTCCAGCACTCAAGGAGGCAGAAGCAGGAGGATCTCTGTGAATATGAGGGCTTCCGGGTCTACAGAGTGAGTTCAGGGCAGCCAAGGCTACACAGAGAAGCCCTGTCTTAAAAAAATAAAATAAAATAAATGAATATCAAAGACTTAAAAAATGAAAATTAACCAGGCTACAGTGGCTAAAAGTAGACTACCCTGGCTAAAAATCAAGGTGTCACAAAGCAAAACACCAACAACAAAAGCAAAACAAAAGGAGAAGAATGGGGGGAGGGGGTGGGGGTGAGAGATGAGGAGGGGTGGGTGGAGGGGGAACTGTAAGGAAGATCGGGAAATCATCAATGAGAAGGTAGGGTGCTGAGAACTATTAAGATGGATTACATAGTTGTCTGAACTTGCCAGAGACATTTTACCAAAAAGGAAAAGAAAATACCAAAAATGTAAATGAACTCACTGTAACTTATTTTTCTCTCATTTTTACACCTCTCCCTTAAATCTTAAGCTGCATTGCATGAACTGGAACTTGTACAACCAGGACAAGCGACTGGATAATTAGAATGTCTCTCTTCTCATTTCACAGACAGTGAGCTCTGTGTTTGTTGATTACGTTGTATAGTTATATGACATTGCAAACTGAAGTCACAAAATATGTTTCCTAAGAACAGGAAAAGTCTCAAAATATTAACAGCCAATTAACTGTATTAATAACCAATACAATTTAAGTCATGATAATTTATTAT
Source organism: Acomys percivali (assembly GCA_907169655.1). Taxonomy (NCBI): domain Eukaryota; kingdom Metazoa; phylum Chordata; class Mammalia; order Rodentia; family Muridae; genus Acomys; species Acomys percivali. The sequence continues at coordinate 107,047,807 of OU015752.1, read as the reverse complement.
AAGGGTTTTTACAAAATACCTTATGAAAATCATACATAGGAAGTAGTACAATTAAATTGAACAATTTACATTCTAATTAAGCCTTTGCAGCAAATCATATATTTGACTACTTTTATGCTGTTTCCATACACTAAAACTATAAGAAAAACATCAATTATATGTAATATTTTAGCATACTTTTATGAAATACAGACTTGCCACCCATTTTAGCACAAATTAAACCATCGTAATCCAAGAACTGAATTCCATATGCAGCCAGTAGGTGGCACCAAAGTCCATCTGAGACTGAGAGGGTGAGGCGCGAGGGGGACCCCAGGGTGGTGGTAGTGGTGGTGGTGGTGGTGGTGGTGGAGGGTGGGGATTTTCAACGCAGATTTATGGGCAGTAAAATCAGTCTTACCACCCTAAGATGGAATTCAGTGTTTTATTAGAGACTGACAAGTAAATAGTTGTCATCTTATGTAGTTTTATTGTTCTCCCTCTCTGTCCTGTCCCAGGAGTATCTTTCTGTCACTTTGCCCACAGCCTTGCTATTTATATGCCCAGCAAGCATTTTAATAACCAAGTGCCAGGCATGAACTGCAACACAAGATTGTGGTATGAAACCATTCTAAGGTAGCTTTTTCTTTGGTGTGGAAGCAACAGTTCAGTTCTCCTTGTGTGCCCAACTATATTCCTGAAAGTTGGCATCACACATCTTGTTGGGGATACCTCTTGTCACTGTTTAACTATCTTGAGCCATGCAGTCAACCCTCCATGCAATCAAAGAAATGCATGCAGATTAACTTGGGCATGCTTGCATGGTCGTCACTAGTGACAACAGGTGAGGGTATTTGTCCTCAAAGTTGGACACCTGGGGAGTGGTGATGGCATCAGCTGACTCAGGTCATTTGGAAATCTTGGCAATCAGAAGCATTCTGAGGGGCAGTGTTGTTTCAACCCAAGTGTTGGGAGAATTTACCATCTTCTCCCAGAGAGCAACTTCCTCGGAAGTAGAGTCCATCCAATCTACTTCAGTCCCATAGCTTTTTCCTGAAAGAAAGTTTTACATTTTCATTTACATTTCCTCTAAGGGTAGGGGAGGAAAGAGGTTAGTCATTCCCTAATTATAACCACCATGGAAGACAGGGAGAGTCCCCATACACCTGGAAAGCACATCCGGGCATAAGGAAGAACTCTTTTACTACTCAAATGGCTTCATTATGTGAACCTCATGGCCACCAGATGATGGGTCTTCACGTGCATGTGAAAACTAGATGATGGCTCCTTGGGGACAGAGAGGAATTTGGAGGATTATGTATCGAGTTAGAGATGACACAAATGATCCCTTAAGAATACTGACTAAGGCTTTTTGCCTGAAAGACTCAATTTCATAACTTGCTTCTGTCTTTAGCTGTTGTTGTTATTATTATTGTTCCTGTTGTTGTTGTTATTGTTGTTGTTGTTGATTATTGAGTCCTTTGTGACTATTATGAACTGCCTCGTGGTTTTTGTTTTTTCAAGATAGGGTTTCTTTGTGTAGCCTTGGCTGTCCTGAACTTGCTTTGTAGACCAGGCTGACTTCAAACTCACAGAGATTCACCTGCCTCTGCCTCCCTGAGTGCTGAGATTACAGGTGTGTACCACCATGCCAAGCTCAAAGTTTGTTGTTGTTGTTGTTGTTGTTTGGTTTTGCTTTTTGTTTTTTGTTTGTTTGTTTGTTTGTTTGTTTTGAGGCAGGGTCTCTCTGTGTAATAGCCCTGGCTGTCCTGGACTCTATTTGTAGACCAGGCTGGCCTCAAACTCAGAGATCCATCTGCCTCTTGGAACTATATTAAGAAATAGGGGCTGGAGAGATGGCTCAGTGGTTAAAAGCACCACCTGCCCTTCCAAAGGTCCTGAGTTCAATTCACAGCAACCACATGGTGGCTCACAACCATCTATAATGTAATCTGGTGCCCTCTTCTGGCCTGTAGGTAAACAAGCAGACAACACTGTATATATAATAATAAAATAAATCTTTAAAAAAAAAAAGAAAGAAAAGAAAAAGAAATAATGTGAGCTGGGCATGTTGGCTACACAGAGAAACCCTGTTTCCAAAAAACAAAAGGGGAGGTGGGGAAGAAATGTAATAATGTCGATAAAGCATTTAACATAGAAATGAAATAAATGGTAGTCACTATAATTGTTCAAAGCAGACCGTTAGCCATAAATGTTACATGTGGGAAGACACAAATGTTCCTCGCTTGTCGGCTTCACATCCTGTTGAGCATACCTATTCTCATTATTTAGGTCTCTTGAGCCATGCAATCAAAGCAATGCACTCAGAGTGACCTGGACATGCTCTATAGTACACATTAGTGGCATCAGTCCAGAATATTTGTCCATGAAGTCAGAACGTTCAAGCTCTGATTTCAGAACCGTCCAGCAGAAACTAAAACTCAACAAGAGCAGCCCTTGGGCTCTGCTGGTCCTCTTAACCCAGAAGCCTTGCAACACTGGTGGTCTTTCTCTCCATGGTTTCACTGCACTTTGGACTTCAGCATCTCCTGGAGAGTTCAGCTCATAGAGAATTAAACTTGTACCAAATGTTACCTGTTCCGAAGCCAATCCGGAGACCTCCCAGAAACTGGTTAGTTAGTTTGTAATGGTCCCAGACTGTGAGCTCTACACAGGCCTCTGTCAGATCTTCAGGCCTGAAGCCATCATACACCATGGTATGGTTGAAGACCGGGTTGGTGGTTTTCCCTACAGCTCTTGTCTTCTGGCGACTTTTCCTACTGGTGTCTGGAAGGATGGTACTACAAAAAGAGAAAGTAATGGGAGAACAGTTTATGTGTGAACATTTACGCTGTCATCTCACCACAGCTGTCAGATAGGCAAGGGAGGAAGAAAGTGTGGAAGCCAAGTGAGGTGGCTCACATGTATAGTCCACCGCCCATCACGCTGAGGAAGGAAGACTGAATTGAGGCCTTAAGCAAGCAAACAAACAAACAAAAGCACAGAACAAAACAAAAGCCCTGCTAGGGAGACAGCTCTGTTAGGGAAGTGCTCTGACAAGCTTGAGGACCTGAGTTCTAACACAGAATCCACACCAAAACGCTGAGCAGGGTGCTGTGCATGTTTAATTCCAGTACTGGGAATTAGAAAGAAATGGAAGAATCCCTGAATCTCTGTAGACATAGCCCAATTGGTGAGTGCCGGGCCAATGAGAGACCCTATCTCAAGGCAAGTGGACTGCATTCCTGAGAATGAGACGCAAGGCTCTCCTCTGGCTTTGACATGCACGCATGCACGCGCACAGCATGATGGAGAGACCCTGCTAGTAGTTCAGTAACAGTCAGGGAGAGATGCATGGTGTTGGAAAGAGTGGGCACAGAAACAGCTGAACTGGGTTTGAAGCCTGACTCTGAGACTTACTATGAATTCCAGGAAAGACACTCAACCCCTCAGACACTTGCTTCCTTAGTACAGAGTGGGAATAGTGATGCTGACTTTGTAGGATTGACATTAGAATGAAGTAGCATGCAATACACACAGTTCAGTTAATAGTAAGTACTTAATGTGGTGGAATTGCTAGAGGATGCTCAGAAGTTAGCACAGATGAGCTGGAGAGAGTGATGCCAAGTGAACTGTCAGGCTCAGAAAGACACAAAATGTCACATAGAGTGAGAGAGAGAGAGAGAGAGAGAGAGAGAGAGAGAGAGAGAGAGAGAGAAGAGAGAGAATAGGGAGGGAGAGGAAAAAGCAGAATGTCTACAAAATAAAGGAAATAAACAGTAGGAGGGAAAGTTGAAAAGGAGGGGAAGGCGGAAATATTCAAAGTACATTGTGTACTTGCATAAAAATATACTTATATACTCTAGCATTGTATACAGTGATATATGTCAATGGGGGAATAACTAAAATTAATCAATTGACTGATAGAACATAAAAGCACTTTCAAGCACAAAGCCTTCTTATATGTTTGCAATGGACATTAGCCTCTTTCTAGCTTATTGTCCTTTCAATCTTACTGATTAAAATGTAAAAATAATCATAGTGTGCCCTGTAAATATAAAAAATAATTTGTGCAGGTTAATATATATCAATATAATAAAATATCAGTAAAAATTGATTAAATATGGAAAATATGCCACATAACACATAACTTCATATACCCAAAAGGGATACTTAATGTATGTTAGAAATTTTGTTGTAGTTTGAGCCTTATTGGTTGATGTTTCCCGAAACCAATAATTTGACAGTTCAGAACTTTAGGGTATTCCTGATTGTCAATCTAGGAAATTATTGTCATACAAAATTGAAAAAAGACATATCTCTCCAATGGGCTAGGTTTGACAATTTAGCCATCACATGTATCTCATTTATGATAATAATTAAGTGGACACTAAGTTACCATGTCTCTCATAAAGACAAGAAAGTCTGAAAGTGAGAAAAACTGGCCTGAATTGAATCATCTTACCAGATAACAGCTAGGCAGAGTGCATATGTGTGTAACCAACAGTGCCATATCATATACACTCAGGAATCTACGTCACATATGCCTACATAGTACAACTTATCTTCCAGTAGCATCTCCATGGATAAAGTTGGTGCTAGAAGGCCACACCAACAACCACTTAGCTGTTGTATACTAGAAGCCAGTCATTTTGTATGTACAACAGAGAAGAAAGCTTGCTGTCTGAACACTCAGAGTGTCTTCCGTGCTAACTCCTGCTTGGGACTTGTTTGACAAATCACTCTCAAAATATTTTCAAATAGGCAAAGGAAGGAAGGAAGGAAGGAAGGAAGGAAGGAAGGAAGGAAGGAAG
>OU015752.1:107008481-107033483 GCA_907169655.1 Acomys percivali | reverse complement strand
AGAGAGAGAGAGAGAGAGAGAGAGAGAGAGAGAGAGAGAGAGAGAGAGAGAGAGGAGAAAGAGATGGGGGGAAGGGAACAGGGTGGGGAGGAGAGTTTTTAATAAAAATTAGGTATGTATGAGAAGTCTTATGGCTATAGAAAGCCTTATGAATAACTCTACTTTGTAAAATTACTTTTTAAAAAACTTTTAAAGGGCAATTGATGAAGGTAACCTTTATGAAGCCCGTTATTAAGTGAAAAAATCCCACTGCCAGATATGAATTGTATAAATTGTTGGTCAGAGAGGTCCCAGAGCTGCACCTCTGAATACTATAGGCTTCTGCCATTGTTGTTGGTTAGCCACGAGAACTAGAGACTACGACCTATCTGCCTGAAAACACCACACATCTTTGCGACAGGGCGTAGCGTAGAGTAACACAGCTGAAACTGACCCGGAAATTTATTCTGCTGCCCAGCTTTCACAGTCTTGGAAAGTGCTATGTAAGCCAACAGGAGAGAAAAGTAATCAGCCATCTTAGTGCTGCAATACTGACCCACCTACCAGGCAAGATACGTCCCCTGATGCAATACTGACATAAATGCTATAAGGGAGAACCAACCCCTTTCTGATCAGCACTGAAGTCTGTTCCACAGGACATAATTTATAACTGGGTGATTGAAACTTGGCCAAAAGCCCATAGGGGCAGTCGCGGGGAAACCCACTATTGTCGTTTTGCTAAATGAACATCATATCAAGCTGCCTTCTAAATATTTGTATTTATATCCATAGACAGTGCTGCCCTTAGCCTTGGTCAGAGAAGCTTCTTTTTGCAGTGGGAATTAGCTGATAACTGGACAAACTGCTGAGGACAAGGGACTTTTGAGTGTTCAGCTCTGTACGGATCATCTATCTATATTAACCATCTCACCCCGTGCTCAGGGAACATTGCGGGAAGATGGGGCAGGAAGAACATAAGAGCTGGAGAATGAAGAGGAGTGCTGCAAGACACTTCTGGACATGACACGGGGCCACACTCATGACCTCACAGCAGCTGTGGGTACCTGCGCAAGACGGAGAACATCAGCATTCCACAACGCATGGGGAAGGAACACATGAGGCCTTACCCCTAATTGAGAAACTGGTGGCAATTGATGACTGGTGGGGAAGGATTTATTTTCTTTAGGAGCGTAACCACTGGTAAATTACCATGATAAAATAAATTTTTTTTAAAAGTCACATTCATAATATTCAAGCATCCCTAATTAATCTCATGGGTTTGTTGTTGTTTTGTTTTGTTTTGTTTTGTTTTGGAGAAATACATGAAAGTAGGAAGGGGACATGTTAAGATAAGGAAAGAAAGGTTCCAGGGAAAGTGGAAAAGGGGCAAGAGAAGGGGAAGGGGAAGACAGAATAAGATCAAAACACATTATTATGCATATACAAACTTGTCAAAGAATAAATAAAAATTATTTTTAAAAATAACAGATAGAGATGGAGAAACAGCTTAGTGGTAAAGAGCACTTTCGCTTCTACAGGGGATCTGGCTTGGCTCCCAGCATCCACATGGCAGCTTGCAACCATTTTTCACTTTGGTTGTAATGGATTTGATTCCCTCTTCTGGCCTCTGCAGGCACCAGGCTCTTGTTTGGTTCATATGCATATGTGCAAGCAAAATACTCATAAAGTAAAATTAAAAATAAATGTTCAAAAATAAAGAAAAAGGGAACGTTTTACCATTTCATGGGTATAAGCACCTTCTAACTTTTAGTGAGTTATATTTAGAATAAATGTGATTGTCCACTCTACTTTGTAATAAAACAGTACATTGCTCTAAAAACAAAACAAAAAAAACCTCCCGAGGCAGAGGCGGGCAGATTGTTGTGAGTTCGAAGCCAGACTGGTCTATAGAGTAAGTCTAGGACAGCCAAGGCTACATAGATAAATCCTGTCTCGAAAAACCAAATCAATAATGATACTAAAAATAATGGGCCTGGAGAGATGGTTTAGAGGTTAAGAGAACTGACTGCTCTTCCAGAGGTCCTGAGTTCAATTCCCGGCAACCACATGGTGGTTCACAACCGTCTATAATGTGATCTGATGCCCTCTTCTGGCCTTCAGGCAACATGCAGACGTAGCACTGTGTATATATAATAAAGCCTTAAAAAATAATAATTAATAATAAAAAGATAAAAATAAAGAAAAAAGAACTGGGATTGATCCAGAAAAAAAAATGGTCACAAATCAGACTTCTTCAAAGTCCAAGTAAAAAACGTAACAACCTTCAAATAAAGTGAAATGCATTCATATACATGATTTAAAAGATGAGTCAGCAAGTCTTCAAGAACTTCTGATGTGAGACTTAACTTCATTTACTTTTCCTTTGGTTGAGACAGGGGTCTCGCTACACAGAGGAAGCTTGCTTCCAGCTCACCAGCCTCCAGCCTCAGCCTCATGAGTGCTGGCTTTGTAGGACATAATTTAAACATGGAAACTACCTTATTATTAACTCATGAGTATTTTCACGTCAATGAGCAGTATGCTCCCTGGGCCTCTAATTTTAGAAAAGTTTTGAAAGACCGTTAGAGAGAGCATGGTTCTGGTTCTATTCTGGATTTTGCTGCTTTCAGAATCCATGTTTATAGACAACTTGTCTCATTCTTGTCTATCAGGAAAATGAATAATAAACAGGACAAGACGACCCTTCAAAGCTCCCCAAATTGAAATATTTGGTGCTCCTTTGTATTATTTATAAATGAATGTTTGGTGTATGGACTTATAAGGTAACCAACTTTTCAAAGTCCCCTTTGAACACAGTCACACACAGACCCTCTCTTTGATCACTTCGGTTCCTTGATTTCTACCAGATTAACTGAGAGCTAAGAAAAAAAGAAAAAAGAAAAATGGGTGAGCGCTCCCAGGTCTGTACTTACGGGTCTGAGCGATGCTTTTTAGCGTCTGCTGCTGCTAAGTCCTTACATTGGGCCACAAAGACATGCAGCTCTCTCAGGGATTCCACGTAGTCGATGGCAAACTGAACACTTCCTTTCACTTCTAGGTTGCCAAAGTCTCCGCTGTAAACGCTCATGACACTGCCACTGACCTGGATGCGTCGGAAACAGGCAATGTTTTGTCCGCGTCCCATCTCTGACCTCCCAGTGCAGTGCAAGCATCTCAGACTTATCCCCTGCTTTGGCATTACTTTTCCAGCGTGCACATAAAAGCAGTTAATTTAATACGGCAGAAGGTAATACCAACGCAGAGGATTTGACATGATGTATCTGGATGAGGATTTTAGATTGTTCCCAAATGACAGACAATAGGGCAACCAAAAGTTATGTAGGTGCTAGTGTATCTCAAAACAGGGTGGTTTTATGCTAGGTGACACTCACTGTTAGCCGTGCTTGGTGTTTACAGTGTTAAAGGCAAAGATGTGACAGGCTCCAGGCACAGACCACGGTGACATGTCGCTTAAAATTCCATGGCACCAAAAGGGAATTTTTACCGTGGTTCTTATCCTCTGACTCTAGGAAAACACTTGCTGAGCCATGCACTTTCAGAGTTCAGGAAGGGTAAACTATAGATGATCGATGGAGGGAACGCAAAGCCTTCCTCAGGCATACATGGATTATGGGGGTGGGGGGTGGGGAATCAATGTAAATAGATTTTTAAAGGGCTTCAGAAATACAAGGCTAGTAAGAATTTAAGCGCAGTGTCATTTGTCTAGCATACCTGGTGAGCTATATGAATGTGTATGGGTAATAGAAAAACATTTAAGTAAATCTACAGCAGTGCCATTTCGTATGTACATTTCATATGTACATGCACACAGAGTGACACCAAGGGATGGGAGAAGTTCCGTCTAATCACATTCACTTTCATGAGACCTGAACAACCATGGTTCCACTTAAAAGCCTGTTCTGGATCCTTCCAGAGGCAAAGAGTTACTGTCTCATTCCTCACGTGACTCAGTCTAAGCTGCAAGAGGCTCATTTAAAAGATAGGTACAACTCTGTGCCTGCAAGTGGTCTGTAAACTCGTGCCTGAGACAAGCAAGTTCAGTTGCTTGTAGTGGTTACCTTGTTTGTTGCACATAAAAACTGAGTGGTTCGTCTTGTTGCCAATTTAGATTTTTAAAGCACATCTAAAAGGTTTTTTTTTTTTAATTTATAATGTACATGAAACCCCACATTCTATGAGAATTGGAAGATATAGCTAGCCAGAAGCTAATTACAAATTAAATAAAACGACTTTGAGCTTTAGAGCTAGGACAAAAGGCCATGTCCAGTGAGCAGGAGCATAGAAGAGCGAGGTTTAGAGCAGCAGAGAGAGAGATTAACATGGAGCCTTGGTTTACATACAGAGGACAAGGACGTCATGCCAGAGGAGCTGCTAAGATTGGTTAATGAGCTGGGGCTCTTCTTGTATCTCCTGAGCTGGTAGCTGCTCTCTGATGCTGTATCTGTTTCTCTGTCATCACTCTACAAAACATCACATCACATACGCAGCGTTTAAATTCAGGATGAGTCAAGGTCAGAATATTTTAAGTTTGGAATGAGTCAAAGTTAGAGTCTATGTTCAGGTGAGGATGCTATCTTGTTGCACACAGACCCATGACATTTCCCAAGGGCAAGGGATGCTAGGGCTAATTGTGGAGACTCGGGATAGAGTGGTGCTGATCCGCAGTGGACCTCACCTAAGGGATCAGTGCCCTAAGAGAATGACGTAGTGATCTTTTCACCATAGTGTGACCCTCTCCCACAAGAAGCTATGGAAGACAGCACTACTGTGAGTTTCTTGTCACATTTTAATATCCCCATGATTCCTAGAAGATACATATAATCATATATATAATAAGCATATCATAAAACATCTATCATGAAATATTATCAAAGTATAAAATACTATGTTTAATTCCTTCCATTCTTATTGTTTTAGCATTAGCTTTCTTAAAAATCTAAATTTTTTACTTAAGATACTATTAAACTAGGAATCATAAAAACTAGTCTGACCTGTTTCACTTAAAATTTGTATATTTTAATGTAAAGCACCCCTTATGTAGCCTTATAGTGCTGTTGTACTTATCCTTTTGTTGCTTTAGGAAAGTATGTTAAGTAATCCATTCTCTAGATTTCAATATATTTCTTTAAAAATTAAAAAGCAATAGGAAACTTATTTTAAATGTGTTCCAAGGAACATCTCCCTGAAATAAGGAAGAAAAACAGCAATGACACATCCAATCCTATTTATACTTAGGGTGTTGGATATTTTCTCATAAAATTCATTGTTCAGTTCATAAGAGTTTCATTTGGGGATTGCAGGACATATGGAGCAGTGGTGGCTCCTAGGTTATGGAAAAATAGTTAGTTCATGCCAGCATATTCCAGGACCATGCAATTACACATCGATATCATAGATACTAATTATAATGCAGATTAATGAAGAAGTTAAAGGGAAAATTAATGATCTGCATGGAAAAGAAAAAGCCCATACCTTTTAAATATCTCTGATGCTACATATCCTTTCCACATAGTAAACAGTACATTCCCTCCCTCAGAACACATTATATATCCCACCTAGCGTATCAGATCATTAATATGTTATTGAGAGGATGGGACCCTGTCTTGCAGGCCTGGGACAGCATTCTTCACATAGCTAGCACTCAATAAATGTGACTAAGTTTCAAAGGGACAGCTGACAAAGGAGCAAGAGCTGAGTTCTCCGCTGAATCCTTTAATATCCAGTTCAAGCCTACGTGTTTTGAAAGGTAACATGATACAGTTCATTCCAGTGTCTCTGATACCCAAAACCAAAGGTCCCATTAAGAGCTGAGACAGCAGGTTAAAACTGAAGGAGAAACTTAAGAGAGGGGGGGAAAAAAGTAAACCACTGGTATAATTCACCTCTCAAATTATATGTTTCATTCCTATGGCCACTGGAGCCAGAGCAGATCTCCAAAGGCCTAAAACCACAGTAATTATGTGGAGTTTATACTGGCTGACATCCAGCTAATGAGTTAGTTCTCCCCACAAAATGAGTGATTCCCCGCCCCCTCAAATGGAAGGAGGGGCTGTTAAACATCTACAAGGGCCTAATATTTGCAGGTGCAGTTCACCCAGAGTTCCTGGTGGACAGAGGGACACCCAGGGTGGGAATAGGGTGCTATTTACATCTTACTCAGAACGTTGCCCACCCACATCCTGTCTTCTAAGAAAATCGACTTGACTATAAAGGCTTTCATTTTTCCCCTTCAGAAGCCAGGGAAGAACCTAGAATCACAGGTGCTAAGCCTTACTGAGTGTTCGCTGCCATTCCAGATTCCACTGAGTCCCAACAACCTAATAGAGTAGATACTCAAAACCAGGCACACTGAAACTCAACAACTTTTCTGTTCCTGGTAATACAGCAATTTAGCTTTATAGCCGGAACTAGAGATGTCTTACCACAGACCACAGGCTTATAACCATGTGTCAGCAACAAACTTGGATCTTCCTAAGTCAAAAGACCTCAGGCAAAGTCTTAGACTGCCTTTGTTGTAGTTACTGAGTGTTTGGAAACTAATGAGCGTTAAGTGCCTGGTACCTACTCTGTATGTGATGAGCTGCAGAGCAGAGCTATGTTCTTACATGGCATGGCATAGTGCTTACCAGCCTGGGAGTCAGATCTGCACTCCAGTCCACAGCCTGCCAGTGTGAGGATGCTTTAATTCCAGAGGCTTTGTTTTGTCACCTGAAACAGCTGGGGACAATGGTGGGGCCTACCTCCCATGGTCATTAGAGAATTAAATGAAATACTAAGTGTAAAGTCAGTGGAACCTGGTAGATTGTCTTGAAAATTTGTATCATTATTGCTTGTTATTTTAACAAGAGCTTTCCAAGCCACCATACCTCCTAAACCAAGCTTTGAGAAACCACCTCTTAGCTACTGGTGCATAGTTAATTTATGCAGCATACTTCTCCCCGGATTTCTTATTTTGTACCAACTTTGAAGCAAGAGTTTCACATTCCCAAATCCATGCAATCTGACTTCACTGGGCAAATGGGACATGCCTTGCCATGTCTCTGGATCAACAACACAGCTTCTGTTGATTTGAGAGGCAAGAGGCAGCCCCACTGACCTCTTGGCCTAGGCCACAGTCAAATACAGACAGCCCAACGGTGGAAGAGCAAAACCACCCATCAGGCTCCACCTTCCCAAAGGTTCAAAACATGAACTTGCCTCATCTTGGAGAGATGTTGGAACGGACTTGCTCATCCTTTTGAGTTTGTCAGGGTGGGAAAACTGATTATCAGGCAGCGAAGGCGCTGTGGAAACTAAAGAGCAGCATTTCGATTTCAAAAGTATTCACAACTGCATTAGGCACAAGTTGAAAACACACTTTGCTTCCATTTATGAGTGCTGTTTTATATGATTGTTAAAGGTGTAGTAGTTTTGCATGCATTGGGCCATGAGGCAAGAGACGTGCGGTTTGTATAAGTTATATACAGAGAGAGAACTTAGAGAGAGTTGAACCAAATGCCAGATGAAAACAAACAAAACCATTCGTTCCTTTCAACTCATGTTGGTCTTGAATTCTATTATTTAGCAGCCGTGATGGCTTAGGCTGATACTCCCAGCAACAGGAGTGACTGAGTCACGAGGACGACTATGAGCTTGAAGCCATCCTGGGCTACATAATGAGTTCCAGGCAGGTCTGGGATTCAAAATGAGACAGATCAGTGTCAAAAAGACTCCCTGCCTGCCAATGTGAATTGATTTTACTGTATTTTTCCAAATCATAACTTTGAACCCCAAGTGCTGTAAAGCATTGGTTCATCTCCCTGCCCCCACCCCCAACCCCACCCCCAAGATCCATCACATTTCTAGCATGCTGCCAGCTGAAAAACTTTCATTTCGACAGTAAGGATTTTTTGCTCACAATTTAACATTAAGGATCCTTGGCTATGGAATGCTTAAGACTATGTTTGTTTATTTAGTGATGATGAAATTTTCTATTCTGATGTATGTCTGTGTGTGTGTGTGTTTGTGTGTTTGTGTGTGTCAGTGTGTGTGTGTCTGACACACATGTGATACCATGGATCTGATGGTGGTCTTCACTCAGAGTTATGAAAGACTGTAATTTTAAAATCAATTGTTTTAGCCAAGTGTGGTGGTGCATGCCTTTAATCCCAGCTCTCGAAATTCAGAGTCAGGAGAATTTTTGTGAGTTCGAGGACAGCCTGGTCTACATGGTAAGTTCCGGGGCAGCTAGGGCTACATAGAGAGATCCCATATTTAAAAAATATATATATTTAGATACTATTTGGCTCCAAGAATTTTCAGTATACCAAGGCCAGGTTTAAACTGTTCATTAATATACTCTAAGACTTCTTCCTGATACAAAGGTATATGTAAAGAAAGGCTAACCAGAGCTTGAGTCCTAGTTTGCATATGTCTACTTAGGAAACTATTCTCTTCTTTTGTACAGGAATCACGTTGTATAAGCTTTTATTGTGGTAACAGCCTTACAATGAAAGAGTTTCTATTTCCAGGCATTTTACTCTGCCTGGTGTATACTAGGTGTTATATAAATATTTTTAAGACACAAATATTTCTGGTACATCACCTTCAAACTACATCTTGAACACAACACAAATCAATTTGGCTTTATCCTTAAAATTGCCAGCAGGAAATAGATACAAACCAATTTGCATTTCACTGCATAACTCACAAGGCACAAATTTAGCCTTAAATACTAGCTAATCTCATCTTTAGTTCAGAGAAATCTAATGAATGAAAAACAAAATTGAGCTGCATATACTAAATTTATGTTTATTCTGTATCAGTTCTCACCTAGGCTGAGGCTCACAGAGGTAAATACATACACCAAATCTACTCACAGTGCCTCATTAGGATACCCGCTTTATCATCTGTGTGTACTGTGCATATGTGTGTGTGCACATCTGCTTTTGTGTATCTGTATATACACACGAGTGAGTATGTGTATGTATGTGTGTTTGTGAGCATGCTTGCATGTATACTTTGGAGTAAATTATAGTGGAAACAACTTAAGATTAGGACATATCCTATATATGGTTCAATAAGATTGTAAAAACCCTTTTGTTGCATCATTGCAACAAAGTGCATTGTTGGATAATATAAGTAGGTCAAATTCAATCACACCCATTACTCAAATATAATAAATTTCATATTTATGAGCTCTGGTTATTTATTTTTAATCATATATTTTATTTTGTCTTATGGTAAGAATATACTATTTACTGATAAAAAGACAGTAAGAATCAATTTTCTTTTTAATGCTAAAGAAATGAATTTACCTACATCATAACACATAGTTGATCTATTAGGCCATGAATGAAGACAGAAACATAGATGCATATATCCATCTGCGTTCTGTTTTCATCCTCAAACAAAACATTAAACATAAAATCAGATGCCCAAACTTAGGTACATGCCAGTTCAAAGACAATAGGAAACATCTCATTCTCCATAAACAGCTTCAGGCAGAAGCTTGTTTTGTCTGCAGCTGGCAGACGGAGTGGCATACTCAGAGCCAGGCCTGAATAGCCTTCTTTCCTAGGCAGCTCCTAAGAATTTGTCAAGTCATGTGCCAGAGCTCAGGGCCTTCAGGAAGACCTCAGGTTTCAAGCTAGCCCCCAGTGACTCCCAGCATCTGCGCTTTGTTTCTCCATCTATTGGCTTGCCCCTAAACAGCTTTCCCCAGGGTGGCGGGGGTGGGGGAGTGGGGGGGAGGGCAGGGGGGCATGGGGGGTTGAGAGAGGGAATGGGGATGGGTGCATTAGCTTATCCAAAGGCTGTTAGGGGCTACTATACCCCTATACTGCTTGAAGGCAGGCCTGGGTAGCAGTTGCTTCACACCACCAGTGTCTACATTTATGAGGGAAATGAGCTAACAATCATGCAGGCATATAAGCATGCTTTGTCAGGCCCCAGGGAACCACTTCAAATATATCATTTGCCCTTAAGACAGTGGTCATGTCTATGTAGAATAATCTTAATACTGAACTGGGAACAAACATTATTTTTGTTCTCTGGTAGATATAAATTAGTTGATGGACATTAGTAGTCAAAGTATATATTTATTTTGTTTAGATTCAAATGTTCAATTTTTTTTTTTTAAGATTGAATACTTATGTTGGGAGCCAGGTTAGAACCTCAGAATTGAAACCCTGAATACAACAAAATTTACTTTTATCGATATACAGGGGGATATAGTCAACCATGCTATTTATGACCTGTCAAAGCACAGTTCTTTTGGGGGCTCCAAATAAGTAATAAATTGCTTTACGACTACTGTTGTATAAAAGTTAAAGAGGCCTGAAATGTATAATTATAATACAACATAAAAGTGAACTATAATCAAAATGTGCCATGTCGACTTTGAGCAAAGGTTCAAAGAACAGAATGAGAGAAGCTAACATCATCAATAACAAAATATGTAAACCTAAGATATACAACTCTTCCAAAGCTGGGCGTGGTGGTGCACGCCTTTAATCCCAGCACTTGGGAGGCAGAGGCAGGTGGACCGATGTGAGTTCAAGGCCAGCCTGGTCTACAAAGTGAGTCCAGGATAGCCAAGGCAACACAGAGAGACCCTGTCTCGGAAAAAAAAAAAAAAAATATACAACTCTTCCCTTAGTAAAAGTGCATTCTTTTGGCATAGACAGTAGTAAACAGTTTTTAAAATGCTCTTATCAGAATGAAATAAGTTTTGTAGCAAGCTTCAGAAATATAGTAATAATAACAGCTAAGGTATTAATGGATTAGTTCATTAGCATATTTGATGTTACGTAGAATGAAACATTTAGTCATTTATGAGAAATGTCCTGCTACTCACTTCCTGGGACACATTCATTTGTATCTGGCTCCTGGTCTGCTTTCTGATCTACCCAGAAGAGTAACATTGAGAATAAATAACATTTCAATTAAGGGTTAAACAGACATAGAGGTAAAAGTCAGACGCTAGCTGCACCACTGAAGTCGCAGAATTCATCTGACAGGTGTTCAGCTTGTCACGGCTCAGCATGCAAGTTGTCACACCCTGCCCCTTCACTGACTGAAGAGCTACATGACTGTAAAAAGGTCATCTTATTTTTCTGATCTTCGGAATAAAGACTAAAATTATTTCATTGTTTGTTTCAACAAAGTGGTTGTAAACATAAAATGGAGAAACTTAAATAAAAGTAAAAACATTACCTTGTCTCACATTTTGCATAGTAAGTACACATTTTTATGATTATACCAAGAGCAGCTTACAAAAATTAAAAATTGTCAGCAAATATAAATCATTCACTTGCTTAAGGGCTGAACTGTAAGAATGAGACTCATCTCTGCCCTCCCCCACCAAGGCTCCATTATACAGTTAATTTTATAACAAAAGTAATACATGGCCCACTGACATGCTTCAAGAGCTTCTGGCTCCTTAATATTGAAATCAATTAATCTCACCCTCATTCCATACTCATTGATAATCAGAGGCAGGTTTCTCTACCCTCGTCCTGGGGCCTGAAGTTAAGACTCTATCAGTTGTGCCCAGAAACCTCTAAATGCTGAGATTTGAGACTCGAAAACAAGAATAATTTAACCCAGGATCCCAACGCTACTCTTTCTGCCTTTATAGAGAGTTCTGCAAGTCAAAGGAACACAAATTAGCTCCTACCCACAGAAATATAATTTCCTATTTATAGAAACCCTTGCTTCCCAAGTGTCTCTGATGAGATCCTCATGTTATCAACCAGCAGAAGCTCTAACAATGTAGGCAGTATTAAATGTGCCACGTCAGACTGCTTTTAGAACTTAGACGCTATCGGCTACATACTGGCAAATGACGTTCTTCTTTTTATCCAAGGGCTGCATCCCGGTGACTGCCCAAATCGCCCCAGAACTTAATACACAGACAGACATGCAAATACGTAAAGATATTTACCATCTTCAGCACTACGCACTAATTCTTCAGGCAGATTATCTACTTTTGCTTGATCTGTTCAGGAAAAAATTAACAAACGGTTAATGCGGCTGCCCCCTGATGAGCCGAGAACAATGAGATTGTCCCTGAAAGCTCCCCGGGAGTTGGAAGCAATTAGTCAAGGTGCGGTGAGGGGTGCCACCAAGATGTCTTCCCCCAAATACTTTCTCTTTAGATTAGCTACTTGAGTCAGTGCCTTAGCGGGCGCTTCCATTTCAGCCCGATGCCGCTCACATCAGCAGACTGCTCTGCACTGCACTGACTCCCAAGGGTTAGAGGGTTAGACTCTGAGCAAGCAATCCGCTGACAGCAGGGGAAAGCACAGGGCTGAAGCAACCTCTCTATTCTTCTGCAGAGGGTAAGACTCTGGCCATGACTAACACCTTCCCAAACCTATGGCCATTAACAAATATTTGTGTATGTGCATCATCGTTTGCATATGCCTCTGGGAGGCTTGCTTGGGAAGCCAACTGAAGAGATGTGACTGGGGAGCAGCTGCTAAGTGGAATCTTGGCAGGCTTCTGTGAGAGTGGGTATCGGGATTTGGAAGACAGAGTGCAGGAATACCCGGCAGCTGACTGTGACTTTTTTTTTAACCCTACACATTCCTGAGTACTTTAAAGCTGCATCATGGAAATACCTCTATACTTCTCGGACAAGAGCAGTTTTGTTCTGTTTTGTTTTTACTAAATAGGATGATAGTTGCCTTTTTCCTCTTGGTGCCCATCACCAACATGAGGAAGGACAATCAGAGCTGTCCAACAAAGGCTTGGACTAGCCTGTTCTGGAAGCATTCAGGCAGACATGGGGGTTAGACACCTGTTGAGGAGGCTTTAAAGGAAATTCTCATACTGAGAGAGGTCAAAATGAATGACCTTCAAGGTCCCTTCCAACCCTGAAATTCCAAGATCCTTGGGAGGGCTAGAGCTGCCTTCTGAACTGGGAATATTGTTTTCCACACCCTGGAAATGTCTGAATTTTATGAATTTGGAAAGGAAGGAGCTTTTTCTTTCTTTCTATTTAAATCCTGCCTTTTGTTTAAAATCTCAAATTGCAAATACTTAAAACTTATTCTAAGCCGGACAATGTCAGCAATCAGTTGAGTTTTGGCAGCGGTTAAATTTTTATTTGAAAAAGTTTCTCATGGCCACCTAACACCCCAGGACAGAGCATAGCTTCGAAATAGTGGGAACAAAACTCCAGAGGCCTTGGCTTCTGGACCCACTGGTGTGGCACATGAGTCCCAGGGTACTACTTTTTGCCACTTCTGAAGGCCTGCCTTCACCAGTTAAGGTGGCCACCTGTGTGAAACAGTGCCTGGTAGATCACATCATGTTAGCCTTTGGCCAGTGCTAAAGAAATGATGACAGAGAAAGAAAAGTTCTTGAAGTCAGGGACTAAATTCATGTCATGAGGCATGAATTAGGCAACTGACACTGTCATATGTGATATGGTTACTTTTGAGTCCTGTTGACAGTAGCCTATTTCAAGCCTTTTGGGTTTATTGTGTAGTACTAAGCAGAGGTATTCTACCTCTTACATTCCATTTTTCCCAATTATAAAGTGGAGGTAATGATTTCATCTCTTATGGACAGGTGCTTGTGGAAAATTCTTAGAGAATTTGTTGGACATATATTTAACAGATGCTATCAGCACAAATTTCATTAGCATTACTAGCTAGCACAATTCTTCTTCTTCTTTTTTTTTTTTTTTCTTTTTTTGGTAGTAAAATTCTTTAAAACTTACTCTACTTATATTTCTTATTGAAAATGTTTTGTGTGTATGAATATTCACATTTGCATGTGTATGTGGGTATGCACATATAAGGTGCACACATGCTCGTGGAGGCCAGGGGTTGATGTGGATCTTCTTCCTTGATCACTTGCCCCCTTATGTACTGGGGCATGATCTTTCACTGAACCTAAGGATTTGACTAGCTTAGCTAGTGAGATTGCCCTGGGGCTCCCATGTCTCTGCCTACCCACTGCTGGGATTACAGACGTTGGCGTTCACATCCTGCTTTTATGTAGGTCCTGGGAACACAAATTATAATGCTCATGCCTGCATCTCTCAGGTGCTTTAGCCACTAAGCCATCTCCCGACCCTGTGTGTTTTGAAATACTTAAACTGGGATGCAACAGTTCAAGGAAACCTGGTTTTCTCATAATTCAATGCCATGAGCTACTTTAAAAGCAAAGTCCCACACACTGAAGGGCAAGGCGCTTGAGCACACTTGGGAGAGGAGAGTGTGATCCGCTAACAGCTGCATGGAAGCTTTGGTGCATGCCAGCATGCGGTGAGACCGAAGAAGAGCACACAGACATTTTTAAGCTTAGGGGAGGCATGGGCAATGGGGCAAACTTCAGTCTCACTTGATGAATCTGATGAAATGTCTTCTAGACTTTTGGAAGGCATTTTTCTAGCAGCACTCCTTTCCAAAGTTTTCAAAACACGACTGTGTTCTTCTTCTGAACCTGTCACAAAACAAAACCGATGAACGCTGCACACCACCAGAGCCAGAGCCGCCAGTTGGCAGAGGGCATTGACACTGTAGCTTGAAAAAAAGAGATTATCGTCAAGCCTCTCCTATTTCTCTCTAAGTACTTCACAAAAGAAAGGAAAATATTGTGCTTCCAATATGCCCTTCAAATATAATTTACCTGGTTATTTGCGAATGTAAACCAATAAAAGTGAGGTGAACACATTAATACAAAAGTGTTCTCTGAGTTAGTCAAACTTCTATTTTAGGCACATAATTTATTGAGCCACACTTCAAATCTTCACACTTAGCATTCAAGCTTTTGAAGACGGCAATGAGATGACTCTGGAGCCATTAACATAAAAGTGAGCAGAAAACCACAGAAGGCAGGGCTCAGATGTTTAACATCTGTATATGGCTGAGCACTCAGATGGGTGAGTTCTCCAGATCAATACATGTAGGCTTTCCAGATTTCAATATTTATGAAAATTAGCAGCAAAGGGGTAAATTTTTTAAAAGTAATCAACTTTTTATTTAACTAAAGTATTTTGAAGGGGAGAGAGGATTTCATTATTTAAGATGCCTTTAGATACATAAACATTATATTTTCATTATATATAAATTATTATAATATGTGTATATAATGCAGCATACATTATATTTATATACTATCATGTACATTTATAGCTAAGAGAAAAAAGGGACATCATGTAATAAAAACAGTCCTTAAATACATCTAACTTTACAAATGTTTAAACTGTCATTAATATTTTCATTATAACACTGAAAACTTCATTATGGATAAGCTCAGAGTATTAATATCAATGACTAAAAAAGTCAAAGGCATACAGACTTCAAAAATATGAGATGAATCAGCAACTGATTTACGCAATCAATCTGTCAATCAATCGATCAATCCACGTGCTCGAGAACCACTTCTCTAAGAACTAGCTTCCTAAAACATATTGCAGATCTGTCCAATGCACCTAATATGCATCCTACAACAAAGGGGTTCCAAGAAAAATTAAATTCAGGGTACCTTTTGTTCAGAGTAGACAATTACACAGTATTTCCAGAAGCATTTGGCCATGGAACACTATCCCTTCCACCCCCAAGAAGATATTAATGTAGTAGTTGCTTAAGAACTTAGTCACAAGCCCAGGATGGTACTGCTCATCAAAACTCAGGTACCCTATAGTAAGTCTCTTCCCCATTGCGTTCTCTCACTTCTTGCTTATTATTTTTAAAGGCTATAAAAACTATGACCAACTCTTAATTTTAAAATACTCTCTTGAATTCTGTCTTTGACTAATACCATTTCTTACTTAGATAGGTGGTCATTGTTCAACCGGTAAGATACTGGTACACTACAGGAAGGGCTGCACACATTACATTAAACCTTCTATAGTAGGTGCTGATTAACACATCCCCTATGGGCCAGCCTTCCCTCCTAACTCAAAGAGCATTTTAGTAAGAGAATACCTCAACAGAGTTAGGGGGATGGTTTTATTCTTGGTTTTAGAAAATATTCTATGTTTTTGTTTATTTTTTTTTTTTAACCGGCAACATTTGTTTAAAAAGCTTAAACTTGATTGGTTGGGGATCCCTTGTAGAAGCTTTGATCAGTGGTTAAGAAAAGTTGCCAAAGAACTCAGACCTCACAAGACAGCTGCGTAGTAAAGCGCATCTAGTTCCATTGACACTGTGGAAGCACGGGGAAAATGATCAATTATAGCTAAGCAGCTTTGGTTAAAATGCTTAGACAGAAAACATCCTCCGTTGCCTCATTGCTCTAATAAGGTAACTTCTCATCCCCATTTGCTCTGGGGGTTTTCTGCCATAAATGCCCAAGAGTTGATCGACAAGCCCTGTGTTTTATGGCTTGGTTGAAAGGAGAACCCTCAGTGCGCTGGGATGAATGTAGCCATCAAGGGAAAACCTTAAAAATTTAGCCAAGGCAGCAGGGCCAGGTGATGCCCTCCAGTGGGATCAGGTGACCTCATCTGACTGAAAGCACAGCTGAGAAGGGGATCATGGTTCTGAGGGTAAATGGAAAGAGAGAGGGAGAAGCATAGGGCGGGGATGGGGTCGGGGGACCATAGCGCTAAGTATCTGGGGGAAGGGAAGTTCGCTGCCTTGTATTTGGCTCTCTACCCTAGCTGTACCTGTGTAGAAACTCTGATCCTAAGTGGTGAGTTTGTGGTACTTTCTCACTGTGACTTTTACTACAGACTTCTGTGAGGGGTGCCAGTTGTGACATTCTAATTATTTCCAAGAAAACAACTGGTTTACATATATCTGAAAGGCTCTTACTAAGCCCCCCAAAAAGTTAATTTAAAATACTGTTGGACTCCAATAGTTTTTATAGATTTGGCGAGATGATTCTGAAACACAGCCTTGTGAGAAAGTTGTTTTTGTACAAATTACCTGAATAAAGAATATAGATGAAATGGCCTTTCCTAATTAATAAAGGCTTAGAAGAACTAAAATATTCAAACAGAAAAAGAGTATCATTATCTGAGAAATATCCAATTGACCCCAATCTCTAAGAAAGTCATCCTTTACACATATATCCTATAAAGCAGACTTATTATGGAGCAAAAATTCCAGCACACTCACTGGAGGTATCTCTCCAGCTCTCCCCGTTTGAACTGGTGTTCCTGTCTGAAAGCTCAGACTCGGGGGATGCCTCGGGACCACCTTGCTCTTTCTCTTGTCTCTTATGCAGTGCTGCTGGTACCAGTTTAACTTTACTCGTTTTTGTACGTTTTCCTTTTGTTTCCAGGAGAGCAATGGATTGCTTATTTTCAGACACACCCATTTCTTTAGAAGGCTTATTTTCAGACACACCCATTTCTTTAGAAGGTTCTTGAAAACCTGGTTCCTGAGGAGCCCATGTTCCTCCTACAATAACCCTTTCTCTGTCTCCGTCTTCTACAAATCGTGCAGTTTCAGTGGTTGCTATTTCATGCTCTTCATAAAGTTGTGAGTGTTCAGGGACCCCATCCCCACTTGTGCGACCCTGAACATGTACTGACGGACCAGTCACAGCTTCATCTCCTCCTACGAGTTTATCACACGGGATGACTTGAGATTCCAAAGCGCTACACTTAACCTTCGTTCTAGAGGCTCCCCAGGTATCCCAGCAAAGATTGGGTGTTTCCACCAAGAGTCTGGCTTGCTCTGCCTGTGAAGGCAGCTTCTCCAAAGTGTCTCCTTTTGCCAACAGCTGGAGCTGACAAGGCCCTTCAGACATCTCTTTAAGAAGTTTCTCAAAACCAGCATCAAATGTACTCTCAGTTACTGAGGGAGCCTCGGCCTTCTCTACAGTTTCTTGTATTTCTGTAGAATGGAGTTCAGAAGCGAGCTGCAGGGATACCTCACAACTATCTGTTAGAGCGGATGGAGAAATAGCCACTGTATCCTTTTCATCTTTTGACAGGGAAGTTTCCAATGTTTCCTGCAAAAGTTTTTCCAAGCCAGCCCTAAATTCAGGGCACTCTAACTTGGGCTGAATAACCGTTTCCCTCATTGTCTCTGCCACTTCCGGAAGTAGCTCTTGGCCATACTGAGTTGCCGTAGAAGCCGGCGACCTAATGACGTATGCTGATGGCGACATTCCAGCAGATAAGGAAGATCCATCTCCATGAGTTGTATCAGGAACTGTGCAGAGGGAATGAAAGTCCTCCTTATTTGGAACAACAGCATCTGTAGCAGCCCACGGGGGGCTCACTCTCTGAGAACAGGAAGGTCCACTTGTTTGCCCTCTTCCCGGAAGTTGGGCTTTCGCGCCTCCTACTTCTCTAAGTAGCCTCTGTAACGCAGCGTTTACATCAGTCATTGCTGGTTTGGAGGGGAGAACGACTTTTTCTACAGTCTCTGAAATTTCATTCTGAGAAGGCACTGTGCCATCCTGGGGTCCAAGACGGGCATCCCGAGATAAAGACTGATCTGCTGGAGAACTGGCAACTCCCTCAAAAAAACGGCAAGACTGAGGCAATGGAGGAGACCGTTCTGCAGCCGGTGGAAGCACACCTTCTGTGTTACAGTGTTCAGCCTTGCAGGCAAGAACTGTGGCTCCTGGAGTTTCAACTTCCTGTGGAAAAGGAGCTGTTATCCCTCTCTGGTCTGCTGGAGGACTAGGAGTCTCCTTTATCCACTTCTCGAACAATCTGTCGTCTTTAAGTGGGGAGGGTGGTCTGGTAGTAAGAGGTTCCAGTGGGGATTGTGAAAGAGTCAATGGAGCTCTAGTTGCTTCCTTCAGGAATTTGTCTACCCTAGGATCCTGTTGAACCCTTTGGGGCTCATTGGGGCTCTTCTTGGGCCCTGTGACATCTTCCTCTTCCTCAGCAAAACTTTTCTTTTGAGGCCATGTCCTATTTTCAGAAACACCTCCTTTGAGTGCTTGCTGCCCATGAACTTTCTTGCCAGAAGTCTGGCTTGCTGGTGACTCGGCTTCTGCCAGCAACTTCTGTAACCCATGATTGAGTGTGTCTTTGGAGACTTTAGGCAAAACGCTTGCTTTCACTATGGACTCCTGAATCTCTTGCTCTGGGCCAGCCTTTTTAACTTCTGGAGTAACAGAACATCCCATAGTCTTTCCTACAGTATCTTCCGAAGGCTCACTTCCTACCCACTGATGAGTGAACTTCCTGGGTGTTTTCCCTGGAAATGAGGCTTCGTCTGCTGGCACTTGGGGTGTGCACTTTGAGTTTAATTTCTCCTTCTCTTCCGCTGTTGTATCATTTCCCTGTCTTAAACGTCTTTCTTCCTCTTCTTCATGAGTATTTTCTCTTGATGATTTCATGCAGTCAGACTCCTTGGATTTCTGGCTATTAAACAGCACAGAATTTTGTTTGTTTGCTGCAGTATTATTCCCATCACTATGTTTACTATTTAGATTAGCTCCCAGGCCCCAGAACTTTCTCAAATTCTCAAACTGAGAGTGAGTATAGACTTGCTCTGTATTGGGTTCATCCATTCTTTCTCTTAGAGACAGAACTTTAAAGTTGGCATTTGATTTACCAATTACAAATCTATCTTTCTCCAAAGGAGGGTGCATTTCATTCCCGGGAATTTGAAACACAGACACATTATCTGATTGGTTAGTTGAAGGATGGCTTTTGGATGAACCTGATATTGGGGGTCTGGTTCTTGTAGGTTTACTTGAGGAATAAAAACTGGAGAGATGGGGTATTTGGTCATCCTCATCAAGGACCACTCGTTTAGCAGTGACTTGACTATAGTCACTCTGACCTGAAGATAAGCTGCCCAGGGGCATGACTTGTGACCTCACAGGCTGATGTGCTGTAGCAGAAGACGGCTCCTGGCTGCAAGAAGATGTGAGTTCACGTGCCTTTATTTTAGCACCAGCTTTTCCTCCTTCCCAAAAGGATATTCTGTCACTCACTCGCCTGTATTTCTCTCTCAGCACTTGGGTTTTGGGATCCTCACTGGCTTCCGCTTGGCTCTCAGGCTTCTTCCAAGAAGATCCACTGTCAGTAGTCCCGAGTGGCAACTCATTAGTCTCCGTTGATAGCGAAGGCTTTAGCGGGGAGGTTTTGCTCTTCCTCTCTGTATCTCCTTTCAAATTAGAGCCTGGAACATTTGTTGGAGAGTCAGCATTCACATGTGTGTGCTCCTTACTCTTTTGAGGCATATGAAATTTGGGGTCCTCTTTTCCTAAGCTGCTGGTGTGCTTAGTGTGCCATGGGGCCTGAGCTTCTGAATCAGGTCTTTTCAGAGCCCGCAAGTCTGCAGCAAGTGTCCCATCACCTTCTGCTGTGCTCTCTGAACCTCGGCCATACTCCATATGTTCACTCCTGTGACTTGGGATAATGGAACTTTCTAATGGTTGAAGGATAGCTGGACCTTCCTTAGGGGTGCCTTGTTGGGACACATTCTCAGAGTTAGATTTAAGAAATGCATTGCTGTCTTGGTATGTTTCAGAAAGCAGCATATTTCCCTCTTCTTGGAATGTCAAATCAGACCTCACAGGCTTCAACTTAATCTTAGCGGATGGTGGGACCTTTGAGTCATCTTCTTTGAGACGGGGGTTGTCTGTCATCGAGGTGATGGTAATCTGTGATTTTGAGTCTGTTTGCTGTCTGAGATCTATTTCTTGGAAATGCTGGAGAGATGACGTACTGTCCTCTGTATGAGAACTTCGGTTAAACCAGTCTAGGACTTTAGATATGGAATCATCAGCTGTTTTTCTTATCTCAGGAGCACGTGGACCCGAGTGTGAGGATGTCTGAGCATTGAGAGCCATGAGAAAGGGCTTACCTTGCCGACAGTCTGTAAGACTGTGATCTGATGTCTGAGATGGCCCAGGCTCAACACACTGAGTCAGTTCATCTGTAACACAGAAATGCTTTTCTAAGTAAGATAACGCTTACAGGACCATTACTCAGTTATTCATACTATATTCTAAAAAGGGCACTTTCTATAGTATTAGCTGCTCACGCCAGCATCCTTCTGGGAGTTTGGTATAAGATATTCTATGTAACTGTTCTATCAAAAGTGCCTTATAAGAGGAGATGGAGGCAAATGTAGATAGATCCCCTCCAAAGTAGCATGGCGAGGTACTTGAGAAATTTCTATGGAGTCCATGGTCTGTGTCTTAAACATTTTGTCAGTTTTACATTCTGCTCCTCATTCTATTTTAAGCATCATTCTTCTCCAACTTTTGAATATTTGCAAAAAACCGAAAATCCAGAAAGGTATGTCACACTGGTTTTATGGCTTTACTCATCCAGTGGGAGATTGTCATAAGCCATAGGGGAAGGTTGAGAAGCACAAATTGAAGTGATTTCAGGAGTTAGAAAAACAACTTTCAAGTAAGACTAAACAACAAATTCTTTCCAGAGCGCTGGGATAGGAAAACGAGAATATTTGCATTCCCGGGTCTGAGTCCTGATGTGTTAAATCAGAATGTGAAGCTAGGCCCCAGGAATCTTGACTAACAGCTGCCCCCTTGATTGGTCTGCATACTAGCATTTTAGAGCTCTAATCAGAGCAGCTTCCTCCATTACGTCCCACTTTCTTCCTACTATTTGCTCATCAGAAGTTCCTTCTGTAAGCCAAGTCAATTAAGCTGGTTGCTAAGCAACAGCTAGGGGGTCTAAAGAAGAGCGCTTACATTCTTTATGAGCCTTAGTCACAAGGTACACAGTATGTTCCTCTAGGTATTTTATGAGAACTCACTAGCCATTTACTTAAGATAGTAGTAAGGGCTCAGATGCCTCAGTACCTTTCTTTAAAATGCTAAACTACACACTATATATGGTGTTCCTAACATAAGATGAGCTGAATTTTTATGAAGTCACCCACATTTTCATATCCAATAAAAACATTTCAGTTTATAAAATTCAATCTTTGATTTTAATCAACTTTACCTAAATGTGAAAATAGAAGTGATTTGCATAATACTGATACAGTTTCCTTACTCAAGTACACATTGTGTCATTAAATATTGGTCAATATTTGTGAAAGTCTTAAAGCATTGGGTGTCTGTTTATAGACTATTTAATAATGAGGAAAATGTTTATAATAAACTCTTGGTTTAATAAAAAAGGTCTTTGGGGATAGGGGTTAGAGCTGCCCTAGTGGTTAAGAGAGCTGGCTGCTCTTCCAGAGGACCTGGGTTCAATTCACAGCATCCACATGGTGGCTCAAACCCATCTGTAACTTCAGTTTAGTGATTTGACACTCTCTTCAGTTCTGCAGAGCATGATGAGTAGGCATACAAACAGGAAAAACATTCATATACATAATTAAAAGTAAATCTTTTAAAAGGGTATTGTAAATATAATTTATTAATTGTATATATGCCTAAGATTTGTGGCAGACTCTATAACTGTAGGCTAGCAAAAGTTAATGTTAAACAGCAATATTATAGGTGAGAAGTTTTAAAATTGTGTTCTGTTTTTAAAAAATATTTTATAAAGTTGTTACATTAAGAATAAGAATAGTTCTTTAAAATTCTATAGTAATATTTTCTTCTCTCTGAAGAACTCTTTTGTGTTGTTTTTCATTGTGAAAAATGGCTGAGTATTGATAGCATTGAAGCTCATAACTAAAGCCTTGCCAGCCCTTGGGAGTCACATGTTTAAAGTCACATGTCCCAGTATCTTGGGACATTTAATTATTTTCATAATCAAACAATGAAAAGGGCTCTTAGTGAATGGGCAGACCTTTTTATTAGGCATTCTCTGAGACTTGAAAGGCTATTAGCCAATCAAAAAAAAAAAGCTTTGTCGACTGTATTTTCTTTCAAAAATTAAAATAGCCAATTATGGTTTTAAAATATGACAGGACAAATGCTGAAATGCCAAATTACAAAGAGAGTCTGTGAGGAAGCAGATGTAGTTTCAAAACAAGGAAACCCTTATTACCTTCTCCTTACAAATTATAGCAAGGGGAAATATTATCCCGTGATGTTTTCTTCTCAAGATAAACATGTAAATCAGTGCTTCTCCACCTGTGGATCACAGCCCACACCCTGCATATCAGATATTTACATTACTATTCATAACAGTAGCACAGTTACAGTTATAAAGTAGCAATGAAATAATTTTATGGTTGGCGGTCACCACAACATGAAGACCTGCCTTAAAGGGTCATAGCATTAGGAAGGTTGAGAACCACTGATTTAAGTAAATGCCATATAATTATTTGCTAATGTTTGGGCAATCATTAGTAATTTATTTTCATATGAATTCTCTCATTACTTGAAGAAGCACTTGTTCAAGTTCCGTTATATTCAAATAATTTAAATGTGCCAAGAGCAAAGCAGCCTTGTCTCCTAACGGATGAATTGACTGGAGTAGAAGTACAGGCTTAAACTGCAGTTCTCCAGAGCTAGCCTACAGCCCTCCAGAGCTAACCTACACAAACAAGAGAAGACATAACCAAATTAGAAACTTGATTATGCCTATTTTAAAATCCTGATGACTTAAAAAAAAAAAAACCATAGGATCAGATGAAGTCTTATTTAAGATGGGAGAAAGTACAAAACGTTAAATTTCCAATTCATGTTTTTCAAGGTCCAAGAATGATCACCTAGAAGGGGGTTGAGAAGGAAGTTGGAGGTCACTCCATCTTAAGTACTCTAAATCTGGTTTCTCAGCCTTACATTGGGTGAATAATGACACATTTACTCCAATCAGACATATTAGAGGTTATTTAACTCTGACTTTCTATATACATCTTTAACTCAAAACATTGTCATTTGTACAAGTGATCGGTTTATTTTTCTCTTTCTTTTTCTTTTTGGTCTCTTTGAGACCTTCTCTCTATTATGCAGCTCTAGATGTCCTGGAACTCTCTCTGTAGACCAAGGCGGCCTTGAACTCACAGAGAGCCTCTTCCCTCAGCCTACTGAGTGTTGGGACGACAGACCTGCACCACCATCTCTGGATGATTCCATTTACTTTATATTTTTTTAATTATCATTTTCAGGAGCAAATTAAACATAAGCTGGACATTGTGCCCTCCTGGTTCTTTGGGCAATGGTGATGCTTTACGGAAGTCACTGAACGGCAGCTATTTGAATTGTAGCTGCTATGCTTAAGGGGAACTTGATCTTCCGCAGGGATGGCTGGCCTGGTCATCTCTAGCCAGTGAGGACAGCTTTTGTGACCTGATATGACAACTCTTACCCGCAGGGCTTTTGGAGAATTCTGGTTCAAGCTTTGTTAAAGATGATGGCGTATCTTGGTATTCACTGATGATGGACGAACTCTCCACAGACTGTGGTCTTGCAGGTAGAATGTCTGAGTGGCCAGGGGTCCCTTCACCTGGAATGGACCCAGCAGCGATCCGCTGGTGTGCTTCCCTTTCTGAAACTCTTGGGCTTGACGTTGGCGACGACGGTGTTTTGTGGGAAGGCTTTGGGCGATCCTGACACTCATCTGTGTCCCCTGCATCGTCGGTTCCATTTTGCAGGCTGTCAGCTTCTAAAACAGTGAATTCTCCTACTTCCTGGCCAAGGGCGGGTCTAGGAGTCTGTGGAAGTTCTTCCTTCGCCGCAGAAAATCTCACTTGCTTTAATGGCTCCAGCGAGTTGGTGGAAGAGTCGTCTTCGAAAGAGTGTTCCTTCTCAGGAATCCTCTCGTGGATGGTTAGACCATGTGATACGGTCTTGCTTTTTGGATCAAAGTTGTAATTTAGACGGAGAGTTTCCGAGTCTGTGCTACTGGAACTGGAATTGCGCTTTAGGATCCCTCTTGGAGCTCCTCTCGTGTTCAGGGAGTCTCTCCTTTGTCCAGGAAAAGACTGGTTATCGTCTTTCTTTATGTCATTTGATTTGTACATCAGTTTTCTGGCTTTGGGGACTGGGGCTTTGCTTTGAGACCCATTTTCAGGCTCCACGGATGCAGACTGCTTTAGTTTCTCTAACTTTTGACTTGAACTCTCTGGGATCGATAGCCTTTCTTTTGATTCTGACAGTTCACCTGAAAATTAAAACATATTAGGCAGGGTATTAAGTGGAGAGCAACTCAACAGTTTTAGACAGCTCTAAGTTCAGTCTGTATTTAATAAGCATTATGGAAAT
>OU015752.1:106966934-107008471 GCA_907169655.1 Acomys percivali | reverse complement strand
AAAAATCATTTATCAAAAATCATAAAAAGTAACTCAATGTTTAGAACAAAAATCCCAATACTTAAAACTAATATCTTGTCAAAAAAGATTAAAAATAAAACAGCTCACATGTTCTCATGACTTTTTTTTCCGAAATGGTATTTGTGCATTATAAAGTAAGTGTACCCAATGGGAAACATATTAAGACAGGCTAATTGAAAGCCCTGGATCATTTTCCAGGGACATCTTTTTACAGTTGTTTTTGAAAGGGCAGATTTGTCCTGCATTTCCTCACCCTGGCATGTAAAATTCCATAAGTGACAAACTTAATCAAACCACACACTTGATCAAGTGCTCCTGAGCAGAAAGCCTTATCATTTCTTCCTGGGGCAACTTTAAACTGTTGTCAACCTCTTTTAAACAGACAACTGTGTCAGTACATGGAAAGCATGCAAGAAATACTATTATGTGAAAGACTGCATGCTTTTGGTTCAAAATTTTCCCATGTCACTGATGAAAGAACTCAAACCATGGAGGTCACACAGAGCAAGTGGCAGCCCCGGGGCTGGAATGTGCAGGCGACAGAAGAAACCCATCAGCACTTCTCACTTTCTCCAGGGAGTTATTTTAGTGAAAGGAACTCTGAGTATTTCCCCCAGTCCACAGATAACAAAGATAAAAATAGCTAGTCCAGGAAAATAATATTTACCCTCTTTTGAAGTCTGAAAGAAACCAGCTTTTCCAGTTTTTGACTGCTCGCTTTTGGTTTGTTGCGGTGAGTGATCTTCTGGCAGCTTGGAGCTGTTAAATGGATTCTTCCTTTGCTAGGGAAAAATATTGTTTATTAAACTTGGTCTAAATGTTATAACGGGAACCCAGCATTCGCAAATGCTTATTATCTCACACATTTGATAGCTTTAACCAGTCCAAACTATTGTCTGGCAAAGTCCTTTGACCTTAGGTCAGAAGCACATTTTATTGGCAAGAATGACCCTGAATGCTAGCAAATACCTGGTCATGGGCAGGGTATTCCTAAGGTGATAATCAGGTCAGATTCCCATCAGGGCTCTTCTTACCACACTAGTTGCTGCACAAGCTTATAGGTCTTTGCAAGATGACTTCGGTGCTTCAGAGTCATTGCTGTGACCAAATGTAATGACAGCAAGTACATATAGACGGGCTTGTTGTTGTTTTGAGATGGACCTCCTACACAGAATTTAGAATGGCTTAGGGTTCACAATATTCCCACCTCAGGGGCCAGGTGGGAATATCAGCACTCGGGAGGCAGAGGCAGGTGGATTGCTGTGATTTAGAGGACAGCCAGGTCTACAAAGCAAGTCCAGAATAGCCAAGGCTAACACACCGAGACTCTGTCACAAAAACAACAACAACAAAAATTCCCACCTCTGATTTTTCATATTAATACAAGACTGACTATGAATGATTACTGTTTATAGTTTTATAAATTGCCAATTCCCTCCTGGAAACAGACCACTAATAGAGATTCAAGAAGCTATACCTAGAAATAAGGAGTGTGATAGGACTAGCAAGCCACATCCTACAGCCTAAGAGCAGCAGCACTGTATAGACTCTTTACTTTTTGAGACAAGGTCTCACTATGCAGCCCCGGATGGCCCAGAATGAACTACCTAGACCGAGTTGGGCTGGAACTCACAGAGATCCTACTGTCTCTGCCTTCTAGCCCTCCCAAGCCCTGAGATTACATGACGGGCCACCACCTGGGTCTTTAAAAAAATTTTAAGGTTTAATTATGTATTTTGCTGGGGGTGGGCACGTGAGCATGCAGGCGCCCACAGAGGCTGGAGGCATAAGGTCTCTGGAGCTGGAGTCACAGGCAGTTAAGAAGCTCATGCCTTCTGTAAGGACAGTGGACGCTTCAGCACTGAGCCATCTCTCCAGGCCTTGGACTGTTTAACTCTTGAAGATAGAAAGAAATCTGGGTCGTTAGCAACACAAACATAATGATTTCCAACTTTATCCACCACAGGACAGGAGTGACTTCTTAAACTAAACACCCAAGTTAGCTACATATGATACACACAGTGAATTACAAGATCTGCTTTGATATGATGAGGAGAGTGACATTCCTGCCAATAACAAGATTTTAACTGCCCAGGCTCAATGTACCTTGGGCAGAGACACAGCTGGATTCCTTGTATTTTCCTGGGACATATCAATCTGGCTGGAAGCTGGATCCACCCCACTGGAGCTGCAAAAGAAACAATCATTCAGAGACTAAACCCTTACCCTGCAGGGTGCATGAATCAGGGCTCCCCAGCCAAGAGCTTGAAAGACTGGGCAGGGGAGGGAGTTTATAAGATGAAACTGCAATGGGGGGGGGGGAGAAATTGCAGTCCAGGCCACGTTAGGCACCACAACAAAGGCACTGGTGGAGCAAAGAATGCAAGGGCAGCACGAGAAAGGACAAAAGCACCTGTTCGGACCATGAAAATGGTTGGGGTCCATGATTTACACTTGCAGAAACAAACCCATTTCAAGCTTAAATCTAAGGTCACATACAAATAAGAAAGTGAACAATGGGTTTTATGGATGAAATGAAAGTCAGGAAGTCTCAATTCTATCAGTGTTTCCCCTAATGTGTATAGGACATAACTGAGCAAAGACTCAGTAAAGTGAGTGATCCGGCAAATAGATAGAATGACCAAATCAGACAAGCTGTGCGCCAAGGCCGTACACACAATAATTTCATAGATTAATTCTTACTCAAATTCAAAAAGACAAGAACCTAAGGGCACTGAGCAGATAGTGGGTAGGTAGATGACAGATGACTGCAGCTGGTTTAAAGATGCACCAACCAAGGACCATGCATGGTGAGGACCTAGAGCCCCCTACTCAGAGGTACTTGAAAGGCAGCACGGTCTCCTTGTGGGTCCCTGAATATGGGGAATAGAGGCTACCTCTGACATGGACTCTGGTACCCACTTGTTGATCACTTCCCCCTGGTGGGGCGGCCTTGCCAGTCCACAGAGCAAGAGGATGCAGGCCGTCCAGAAGAGACTTGATAGACTGGGGTCAGAATAAAAAGGAGGAGGTCTCTTCTTTTCTGAGGTACTAGGGGAGGGGGGAGGGGGAAGAGGGAGGGGGGGGGGAGCGGGGAGGAGATGAGGGAGGGGGCTACAACCAGGATGTAAAGTGAATTAACTAAAAAAATTTTAAAGAACCAAAAAAAAAGAAAGAAAGAAAGAAAGAAAAAGAAGAAAGAAAGAAAGAAAGAAAGAAAGAAAGAAAGAAAGAAAGAAAGAAAGAAAGAAAGTACTGAGGACTCTCTGATCCATGAGGGGCAGGGCAGCCCCAGGGGGAAAGTAAAGCAAGAGTTCACCGAGAATGGTGGGTTGAGCAGGTCATTCTTTTGACTATGAGTAAGAAGACAAGTGGGTCACAGAATCCCAGGAAAGGAGGAAAATTAGCTTGCTGAGAAGCTCCGCTCCAGTAGTCTTGCCTTAGACATAAAAAAAAAAAAAAAAAAAAAAAAAAAAAAAAAAATGACATCACCATTGGCTGGAACCACTGTTCCCTGTTAATCTCCACCAGCTCTCAGTGACATCAGAGTCAAGACCTTGGAAAAATCCTCTGAAGGTGATGACTTTTCCCTACATGACAGAGGAACAGAAAGCCCAGGCAAGGAAAAAAATTCACCCTAGGGCCGTGAAGCATTATCCATGATCACTGCCATGAAACCCTGAGGCTAGATATTTCATGATTTCCTTTTCTTGTTTCTGTACTTGAACTGCTATTTTTTTTTTCCCACAGTTAGTCCCCGGAAACCATTAAGCTCTTAAGAAAGCCATTCTTCCTTCTATCACGTTCCTTATTGATCCCAAAGTAAAGTGTAGCAGATGAGGTGTCATTTTACAGCCTGATCACACACAAAAAAAGAAAGAAGGTAGGATGTATAAAATGGAAAACACAGGAAAAACTTATAATGGAACCAGAATTTGGACCAAAAGAGACATTACAGGAAATCTATTCCTGCACTAGATGCACACAAAGTCAAATTAAGTTGCGTAACAGCAAAGTGTCAAAAAGAAGCCTGGCCACTGATAGAACTTGATACCCACACAATGAAAGGCCAACAGCTCAGAACTGGGAAACACTTTCTTTCCAGTGCCTTTTTAAGAGGCCGCCAGTAGGGGAAACGTGGCCAACTTACCCAGTGCTAGTGAAGTCATGGATCTTGGAGGAGAATCTACAACTGTCACTATATAAAACTAGCACAATTCCTAACTACATTCTAGATATTTTGTTGCAGGATATTTGATCCCAATTTGATCCCTGAGATTGTTAACTGTAAAAACCTACCTTTGATCCCATTGTGATCTCTGAGATTTTTGTTTGTCGTGATTGAGCCTTACACACACCTTTAATCCAAGAGATAGCTATACACAGGATTTAATAAAGTTAATCCTAGGTAAGAGGTGGAGCAAGAAACCGGCTGACAGGGATTAAAGAGTAGGAGTTGAGGGGTATTTAAGACAGCGTGTAGAAGTAGAAGGGATCTTTAGCTCTCTTTAGTTTTTAACTCTTTGGCTTTGAGCTCTTCACCTCCTCAGCTCCTCAGTTCCTTGACCTTTAGCTCCTTAAGCTAGTAAACCTTTGGCCTTGGGTTTTTTTTTTGACCTTTCCCTCCTGGGCTGTCAGCAGAGCTACTGATCCTTTTGGGTCTTTTGCATTAGGATGTGAGCTAAGTAGGAAGGTCAGCTGGGTGCTTTCTCTATCTGTCTGAGCTAGCAGATTTTTCACCCCAACATCTGGCTCCTGAGTCTTCATTGGTCCTTATACCCATAGATAAATGTATTCTTCATCCAACATCAAGCAAAGTGCTTTGCCACAGACAGTGACCACTGCACTGTAAACTCAAGGTTCATTGTGAGTCCAAGGCAAACATGGTCTAGAGCAAGTTCCAGGACAGCCAGGGCTACACAAAGAAACCATGTCTCAAAAAAAAAAAAAAAAAAAAAAAAAAGCAAGCAAGCAAACAAACAAAAAAAATCACTAGATGCTAATCCGAGTTCTAGAACCAGAAAGAAATCCCACAAATAATTATTTTTTATTTTTAAAAGTAATTTTGATCTCCTTTGGGTGTTAAGGTCCAAGAAGGCTACTGTTGTGTGTCTCACCTGTAATCTAGCTCTTTGCTTGGCATTTGGTGGTACTCAGTGATACTTCAAGAGATAAACAAACACATGGAGAAATAACCCAGAGACAAATAAAGGGGAGCAAATTAGAAATTATACTTCAAGCCCGTCAAGTATTTTTGTGAGTACATACTTTGTTTAACACAACAACAGTCCACACTACAGACTTGCTGAGCACAAATATTCCCATCTAAGCATGAGATGGTTTGATGTGCCTACAGAGCTTTTACTACCATAACTGATCAGAGTAAATCTAAGATCTGATAAAATTAAATATTCTCTTGAGAGCTCAATATTAACAATTTTATGAGCCAGACATCTTAGAAATGAAATTTTCTTATAACTGGATTTCCTATCAATCCTTCAAGGAGTGGGGGAATTCTCAAATGCATTGTCCCACTGATTGGCTCATCTCTTTCTTCTTTGAGGACAATCTTGTACCTTAAGCTGACCCTATTACTGGAATTCTGGCAAATAGTTAATTCGTCTGGTAGAAGGAGGTGCATACAAAAGCCTTCCTGGAAAGATATCATTCGTGTAAAAAGACAATGTGATTTCAGAGCTGAGGATGAAGTTGGGATTTATTGGCTCTTTTTCCACAGAGGGTATCAAGGAGTTTGGTGACAGAGTGAACATTAGAGAAACACAGACACTGAAGCTGACACTTGGCTTCACAATGCCATTACACAAAAGAGTATCTAATTCTTTCCAAACCAAAGGTGAATGGGATGCTGGGAAGTTAACCTCCTCATTTCCCCACCATCTCAAATGAAAATGTGCCAGTGCAGGGGAAGGAAATGGTAAACCATGGTGATGCCTAATCCTCCTCAACTCATTTTGGAAACATTCTCCAGAGAGATTCTAGCTAATGAACAGTACACATGTTGACAGCAGCCAACCTCCCTCCTGACTCCGGGCCTTCCAGTTTTCCATCTTCAATGTTCCAAAAGAAAGGATGATACTGCCAGGCATCTAGGGGTATGTGACAGGGAAGAGGACAAGGGCTACAAGAGAGAAAGAATCAGTAGCTTAGAATGCACCACAACAACTCTTGTTATTTAAGATGTCTTAGCTGGCCTTCTGCAACTCTAGAGATAAAACGATATAAAGCTACCAGGTGGTATCAAAGAAACAGACAGAGAAAGAGATAAATGAAAAGGTCCATCCTTTTCTAGTTTCATTCAATCCAAAGAAGTTCCTATAACAGAGACATCAAAGGCCCTGGTCAGTAGATACCTATTAGACTCTCAGTGGTACCCAGAGCCCTATACTTGTTTAATGAGACACATTGTCATCTCAGATAACAAACATTGGTTTCCCATGCCAGGCAGGACCTGTTACACTTCATCTATGGGCAGGGCTCTGACACAGCACAGAGGGAAGAGCTTCTCCCATCTTCATTCTGTATGCTTCACATTGACTAAGCTATGTGGCCTGTTGTGCACATGCTCAATGATGACTTTATGAAGGGATTTGATATGCTAGCAATGTGGGGTTCATGGGCCAGTGGCAATCTATTAACTTCTTATCACTGATTCATGGTGATGTAAGTGCAGGCCCTGAGAGTATGCTAAGGACCATTTATAGCAATTTGTCAAAAATGCCCAGTAGACAGTGATCTACTGGGTACTTTTTCCTTCTTCTGCATTTTATTTGTTTTACAGACAGCATCAGCCTGAGACATTTAGAGATCAAAGTTTAAAAATAAAATGAAACAGGTCCTCCACCATAGTATATGAAGTGCAGCAAACATCACCTGGCTAAGTTAGTAACCTCGACTACAGCTGCTGGTGAACTGATTTCCGTCTGCTGCCCTGCAGGGAACACTGTTCTGCTTATAAACCTTTCAGAGCTTCCTAGTGCTACATCTGTAAACAAAGGTGAGTTTCATAAAGAAGGCAGTGGTTTCCCATGTCTTATTGCTTGCTGATCACCCATAGCATTTAATTTATGAGTGGGCCCCCATAGTCTCATGGCTACAGCACAACAAAGGATCTTGTCACTGTGCCTATTTAAGAAACCTTACTATCCAGTCTCACCTCCCCAACTCTTCCCTCCTGGCTAAGAAAATATTGACAGGTGTTGAGTCATTCTATTGAAAGTCACTTAGTCTGGAAGTACAGGCCCCGAAACACACTTAACACGCCCAGCTCACAAAGGTTAGAAAAGTCTAAGTGAGAAGCCTTGCAACAGATTGATACCAAGAAAAATGGTGGCCTCTGACATGGAAAGGAGGAAGTCAAAATTAGCTCTGTGTACAGCTAACTGATTACCACCCATGCCACGTCTTACAGAGCTGGCCTTGACTGAGCAAAGCCGGCTTGATATGCCTAGCAGCTGTGTGCTTGCCTTCTGAACCACACTTAATCCGGGTAATATAATAGTATAATTGTAACGCCATCTGGACGTTGCCAATTTCTCTTCTTCCTGAGAAACGCTGACTGGTTCCCATGCTTTCTTTCCATTGATCTGACAACATCCTAGTAAGGCGACCCTGCTCCAGTTTACAGTTAAGAACCAAAAGACCTGAGTGAGGCCTCACAGAAGACAATGCATATTCAAACCACAGACATTATAATAGCCTGGAAGGAAAGAGGACTGAGGAATGCCTATCATCCTGAGGGGGCATGAGAAAGCAGAGTTGAGCATCTTTGTCTCTCAAGTCCTTTGAGATGGAATGAGAGCCTGGAGGAAGGGTGGGCTTGATCAAACAGTAGGATGAGCTGTTTGCTTCTGATGTCCCAAGCTGTCTTCTTGCCTCTTGAGTATCAATGTTTGTTCTCTCTGTTGGTCAATGCTGCATGATCCTCAACCTCTACCATGCCCAGATTCTAGATGGGCTCCCAGATACTTAGCCATGTGTATAATTGACTATGTCTTTTCTACCAAGGTTTCTAATATTTTGGCCTCATCTTTGTTGTTGTTGCTGTTGTTTTATGAAAGTCTTATTGTGACTGGATATGCCATGTTTTATCCCTGAGAGGCCTGCTCTTTTCTGAAGAGAAGCAAAGGGGGAGTGGATCTGGGGTGAGAAGGACTGGGAAACTGTGGTCAGGATGTAATAAATGAGAGAAGAATAAGAAAGAAAGAAAACAGTAAGGACTCACTTTCATCAGGGGTATAAGCAGGCAATGAGGGTGGGGGTAGGACATCAAGGGGACAGAGTACAGTGCCTTTACACAAAGTCTTGAGTTTCTTGAAATGTTACATTCAAGAGCCCATATCTCTACTTACTGGCACCTACTACATGCGATGAGTTTGTTAAGAATTCTACATTTACTGTCATCAGACAGGCTCCACCCACCAATTGACGGAAACAGATGCAGAGACTCACAATGAAACATTAGGTGGAGCTCAGGGAATTCTACAGAAGAGAGGGAGGGAGGATTGTAGGAACTAGAGATATCAAGGACACCATAAGAAAATTTACAGAATCAACTAACCTGGGTCTATAGGGACTCACAGTGACTGAAGTACCAAGGAGCCTGCATGGAACTGACCTAGACCTTTCACACATATGTCCCAGTTGTATGCCCTGGTCTTTTTGTGGGGCTCCTAACAGTGAGAGCAGGAGCTGTCGCTGACTCTATTGCCTGCCCTTGGGTCCCTTTCCTCCTACTGGGATGCCCTAGTAACCTTAACAGGAGAGGATGCACCTAGTGTCAGTGCAACCTGATACGTGCGTTTGGTTGACATGCATAGGAGGTCTGCCCTATTCTGAAGCAAACTGAAGGAGGAGTGGATGAGGAGGCAGGGGGAAGTAAGGGGGCCTGGGAAGAGAGGAGAGATGGGAAACTGTGGTCGTGATATTTTTAAAAAGGTATTAAAAAAATAATTCTACATTAACTAGCCATTTGGTTTCCTAAAAACCCTGTTAGAAAATTATTAGTCTCATTATAGAGCTGTAGAAGAAAAGGCTTAAGAAATTAAGTCAGTACTACTTTAAGGTCACAGTATCACTCGTAGCTTTTATCAAGGTACCTTAAATCTCCAGCCAACATGACAGACTAACATAGATGAAACAAAACATTAAAAATGGTTCTGGAGGAAAAACAGTGACACATGCCGCTCATGGGAAACAGGTAATTAAGCAGATTCCTTATTAGAGTCAGTATTCCGTTTCTCATGTTGGTTCTGAAACGCCTGTTGGTAGCTGTAGTACACGCAAAGCCTTCTTTGCCTTTAAACTATTGGAAATATCTCTGCTTCCACTGTGTCTTGGTCTTGGACCTAAACTCAGTTGTGTCTCACTATCAAAGACATTGACTTCATGCCAGCATGAGGTTTTGAAGTAAGCTGTCTCCACTGGGGTAGTAGAGGAAAAATGCAACCCCAAGAGAACTGTAACTCCAAGAGAAAGATGCTAATGAGAGTATCCCTAAGTACCTAAAAGCAAGCGATTAAGCCCCCAAAGTGGTTTTGGAACAACATAGCTCCACAGGTGGTCACATCAAAACTGCAATACAGAGGAGACTGCATTTTAAAGACGACTTGCTATCTATTACGTGCCCGCTGTCCTGCAGACATTCTGTTCTGACCACTCTTTATCTGTCTGTCCTGCTGCATCAGGTATAACACAATGACTACAACTCGTCTGTCCTCTGAAACGAACATCAATACTCCCAGACCTCTTTACCCTACCCTGAGTAAGTCTTTAGTACAAATAAAAACCCACCGCTCCTGACACAGGAAGAAACAATCAGTTAACATTTTGACTGTGAGGTTGAGATTTAGTGGACATTCTGGGAGTCCTGAAAGAGTCCTGGGCAGGCTCCATTCCCATCGGAGCCCAGAATTTCCCCCAAACATTACACCTAAGACTCTGGTCCTGGATCTGTACCCCAAGCCCACATTTGTCTGTATAACACAGCAAGCCATGAAACCCATAAGTCGTGTCTCACCTTGGGCCTGCTGGGGCTGTGTCGTCTTCTGGCTCTTCCACAACAGCTAGGTCTGGGGAAAGGAAAGTGTCTTTGTTGACATTATTCACCCAACTCTCCTTTGCCTTCGCTGCTGTGTCTTTATTCTGCTCTGCTGAAACAGGAAGCAGAAAGGTTAGCTCTCACATCTACCATCTATACCCTTCTCATCGGCTCCTCTCAGTAAGGCCTTCCAAGTCCCAGGATGACCACTGGGTCTCAGGACCAACATTCTAGCTCTGAGAGAAGTAAGCATATCCCTCTGGCTTCAGGTCCCTGATTCCCAGTCTCCTGAAAAGATAGCTGTGCCTTTAAAGTTACAGGAACCTAGTGACCGCTGGAGCAGAGTTCTAACTGCCTTCAAATTAATCCAACCTGAACTGGAGCCAGGACTGGATATATTTAGACAGGAGATGCTGAGAGTGGGAGTGATCATTGAGAGCCTTATCAAGCATTTAATAAATGCCTACAATGGGCCAAACACAA
This sequence comes from Acomys percivali, assembly GCA_907169655.1. Lineage (NCBI taxonomy): Eukaryota > Metazoa > Chordata > Mammalia > Rodentia > Muridae > Acomys > Acomys percivali. The sequence goes on along the minus strand of OU015752.1, from coordinate 106,997,910 downwards.
TGCTTGGCTCGGAGGTACAAAAGTAGACAAATGGTCCTAATTTAGGATGCCCCCCTCCAGCACCTCTCCTACCGAATAGGTCTCTTTACAAATCCAAATTCTAAATTTTCCACAACACACAACTCAGATGATGTTGCCCTATAAAACCTCTGTGTTATGTCTTTAGGAATCTTTTCTTCCTCTCAATACTCAGCATTCTCTTTACCTGAATCTCTGTAACAATGAGCATCAACTGACTGGTGACTAATGATCAAGAATTATGCTGAGTTCTTTGCAGACATTATCCTATATGGTGAGAGAGATTTTCCAGGTTTGTAAATTTGCAAATTGAAAATTTAAAAAAAAAAAAAAGCTCAAGAAAACTTCCTAAGGCCATACTGTAAGTGTCAAGGATACTTTTGTCAGTGTTAAGAAGGGATAATGTTCAGGCTTCCAATTTGTAGATTCATCCCAAGGTGGAAGCTACCTGCTCCTGGTCTTGCCATACATCTGCCTAGCATCTTTGATTATAGATGGAGTTCACAGTACTAACCAGTACCACCCAAATTTCTTACTGCCTGAGCATGCTTGAAAACTAACCCAGCTGCAGGCATAGCACTTTACATGCTTAGAGGCCAATCTTTATCAGCATAAAGTGTGATACAGTCAAAATATCCAAAATCCCAACTTCACCACTTAGCAATAATATGACCTTGGGCAAGTTAGCCCAAGTTTCCCTATGAAGTTTACAGGAAAAGTATACCTTACAAAATTGCTGCTACAGTTAAAAAACAGATAATTAACATTTGTTACATATTAAATGCCTAAGTGTGTGTGTGTGTGTGTGTGTGTGTGTGTGTGTGTGTGTGTGTGTAAGCTAGGCCTAGAGGTTCACAATGACTAATCTTGAGTTAAATAGAAATTAGATAGAAATTTGTAAACATGCTGGCAAAATAAAGTGGTGAAATAAAAGGAGTTCTAATGACCTCTTATAGTCCTTTAAGTAATGTGCTTAGCTGATTAAAGAAGAACCACAAGCCATGGTCATTGAATATGAAACCTGATTTCTGCCTGAATCTTTTGTGCTATTCAGAAAGTTTTGAACTTCCAGAATTAAAAGCCAAGAAGGAGCTGAGGGAGGTGATTGAGTCAAAAAACTGTTTTCCATGCAAACATCAGGACCTGAGTCTGATACCCAGCACCAATGTTAAAAGAACTACCTGGGAATGACTTCGGGCCTTCACATACATGTATATAACTACATGTATATGTATACACACTCATGTGCATGTACATACACACATGCACTCTCACACGCATGCATAAAGGTATGCATGTTCCTCATAATCCCCAAGTATCAAGGCTTGTGATGCTCAAAGAATTGTCTCCCTCCATAGCCAGTCATTTTAGTCTCATCCCCATCCATCAGAATTCAAGGCAACAGGATATCGAGTGAGGAAGCCATGCACTATACAAAGCATTCCCACAATTGATTCCCTTCAGCAGACTTCAGTGAAGAGTCTCATACCCTTCCCCATCCTCCTTCCGAAACAAATGTTGGCAGCGACCTCACCTGCCACTGGGAGCCTCTTCCTTCTCATGGATGCTCTGATGATATCAGCACCATGGATTTTGTCCCTGTGTCTCTTTGCCTTAGCTTCATAAAACCATTGGCCACTCATATTCTTTAGTTGTTGGTCGTCCTTAATTTTTTCAGGCAAATGTCTACAAAAGGAAAAGAACTTTACTTGGATAAGAACACAAAGGAAATAAACAAGTTCACTGTGACACTGTGTGAAGGAATTCATAAATATGCAGGCAAAATAAGCTCTCCCTGAATTATGTGCCCCAAACCTCCCAGATGACTTTCAAATGCCTTGCTTTGACAAAAAAAAAAAAAAACCTAAATCAGCTATGCCAAGCACAGTTTTTAAAAGATTTTATTTATTTTTATTTTATGTGTATGAATGATTTGCATGTAAATAAATGTACAATGGCATGAATTGCCCACAGATGCAAGGAGAGGGTGTCAGCTTGCCCTAGAACTGGAGTGACAGACAGTTGTGAGTTGTAGGTGCTGGAATTTGAACTCGGGTCCTCTGCAAGAGCAGCAGATACTCTTAACCACTCTGCTGACGCTTCACAAGAGCAGATTCACTTCCTAGCTGCAGCCTTCTATGTCTACTATTCAAATGGGCACACTAGAGAGAGAAATAATGGTGAATGTGCCCCTGGCTATTTTCCTCATCTGTAAAATGGGGTAACTGCCCCACCTCGCAGGGTTTCTCTGACAATTAAATTAAAACAAATAAACTACCCAAACACCTGATGAGGGCCTATTAAGCATTCGTTGGACAACTAGTGTGTGTTGGGTAAATTCCTCTGTTCTTCCCTTTTCAGTGAAATGAGTTTATGGGAGACTTTCCCAGAAGGCTGGGAAGGGAGGGGGCATGGTGTTCCATGTGCTGAGGCAGGGTACAGTGAGGAGAGACAGGCAAGTCCCCTGAGTGCAGAGATTGCTTAGAGGTTCCATAATCATTCATGCTCACCGAGTATCCAAAGCCTAAAGAGCCAACCAAGGCCCACCTGAAACATCCCTAATTTATACTGTTTGGGGAAATGTTGTTCTAATCACTGAGTCTTTTAACTTCCACATCCTTCTAGTCAGTAAGATGAGAGTCTCAAATCTACCTTTTCTTCTTCATAGATATACGCTCAGAGTAAAATTCAATAAAGGCTTTTCGAAACTTTGAACTCTTGAGAGGTAATGTGTTGCACAAAGCCAAGCAGGTCTACAGTTTTCACTCATGCTTAGATGCTCCTTTATCTGTGTGCAAGTCCATCTTAGCTGGAGAATGGGAATGGGCCATCCGAGTGGCCAGGCTGGGGATGAGGACAGCACACAGGCACATCTAATGGGGAAGGAGCTGGAGGGATGGTTACCCAGGCCTAGCAAGGATAACTCCTCTTTCCTAAGTATGCTTGAGGAAAGTGGCTCTTTGTCTCTCAAATACAAACTCTGCTAGAAGCTCCTCCCCTCTTCCCCGATCACCTGGGAAGAAGTGATTCTGCTTCTAATGTGCTCATCACAGCCCTTAGTCACCCGTTGACACGACAGCCTATCTACAAATCCTGACAGGCATAGATAGCATCATTACTTCACAGCCCTGAGACACCAAAGGATTATGGTTCTTTTTAAATGCTTCTGATAGTTTCTCACTGCCTAAGACTTTTGACCAAGCAGACAGTCCCTGCTGTGCTGATGGCTGTCACTCTTAATTTTTCTCCTTCCAACAGGACCAAGGTTCTGTCTAATTCTAGAAGGAAAAAAAAAAAATCCACCTCTCCACGGTCAGGCTGGGCTTCTAGAAAGAGGACCTTCATTCCGTATGTATTTGCTTAATGCCTTAGAAGCAACATGCCTGCAGGGTGAAGGAATGCCATCTGAGGCCCCTGACCATCTGGCTTCAGACTAGCATTTTGGGTTCAATTCCAAGAAGACACTCCCAAGGCCCCACTTGCCAGCACACTCAACTTCTTGTTGTTCTCAACATTGCTCTTCTGTGACCTGTAGGTATTAGGAGTAGCAAAGTATGGCTGAAAGACTATGGGCTGGAGGCTCTCCCAACTAGGACCAGAGCCTGGTTTGAATGCTGCCTAAACATGACAACGGTCAGGTTAGAGAACCTGTCTCCTTGTTTGTAAAGATGGGGAAAACAAGCCCCACCCTTGAAGACTTCTGACATAATTCACTGAGGCGCTTGCCCGGAAGAACTTAGCAGTGCCCAGCTCTTGTAACGAGGCCAGTGACCTCTGGATGTCTTCCCCTGGCGTCTCTGTCCAGAGCTTTCCCTCCTGCTGCTGCTTCTGCAGACCCGGCCTGAGCATCACAAAGACACACTTTTCCTTGTTCCCACAATACCTCCCTTCAGCATTCACACAGTATTCCAAGACTGTCGTCTGTGGAGGCTACAGAGCCATTAAAGACAAGGGTTACATCATGGTCACCATTTAGAGTCCCACCGTGAAGCACAGAGTCTGGCACGGGGTTGATAGAGTGAGCACATCACTGAGCAATTAAAAATGCTCAATGGGGCTGGGCGTGGTGGTGCACGCCTTTAATCCCAGTACTCGGGAGGCAGAACATTGTGAGTTCAAGGCCAGCCTGGTCTATAAAGAGAGTCCAGGACAGCCAAGGCTACACAGAGAAACCCTGTCTCGAAACAAAACAAAACAAAACAAAACAAAACAAAAAATGCTCAATGGCCACTACAATCTGGGTAAGAAAAGAGGTAACAAAGATCCCATCACTGCCAAGTCTCAGGGGACCAGAACTCACCAGAGTGGCAGGGTTTTCTGATGGACTAGTTATCTCTCATCAGAACAAGAAAATCGTGAAATAGGGTCATCCATTGGCGTACCACAAACAATCGATCACAGCACAGTGGCTCCCGTTTCTCTTCATGAGGCTGCTTTTGTTAACTGAAAAGTATTCGAAATGGAGCCTTTGTAGGTCTATGCAACCTTGGTCTCCTCTCATCTTAACAACCGTCTGCAAGGCCCGGATGAGTGCACAAGGAGCCCAGAGGCCATGTGAGTCACGTCCATGGAGACACAGGCCCCCAGAAGATGTGGGTAAGCACTGTGGTAAGGACAGGGCTTCTGGCTCTTTTGTTTCAAAGTGGCAAAAGAATGAGAAAATTTTTTTAAATTTAGTGAAGGGCGCTTTTGTATTTTCTAACATGATTATTGCTGCTGGCTTTAATAACCAGTTTTTTCTATCTTAGTCGCTTGTAATATTCTGTAGATGACTCCACATGTGTTACATCAAAGACTAAGTTCATAAAGCTGTCAATCATTTGAATAACCCACTGTGGTGGTGCTAAAATCTTCTCTTGTAATAGCTCTGCTATTTTTTTTTTCCTTTCTTCTGACCTATGATTGAATGAGTCATATTAGCCCTGGATTTTCTAATTGCTGTTCCATCTAGCTAAAGGGGGGGGGTAAGTTTCTTGAGACTGACACTGCTCACATTTCTCCTCTCTACACATACACATCAGCATAAAGGAGATGCCTGGGTGAACACTGGGTCGGGGGAGGGGGGGTGGGAAGGTGGGCAGGAGAACAGCACTCAGTCCAGAAAGGCCACTGTCCCATCAACCTTTCAGACCAAGCATTCAGTTGTTTTGTTAACTGAAAAGCGTTTGCAATAGAGCCTATGGAGGTCTCTGAAACCTTGGTCTCTCATCTAATAACTGGCTGCAAGGCCCTGGTGAGTGCACAAACAGCACAGGCTACGTGAGTCGTGCCCATGCACAGTCCTCCATTCTGTTCATTAACATCTTCACAGTCTTTGCTTGAGCGAGCGCACACTTGGCTCTTAACCTCGGCATGTCATTTCATCCTTGTGATTTTACTATAAAGACTTTAATCACTAGTAGAAATGGCCATTGTGCCTGTTCTGTATGCAAACTGCCATTCTAAGCCTTTTCTGATCGTTTGTTCACTTAGCCATTCATTGGTTTCCGAACATATACCAGGAATATTCTTGGAGTTATGCACAAAACCCAATCTACAGCCCTGATGGCCAGTGCCCACTCTTTTCTGTGCACGGAGAGTATTAAGACTTACAGAGGAAAATAAGAACAGTGGCGTTTTCCAAACTGGATTCAAGGTTGGCCTCAGCCCATCTCCTTTTCAGTGTGTGCACACATGCGCTACAACTTCCGGCTCTTCAACATGATCAACACAGGCCTGATATCACAGACGTGGTCAATACTGCCTACTCAGATGGGAGTGGGAAAGCTCAGTAGATGGTCCAAGAGACGAGATACTCATATTCAGTCTCTAGCACTCTCCCTCCCCACCCCTCAATATATTCTGTGAAAGATGATAAGATTGTGTTACTTTAAAATGGCCTCATGTTGTAAATGAGATAATTCAGGTCTAGAGAAGTTAAGAGACTTGGTCAGGTAATACAGAAGTTAGCTTGACTCTCAGCGCTGCAGGCCTGCCTGGGAAAGCCTAAAAATATTTTGGATTCTAAGGTAATTATCACTTGTCATTCTTTATCCCAAGGAACTCAAGCACTGATGAAAACCAACAGACCTAGAAAAAAAGTGAATAGAAATGTCCCTTAAAATGATAAATTCATTCTGGGGGATTGGGGGGGCATATCACAGATCCCCACAATCTGCTGAGGTTCAGCATAGAGTGGAAGAGCACACAGGCTTTCATGTTGATCAGCAAAATTGTCATTGTACAGGCTGCTTACTGTCTTCTACTGTTTCCCCATCTGTTGAAGGGTGGAACTACCATTCTGAGAACAAAAAAAATGCAGGAGAAGGGCTCCTGGAGGCTGCAGCTCTGGGATAAACACACATTTCTTTCTGCTTTACTTTCATGGAAAATGCCACCAGTAGTCCTAGAAGCCTGCTCTTCGATGAAAACAGCTTTCGTTTAAAAAGCAGCAATGTCCTAAAAAAGGCAGCTGAGCACCATAAGATGTGGTAGTGGTTGAGATGGTATCTACTGCAAAAACACCCATCGCTGTAGATGTGGTTGTATGCATATGGGGGTCAGGACGTGGTGCTGGTGTGGTGCACAGACAGATATGTGCAGCAATTTCCTGCTGGCAGGGTGACGCAAAGCACAGGAAACGCCACTTCAGCAGTGTGTCATTTTCAAACCATAAAAGTCTAAAATTACACATGTGTATGTATAGTAATGTTTCCCTTAAGGGTGGAAGAGTCAGACAGAGGGACAGAGTGAAAGAGAAAAACATCTGTTTTGATGTCTGCTTCCCTGTTAACCTATCACGTATCTCCACTCAGGAATTAGGGTCACAGAATGATAGTAACTTGAGCCCAAAGCTTGTGACTGAGGTAGAAATATAGCACAGAAGACAGATGTGGCATCAAGAGTAACCTGGAGCTGTTGCCTTCCTATGTGCAACCCAGAGACCTTGCAAGGATATTCCCCTGGGTCCAAGTCCATATTCTAACACCAATAGCGTGGGTGGTTTAGGAACTGGGCGAGTCTCCTGTGTGATGCTCATTTTTTATCATCCATTAAGTCAGTGTGAGGCAGCATATAACCTATGTCATCCCCAAAGTGCCTTGCCTGGATTTGGACATGAACAACTCAAAACATTAGATGTGTGAAAAGTGACAATCCAGCTTCAACAAGAATGTAAACCTTGTCTACAGCCCCACTCATCAAGATTCTGAATCAGTACCTGGCCGTGTAGACAACAGTGTACAAGCCCTCCACTGGTGTCCGCATGGCTATGGGATGGCTGTATTTCCAATGTCATAAAGAATTAACACATGGAAGTAATTCACAACGGGAATCCCAGTGCACGAGAAGCTGAGACAGAGGCTAACCTGGGCTACACAGTGAGGAACGGGAAGGAGCTAAAGAGATAGCTCCGCACACAAGCATGGGGATCTGACTTCAACCCTCAGAACTAACATAACAGCACAAACCTACAAGCCCTGGATTCTATAGCAAGATGGGAGAGTCATTTATAGGACATATATTCTGATAGCTGCAGTACTGAACTACAAAAGAGACTATGTCTCAAAATGTATGGAAGTCAGGGGACAACACCAAAGGCTTTTCTCAGGCATGTACAGCTACACTATGACATGAACATGGCTTCATCCAGACATACAAACCCATGCATGCACACACACACACAAACACGCACGCATGCACGCACGCACGCGCGCGCACACACACACACACGCACCACATACTTACAGAACAGATACCAATGGCAAGTTTACTTTTCTAATGCTGCTAACTATAATTAATACATCACCAGTTTGTCTCAGACAAGAAGAAGGGCAACTGAAGCTGTGAAACCATGTTTTTAACATGATGAAAACTAAGAGAGCAAAATTTGATTGTTAAAATGTCCAACTGATAAACCTTTAAATGGATAAAGGCCATGGGATGGCAAATTCCTTGAGGGCTGGGGGCATGTCTGCAATCATCTTCACACAGCATTCACATCACTCTCTAGGGCAATCTCTTCATTTATAAAATATGCAATTAAATTTTACTGGGTTAAAAATAGTTGAGACTTGAGGAAGTAATTCTCTGATAAGCAATCAAGCTTTTTAGCCAGCATTCTCTTTGAGAGGCGCAAGCTACGTGGTGGGAAAGAAGATTCAAACATACCCACTGCCTTTGCATGCCAGGAAGATTTAGAAGGCACTTTTACAATCCTCGCTTGGTCAGGACCTGGTCATTCTCACTGTCTGAGTTGAGGCTCAGAAAGGAGGTTAAGTGACTTGTCCTAATGAGGCGCAGATGATTAACTACTGGTAATTGGACTTGACTCTGAGGTCCCTGTCATTCCTGAACTATCATCCTTCAGCCCTGGGGAGAAAATTTCAACAAGCAGCATAAGACAGATAGAAAGTGCTGGGCCAAGAGTACGGCTTTCTCACCGAGCAGTTGAGTGAGCCTGGGTAACTCATTTCCCTTCTCCCTGCTTTTCCATCCTGCCCGGCTGTAAAACGACTAAGGCGGATCAACAAATGTTGCCACAGCTATCAAGCTCTGACGCACCAGAAAAGAAAGATAAACTGTGAAAGATCGCAAAGCGACTGCTAAGCCAAAGCCCAAAGAGAATCATTTTCGGAAACTGGAAAGCCAGTCCGGACCAGAAGGAGGAGAGATTCCCATCCATCCCTGAGAGCCCTTTCCCTGAAGCAATTGAGCCACAGAGCAAGAACCTTCTTGTGTGGAGCATGCCAGATGCAGCTTTCTCGGTAGCGTCCACACTCCTGTGACCATCCGTGGTCTAGTCCAAAAGAAACTAGTGATGCCTAGTTAGAAAGATGTGCAAACCATGTTAGTAGCCATGTTGTTTTGCTGGTTTTTTGTTTTGTTTTGTTTTGTGTTTTTGTCACCTCTAGGCTACTTCCTCTCATGTATTTACAACAGCAATAAAACAGCAGTTCCAGGCACCATCAGAAGCCTGCCAGGCCCATCCGGAACAGCAGACCAAGGAGAGTCTAACAAAGGACACGTGGCACTACTACGGAGGCCGTGGCCTGGCTGTACTTTGCTCCTAAGTAGATGGTAGAGCCCTTGCCTTGCCAAAGCTCAGCGTTTTCACAAGAAATCTAAGAGGATAAAGTTTAGCAAAGGGTCTTTAAATTGTGAATGGGTGGGCATTAACGCTACCAAGACGTTCTGATGGCCGAATTGGTGTCAGTCTTCTACCTCTGTGGGGAGTCCCCAAGAAGTGTTGTAAGTGACGTGGGAGAAAGCATGGCCCCATTCTCATGATCACAGCCCAATGTCAGCCTCCTATCATGACTGACATCCCCTCCTCCACTGGCTTGTCCCAGAGGGAGAAAGACCCTGTAGAGATCAGGACTTGGTTCTCACTTGTGGCATCTATTTGCTGAGCAAGTCACCTGTCACATAGTAAAGTTCCACGTGCAATAAATTGGGGTCATCATATCACACTCCAATGCTTAGTTGTTCAAAACAGTGGAAGATCATGAGAAATAATGAGCATATTAAGCTCCTTGTAACTCAATAAACACTGTTTAATTACTGGCCTCAGTAGCAATAATCAGGCAAGTGCTTGAATCGGGTTGTTAATATTGTAAAGCATCCATGTTTAGTCAAATAAACCCATTGTTTGTAGACCTGCTGTTCCAGGAAATGGACTGGGAACCACTACGCTAACACTGCTAACTTATATTCAGGAACTCTTTCACTGTTTTCCAAGCCCATGATTACAGACACAGTAGGTGGCAGGGCCCAGACCCCAGAAGGGACAGGGAATAATGAGGTCCGGTCACCCAGCGGCTCTAGTGTCCTTCCTACCGTGGAGATGAATAAAAGAGGCAGAAATGTTGACCGCAATGTTTGGGCTCCACTCAAAAAGGATAGTGGGTCAAGTTGCCACTTCTCTGTGAAGGACCCAAGTCAAACGCAAACTTGGCCTGTTTGGAGAGCACTTTTGATTTTTCTTTTAAAACTGATGCTAGCAATTCTAAGAGTAGTCACAAATATGAACTACTTCTCTTACATTTTAAACTCTAAGAACTAAAATTTAACTTAAGTCATGATTCTTTAAATAATAATAACAATAGTAATAGTAATAATACTAGTAATAATAATAATAATAATAATAATAATAATAATAATAATAATAATAAAAGAGTAGATATAAAAATATAAACAAAGTTAGATAGGCAAAGTAATGCATTCCTATTAACCCCCTACGCAAGAGTGCGAGACAGGAAGATCCTGGGTTTGGGAATACACTAGCTTATATAGCAACACTGTCTCACTCTTTTTCCCTTCTCCCTCCGCTGTCTCTCTCAAACACACACCCCACACAAAACATTCAACTACCAGCTACATTTCTTCATTTCTGTTTTTTAAATTTTGATGTGTGGTATTGATGGGGGTGGGGCACACATGTGCAGGAATGTGAGGAGACCAAAGGTTGACAACAGGTACTTGTTCTCAATTGTTCTCCATCTTACTTTTTTTTTTCCAGACGGGGGTCTCTCACTGAACCTGGAACCCACCCATTCAGCTGGGCTGGCTAGCTAGTAGGCTTCAGCAGCCCTCAATTTCTGCCTTCCCAGTAGTGGGATGCTAAGCACATGTGGCTATGCTTAGGTGGCAAACACTTGACTGACTGAGCTATACCTTTTCTATTTGTTTGCTTGTTTGTGATTTTGTTTGTTTGTTTAAGAGATAGGGTTTTATATGACATTCCAAGCTGGCCTTGAACTCCAGCCAATCCTCCTGATTAAACCTCTCAAATTTTAGGACCACAGAAAGACATGAGCCATCATGCCTAAGTCCTATGTCTTGTTTTTAACTGAATCAAAGGCATATAGGGGTGTTTCTGTTTTGAGGGGTAGGATCTCCCTGCATTGCCCACGCTCATCTCAAACTGTGAACTAACGTGGTCCTATCTCACTCTTCTGAGTAGCTTAAACTAAAGGCTCATGCAACAATGTCTGGCTGAAGTTTGTAACTGAGACCCTATTTCTGGAAGGAATATAGTAGATAAATTAAGAAAGATCAGGAGGAAAAAGTTCTGCTCAGAAAGTTAACCTAAAATTGGAATGGATAAGTTTAGGCTACAAGACAAACTCCCAGTTATGCCTGAAAAGAAAGCAGCCTTGTTTTCTGTGGGTAACACCTTCTTTCCCTCACACCCGAACACCCCTCTGGCTGCTTACCTGACCCTCTCCTCTTCAGCCCTCTTCAGGGCAGCATCCCGCTGTAGGACCTTTAAAATGGCATCTTGTTCCTCCTCTGTCAAGAAGCTTAAGTCAATCATTTTGGAGAGAAGTGTACACAAAAAGAATAGTAACAAATGCGGCTTGGGGTTCTCAAGGGGAAAAAAACAGCTCAAATTACAACCAGGATGATTACAGGATGCAAAAATGAAATACTATCTTAGTTGGTGGGGAAAAAAGTCTTTGGGCTCCACACAAGTTTTAGTCAGATGACATCAAAGTCCTAAGAGCAAGGTCCCGAGGTAGTCGTAGTCTGTACAGTAGACGGCTCTCAGGAGGATGCCACATGCCTTGCTTGTGTCTTCAGCAGCATTCCTTGAGTGCACCCTCTCTGGACCAGTCTCTCCACGCTCATCACCATCTTGAGGGACAGCCTCGTTGGTGCATCCCTAACCTGGAAGATCATGAGACAACAAACAGCAATCAATGAGAAGCAATTCCTGTAAGCACTGCTCAGTGGCACACTGTAATATGGCCATAGGTGATGGTTTTTGAACTGAGCAAACCAGTTCTGCCAGCTTCCTGAGCTCAAGGTCAAAGTGTCAGAAACACGCTTCTACCCAACTCTAGACCACGGAGTGCACACAAAGATGACTGTCAATGTTTAACAACCCACCTGAGCCGTGGAAGGTTTCTCGCTACAAATTTCGGGCTAAAAAGTGATGCTAGAATTCAGCAGGCCCAGGGCAATGCAACTTGAAGGTGTCAAGGAATTATGGGAAATAGAGATTTTAAGTGCTTGCCACTTTGCTGGTGGGAGCTTTGCACTGGTGTGGGCCTGTCTTCTGCAAGGCAGCAGAATTCACCATGGGCAGAACTAGAACAGCCCTGCAGTTACTGTTCACTCAGCTGCACGTGTAGCCTTCGCTTGGCCAGGAGGAAGCTGCCAAGCTTGTCCTCCTTCATTTCTGAACATTTACTGATATGTACATATAAGCTAGGGGAAAGGAAGAAAGAGATAGAGTTTCAAAACATCCCATCATCCCAAGTCAGCACTTCTGAGTCACAAGATAGGGAAGAATCCTATTTTCCAAGAGGTATCCTAAAGATGGGGCAAACAAGAGGGTGAAATTTGAAGAATGCCATGAGACAAGACTTGGGGATGGGTCCTTTAACAAGTCTAGAGCTGCATGTGGACAACAGACACTCAAAGCCACGTGCTTAAGTCATCCTTAAAGCATCCCCATTTACGAAGAAAAGAACGAGCACAAGAGTGAGACACATTTATGCGCGGGTACCTTGCACAACAGAACTACTGGGCAGCTACCACTGGCCATTGGCTTGCTACCAAAAGCCATTAATTGAGTTACTCTACCAGAGATTTTTGTCTGCTCCTTTGTACTCAGCGTTAGGACATCCTTTGCAGGCTGTAGTGATTAAGTAAAGCAGTGACTATAAAAAGAACATATCTTGTACCCTTTACCAAAACTCACCACTAAAAATGCATTCTTGCCTCCCTTTTGGGTCCATGCTTTTGCTGCTAAATAAGATTGTGCCTGGTCAAAACTGACTCCAACTTTCTTTGTGTGTACTTTTTTTTTGTTTCTGTGGGTTTTTTTTTCTTATTGATTTTCCTTTTTTTTTTTTTTTTTTAGTTTTTATTTTTATTTTTTGTTATTTTGTTTGTTTGTTTCTTTTTTTCTTATTTTTTGAGAAAGAAAGAAAGAGAGAGAACACGAAGTTGAGTGGAAAGGGAGATTGGGAGAATCTGTGAGAAACAGGAATAGGGAAAAGAATATGATAAAATATATTGTATGAAAACAATTTTAATAAAAACTTTTAAAAGAGAAAATAAATGTTCTCTCACACACACGAAAATGTGTTTGGTTATCTGTTTTCTATTTGTCTATGTGATATGAAGTTTGAGCTTTATATGCAAAAACCTTGATGACTTTGTTCCATTTCCCTACAGCTCTTTTATCTTACCCACAGTAACTACACATACACACACATATATACACATACACATATGCACACACATATATACACATGCACATACATACAGTATATATATACATACATACATATATACACATATACACATACACATATAAATACACACATATATACACATATACATATACATATTTACATGTATATATGTTTGAATAAATTATTTCAAAAGTCTCTTTTTAAAATCTTCATGTACTTGCATATGCTGTAGCCTGCCTGTCTGTCTTGGAAATTTCTCATCCTTTAAGGCAGATCAAACTTACCACCTCCACGAAGTCTTTACTAACTTCCATAGTCAGAGATAAAACCTATAATATATTAAATTATTGCTCTGAAGTTTCATGCCCTCCCTGTAGCCTACTTGAACCTGACCCACCTGAAACAGGGTCACTCTGGCTACTCACCACTATGAAACAAAGAAACAAATACTTATGGTCAGAAGCCACTAAAGTTTCACATTTGCAGCAGAAATCTTGCTGATACAAAAGCCTCTTCCTTCATCCATATATGCATATGTGTGTATATATATTTCATCATTCATGTAAATATGTATTCCTTTTATTCATATGTAACTGCAATAGTGAGTGTTATATGCTATTGAGAGATAGAGATCCATACTATGATTGCTCTCAGGCCCCTATATTACTGTAAGTCTCTGACTGTGGATAAATATAATGTATGAATTAGTTAGTCAATCAATTTCTGTACACAGTGTCACCAAAGATACAGGGCCATCTCAGTTCTTCTCTTCTTTCCACACAGCACCTTCCTCAGATCCCAAAGGTTGGCAGGGAAATATTAAGGCCACATTCTTAGAACAGTGTCCACAGTGAGGCCTTCCTTGTACTGCCACTTGGATGAGAAAGAGGTTGCTTTTATGTTCAAGGAGTTGGGACAGGATGAGAAAAACACTTTCAATGGTCTCACAGTCAGAATGGGAAGGGCTGCCACAGGCAGAAACATTGCTTTCCACAGCTCCAAGGGAAAAAAGTGCAAACTAACTAGTGCTTGTTTGCGCTGGTGTTTAAGGGTTAAGGCAAATGCATCTCTCATGGGAAGCTGTTAGCAAACCAGGGAGTAGTTTCTCGTTTTCCAACAGAGCAGCGCAGGGCTGAACCTGCTCCTCTAGGTGGTTAGACCAATTGTAGAGGCTGCCCAGAGGGCAGCTGAAACTCTGCAGTACCACATCCTTGCCAGATCCCACTATTTTAAGTGGCATTTAGCTAGGAGCTAAGTGACCACTTCATTCATTCCTTCACCCAGCCAACTTCTGCACACTAGAGAGGCAGCAGAGAGCGAGAGAGAGAGCAAGAGAGAGAGAGAGAGAGAGAGAGGGAGAGGGAGAGGGAGAGAGAGAGAGGGAGAGAAGCTTCCTGGCAAGAGTTTGATCAAATTAAATAGTACAAATAATTCTTCTACGTTTTTAAAGTCTAAATAATTAAACTATGTATGGTGTCGGAAGGTAACAAGTGCTATGGAAGAAAAAGCTGAAAAGGAAGTCAAATAATCTTGTGAGAGAATGGGGAGTCGGTTAGGGTAGGCCTCACTGACATTGACATTTGAACAAAAACTTGAGAAAGATAAAGAGATACACCATACAGACACCAGAGCACCCTGAGGTGGGAGTGAGAACCACAATTTGGCTAGAGCTGGGCACCACAGAGTAAGCCAGGATAACAGGAAGAGCAGGTCGGAGAGGAAGTGGTTCAGACTGCACTGGTTATTGGTAAGGACTGTGAGGGTCTGAGATGGAGCTACAGGAAGGTAGGGGCAGGTAAAGGGAGAAGGGAATCAGTGTTTCCTGGTACCTCCAGCATGGCTGCTATTCATTCTGCTTCCTGGCAGAGTTGATGCTGAGATAGGTCCTATGCTTTTACAGACAAAATGACTGAACGCAAAGACGGCTTTTGCTATTAAGTGAGACTGGCATTTGCCAGAATAGATGACCCTGTTGTTGGCATCTTACTCAGTGCCCCCTCCCACACAGAGTCCTCAAAATGTGGTGGCAAAACAAAGTTCTGTGGACCATCGCTCTCCTCTTTTCTTTTTTGACTTTGTTTTATGGCGCTGATGTTTTGCCAGCATGCATGTCTGTGTGAGCACTTCAGATCTTGGCGTTACAGACAGTTGTGAGCTACCATGTGGGTGCTGGGATTTGAACCTGGGTTCTCTGGAAGAGGAGTCAGTGCTCTTAACTGTGGAGCCATCACCCTACCCCCCATCATTCTCTCCTTAAGCATAAAGGAACCACTGGCCCATGGCTTGTAAGAAGGCATTATGTCCTCTAAAGTGCCTGGCCCTCTTCCCACACCCTCCCTGAAGGAGGAGAATAATAATCTCTGTAAGGAGAGAAGTAAAAAAAATTTTTTTTCCATATTCACAGGGTTATAGAAGTATCCCAGCGGTGAGCAGAAGCCTCCCTGTGCTCAGCCTCCCACCCACATTCTGCATGCTGCCAAGAGATTGTTCTATAACTCAGACCCAACCAAAACATATGCTAAGCTGAAACCCCTTTGCCTTCTTTCCATGGTCCAATAGCTGAAGCTAAGAGTCCTGGGGACTCACAGCTGTCTCTTCCTCAAGCTCTTTCCCTTCAGAACCAGTCATGCTGAACACTTCTAGTTCCTCTTGTTACTGGGTCTTTGCATAGTCTGCTCTTTCCTTCTAGGTCCTGACTTAACTGCTACTTATTGTACGAGACACCTTCTCTTAACAGCTCCAGGCCAGGAAGGAGTCCCTCTGGTGTGTTCTATTAGCACCAAACTCACACTATCGCAGTAGACATCAGTCTATCTCAAACTCAGGACTGCTCATTTGCCACCCACCTAGTTTGAGGTAAGGTTTGGCTTTCTGAGAGCCTTGCGCCTGCAGCACCTGCCGCTCCAATAGGAATGAAAATATTTGTTGAAATTAAAGAAATCCAGGTGGAGGGGGTGGAGCTTCTACTTCACATGAACCTAGCTTTAGTACACAGGGGTGACGATGAGTCCATGTCATCTACTGGGTTCCAACTCTAGGGTTGCACTGTGGTTTGACTATCACATGGCTTCTCTAAGATTCTTGTCTAAGACTCTTGTGTAGGATGAGTGAGTGCATTCCTTTCTTTAGGGAGATGGTTGAAAAGCTCCGGTGAGAATGTAGGACACTACAGATGCTACATAACGTGATGGCTGGTTTTGTTAACGACACAAACTAGAGTGAGCTGGGAGGCAGGACCCTAATTGACAACTTGCCTCCACTAGATTGGCCTGTGGTCATTTCCTTAATTAATCATTTATGTGAGAAGGCACACACACACACACAGAGAGAGAGAGAGAGAGAGAGAGAGAGAGAGAGAGAGAGAGAGCCCTGGGTTCCATAAAAGGCAGGCTGAATAGGATGTCCTCCCCTCTGACCCACTTTGCTGGTAGGTAAAGTTTTTCATAGGGACGTACCCTTTGGACTAGTGTCTCGATATAAGTGGGTCAGAGGGGAGGACATCCTATTGAGACTTTAGGTGTGAGAAGCCTGGGAGAATGAGGAAATAGAAGGATCCAGTGGGTCCTGGAAAACTACAGGCAGGTCTGGGCCCTGGGGTCCTCCTCAAAGTATGGTATCAGCCAAGGAAAATATAAGCAGTAAACTTCGAACCCCTACCCAGACTAGCTGGTGGACAGGACATTCTCCACCGTTAAGTGGAGAAGGAGATCTGACTTTCACACAAACTCTGGTGCCCCATATTGGACCATGTCCCTTGGATGGGGACGCCTGGTGGCACTCAGAGGAAGGATAATAGGTCACCAAGAAGAGACTAGATACACTATGAGCATATATAGAGGGAGGAGGTCCCCCTCAGTCACAGACATAGGGGAGGGGAGTACAGGGGAAGCGGGAGGGAGGGAGGAATGGGAGGATACAAGGGATGAGCTAACAACTGAGATGTAATATGAATAAATTAATTTTTAAAAAAAAGGCAGGCTGAGCAAGAACTGCAAGCCAGTAAGCAGTGCTCCTCCATGGTCTCTGCATAAGCTCTTGCCTCCAGGTTCCTGTTCTGACTTCCCTCAGGGATGAACTGTGATCATGATGCAAACCAAATAAATCTTTTCTTCCCCAGTTGCTTTTGTGCGAAACAGCGGAAACCAAACTAGGGCACATGCGAAGTCCTAGGAACCTAGGAACAACAGCAGAAGGGAAACAGGAGAGCTTTGAATGTGGACTGTTTTATTGACATTTCCTGTGTGTTGTCCCTGCCACAGGTTCCTCTGTAAGAGTGAGTGCTCCTGCTGGGCGTGGTGGCGCACGCCTTTAATCCTAGTAGGCAGAGGCAGGCGTCATTGTGAGTTCGAGGCCAGCCTGGCCTACAAAGTGAGTCTAGGACAGCCAAGGCTACACAGAGAAACCCTGCCTCAAAACAAAACAAAAAAGGGTGAGTGCTCCTCCTGTCAATTGTCCAAGACTTAAACTGGGGAGAGAAACAGAGACCTGAAACAGCATGCGCTTTTGCTGATAGCAAAGAGGAAGGCTGGATTTGCAGCCTCCACCGCACTCATCTTGCTGACCAAAACTCAGGTTAAAACTGCAGAATTAAAGACTCTCTTTCCCAGCATGCTGTGCCACAAAAAGGGAGCCAGATCCCGTCTTCTGCTTTCCTGCAAAGCTGTTGGTGTATCAGACGAGGCCCTGAGCCCCAAGGAAGGGGAGGAAAACTCATGTTGGCAGTGACTCTCACATGACTTTGTCAGAAGAAAAGCAAATTGTTCTGACAGTCCCATGACTTCAAGGATGAAAGCTACAAAGAAGGAGGCAAAAACCCCATTGGGCAATAGAAGAAGAGCAATAACAAATATATCTGATTTGGAGAGAATGGCGCTTAGCTAAAAATATAATAAATATAATATATAAATATTATATACATATATAAAATGAAAATACAATAAAAATAAGAAAAGTGCAGATCAATGATCTCTCTCTCTTGTCCCTGGTGGTAACACTTACATGCCCATCGTGCAAAGTTAAATATCTCACACTCTTCCTTACCCACAATGGCATTGAAAGGTGGATTAACCTACAGATACTGCAGGAAAAGCTGGGATGGAGTACAGCCCTCCCAGCAGAAAGGCCTCCCGTAAATATCCTACACCACAGGTATGTGTAACCAGGCATGAAAGCTAACACTTCTACACCGGGGTAGAACTAGCTTGCCAGTTCTACATGTTGGTTCCACTTTAGCCTGCCCTCTGGAACTGCTTTTATCTCGCTGTTCCTTCTGTGGGTCCTGGGTTGATTTCCTTAACATATTCACCTGCCTCTTTGTAACCTCTGGGCTCTTTTTATATGTCTACTTCTACATTCTTTATCTGGCATTTAGGCCACTCTTCTAGATTTAAATTCATTGTGAGGGAGCCATGGTCTTTTAGAGGAGCCACATGGCTTGTCTTTTTGTGCTTCCTCTGTTTCTGTATTGAGATTGGTGCATCAGTTGGTTTGGGCACTTGTCTTGGTTTTATTCAGAGATCTTTTCAGAGAGCAGTTTATACTGCAGAGCTCAAGCCTCAGCATTGTTTTTTGGATTAGGCTTCTGTTGCCCCTCCCAGCACGTCCAGTTCAGTTGTACACTTGGCCGAGTCTATGGTTTTAATTTCATCCCCCACTCTCTCTCCTCCTCTGTCTGTCTCTGTGTGCATGCGCCCGCAGATGATATGAGCATGCCAAGGCACCCATGTGGACGTCAGAAGACAGCCTGTGGGAGTCAGTTCCCTCCTTCCACCACAAGGGTTCTAAGGCTCAAACTCACATTGTCAAGCTTGACCCAGGTGCTGATGTCCAGAGGTGTGCATGTTCTACGACGTCCCCACAGTGACGTGTCTGCCTGACCATTTCTGGGATCACTATCAGAGATTCCCAGGAGGTCAGAAATGGCTGAGGACCAGCTAAAGTGTTCGGCAATTATTAAAAGTTGAACACGGTCCTTCGCCTATCGATTGTTTTTCAGCCGTGGCGAGAGTGAGATCACACCCCTACACCCACACACAGAAACAGCTGCATCGAAGAAGCCTGACTAGTTCTTTGTGCAGACAGGAAAACGGAGACAAAGAGGAGGCGGTGGATGAGTGCTTCAGGGTTGCACAGCTGCCTAACATGAGAGCTAGGACACTCAAAGAAAACTTCTTTTTCTTACAGGGCATATCCCACTTTAGAGGAAATACAGACTGCCAGCTGAGATGGGCTGAGCTCACAGCATTCCTGAAACCCACACTGATAGCAAGCAGGAATTGCAGACCAATTCTAGATTCAGTTATCTTCCAGGTTTTTCAGGGTTCCAAGTTAAAAGGAAGGGAGTGCAGGAGCCAGCTGATTCATTAACTAGACTGGAATTAAACCCAGAGACATAAAGTTAACTCACCTGGAGCTGTCATTAACTTAGACTTTAAAAGCCTCATTTGGGTAGAGTTATGTACATTCCCTGACAGGCTGGGGGTGAGGGACTCTTTGCAGATGTATTAGCTTGGGGTTCCCACCAAAGACACATCAGTTGCTACAATGTGTAAGGTCTTCCTTCCTTCTATGCATCTTGTAAACAGATGCCTTTGAAATCCAGGCTCTGACAGGAACATTGTCCCTGCCTTTGACATGGAGGGCTACTGTTGAACATTCTGGCTTTTGAGTCAAGGGACACTTGAAAGAAGACTGATCTTTTTTGAGTCTTTGGAGACACCCCTAAGGACTATGGGTTAGCTTCTTGGTCTGTATTGTGTGGGTAGCAAAGCATGCTGGACAGGGTTATCATGAGGATAACACTTGGCTGTAGGTTAGACAGTACGGGCATAGCAAGTGTCTTGTGAGTACTCCCTCACAAGAAGGCCCCCCTCCCATCCCACCTCTTCCCCCACCCCTCACACATGCCACCCCCCCACCTCACCCCTTCTATTTTGCCTTGAGACCAGAGCATGATGCCACTGCTTTTCCTCTTACCTCAGGAGACTCTCTTTCCTCCCAACCTTCCCATCCCATTTTAGGGAGTAAATTAGAGATTTCTATGGTGTATACCCATTTGTATGCAATGCAGACCCCACCACTGAGGTCTTTGAGGAGAATTATTTTTAAGTTTTTGAAATTTGAGGATCTTGTGATAAAGAGATTATCTATGTTCGATTATCTAGGTAAAGGCAACATAATCACGGGGCCTTTATGCGAAGGGGGGACAATTAGTGGAGATGCAGGGGACAACACCCAGAAGAACCCAGTTGGAATGGCGTGTTTTGAACTTGGAGGAAGAAGTCAGGGACACCTAACTCTTTTAGAAGCTGGAAAAACTAGGAAACATTTTCAGCAACCCCCCAGGAGGAACTCAACTCTGTTGACCCTTTGATTTCACCGCCTAACACTCACAATCTGGTGGCATTTCGTACCACTAAATTTAGCACAGCAGCAATACATGCGCACTTCTAAACCACTCATCTCCGGGCTAGGCCCCTGCGCTTTTGTTTTGTTTAGCGTTGAGTGTTTTGCTGTTGTTCTGTTTTGTTTTGCAGAAGTGCGGATAAAAACCCAGGACTTCACACATTCCAGGCAAGCGCTCTACCGCCTCCCAGGCTACCTCCCCAGCACTCCTGCTGACAAAATACATCCTCCAAAGTAACGGTGGGTGGCAACCTGGGCTTGTCTCTCCTTGTCCCCTCCCCACTTTTCCATCAGTCTTGGATTATTAAATAACCCAGTAGATCCAGACCCAAAAGACATCACTCTGAGCAAGCTATCTCACCACTTAAACACCTCCCCCAGAGCTTCCCTGATGCAAAATCCAGATTCTTTATCCTGGTGTTCTTGCTGTTCTTACTCTAAGCCCATGGGCCTCTTCCTATCCTTGGATTCTAGCCAACCCACTCCTCACTCATTCCCTCCACATCATCTCCTGGTGGTTGCTCGTGCTGCTTTCACCATCTAGAACACCTTTCCTGTGTCAAGCAGTCAAGCCTTTCTATCTCTAAAGTCCTAGATTGAATGAGACCTCCCCCATAAAACTGCACCTATAGCCCATGACCTGTCAGACATACCCCTACCGCAGTCTGGCTGTATTCACACTCCACTGAGCCGCTGCAATGCTTCTACAGCTCTCCTAGGGAGTAAGGAAGAACACAGTCTCTGGAGTGGAGCAGACTGACCCAGGCTGTGTGGACTCCCACAGCACAAGCTACCTAGCTTCCATGAGCTTCAGACTTGTCTGTATAATGGGCATCATAACGATCTTACTAAGTTGCCAAGAAGAATAAAGCAAATACAGAGTATAAAAAACTAGTTATTCAATAATGAATGCATCCGAATTACTATAACTACTAAATGCAATTCTGATTCACACACTCTTCAAGGAAAGATTTCTCTCCACTTCATTTTTTTTTTCCTTTTTTTTTTTTTGAGTGTTTTTTTTTTATTAATTTATTCTTGTTACATCTCAATGGTTATCCCATCCCTTGTATCCTCCCATTCTTCCCTCCCTCCCATTTTCCCCTTATTACTCTCCCCTATGACTGTTCCTGAGGGGGATTTTTTAAGCCCCTTCTTGCCTATAATAGTGAAAGAAAATCTTCCAAGTAATAAATAAGGCACTGAAAGTTTGGGAGCGTTCCTCTAAGTTTCCTGCCCACCTAGACAAGAATGACTTCACCTCCAGATGTTTCAGAGCAGAGAAAAAGGTACTGGGCCTATTTTCAATATTGGTGTTAGAATTCTTTTGCCTTGATGTAGCTGTGCACAGACATGCATGTATGGACATGTGCATGTGTGTAGTGGTGTGTGTAAAAGCCAGACATCAGTGCCGAATATCTTCCTCAATTGCCTTCTTTACTCTTCTGAGACAAGGCTACTCATGGACCCTGGCTTCGCTGTTTCAGCTACATGCGCTGGCTGTTTGCCTGCCTTCCCCTCCCAGCCTGGAGCTACAGGTGTGGGCCGCTGCATCTGGGCCTTCTTCCAAATGTAGTGCTGAGGATTTAAACTCAGATCCTGTTTTGGTGGCAAGCATATTACCCACTGAGCCCTTTTCCCATGCCCAGGAGACATTTTAAGATGGGAACTTTGCAGAATCCATCCTTGGTTAGTGCTACTAACTAACCCACTACTTATTCCAGCCAGGTGCTAAGTATTGTTTTCATTAGCGTAGGTGTACACTGTTATTTTGACATCACTGAACACTACCTCAAACAACAAGTAATGTTCCAGAGCCAATGAGGCAAGTTGTTTTGACCTGTCATGCTAAAAAAGCCACGATATAGAGTCTCCTTCGACGCCCAGGTGTATGTGTAGCAGGATTCTCTTCCTTTAAAGGTACCCCTTAAATCGCATCTATGGTGAGAGAAAAAGAATTGGCCCCAGTTTTCAGTCTGTTTGGCTATGACACGAGGAAAAGTCATGAGATTCAATCCACAGCGTACTGTTTGAATTGTGGTCACCCAGTTACCAGCTTGCTGACCAGGAGTAAAGCTCTGACTTAAGGCTCCATTTGTTCCACTCTAAAGTTGAGGCGAACATTGCCAATCTCCCTTGGTGAAACACTATAGGGAGCCAATAGGACTACGTATCAGGGGACATTTTGAAAATAAAATGCCACACAACTATATGCTTCTATTCACTTCCTAACACAGCATGAGCTTCAAACAGTTGCCCTTGACTTTGGCTGAGAGAAGGGTTCATAGTGCCCGCTGAGGAAACGGATAACACCTTCGTCATCTGCCTTCAATTAGTCCCTAAGAGGCAAAAGGAGTACTGCTGTAGTTACAGATATCAAATACCATTGGAAACCTTCCTTGAAGTCTTAAGGGATACCTGGCTTCACAGAGATAAAGTTCTTTGAGTCACATTCTTGAGTAAGAAGGGCACTGCATTATGAGAGTTGTTACATGATGTTAACTATCAGGTCATTCGGTCAGGCATGCTTCTGCTCAGGCATCTGACTGAACTGGTCTCTGAGCCTTCAAGTCCCAGCTATCCTTCAAGGGAGTGGTCATCTGCTGTAGAGACACTCCCCTTGTGCCTATGACAAGGTAGTAGAAATGACCACCTTTATGCAGAGCTGCACTTAAAAAAGGAACAGCAGCAGCTCTCTCAGAACATGCTTAGTTTTTCTCAAACTCCATCCCTTTGTGTATTTCCCAGACTTCCCTGACTCAGACCCAGCACAATGCCTCATGGAAGGATAAATAAAAGGCCTAATGAGCAAATCTCATGAAATATTCAGCTGGTCTTTTGGAGAAAAACAGCTGGAGATGACCTTAGGAATTCCATCAATTCCCCCTACCACACAGTTTAAAAATAACCAAAGGGCATTTCTAGGGAGAGATGGCCTTTCCTTTAAAGGCAATAATATGCAAAAAGGCATGCTGGGGTCATTAGCCCAAACAGTACAGTCCCGTGATAAATCTTCAGCCACACGTTCCTATGAGAATCTGCCTTCAAAAGCTCAATGCTGCATTTCATTGTGATGGTCACCCTCCCTGAGAGGGCCATGACACTCAACTATATAAAAGACATGTGCATGCCATCAACCCCTCATGGCCCATGTGGCCATGAGAAACCTCTCCTCCATTGGCAGAGCTTCCACACTGATCTAGTAACGTGGAGGGCTCTGACCTAAGGGCCTCTCTCCATTTAAAGCTCCTTCCTAGGATATACCTTTAACGACTTCTGACTGCCTCAAAACAGCAGTCAAGCCTCCAATGTTACATTAGGCCCCCATGTCCGACCCTGAGCCTTCCTTTCCATTTTCCTTATGCAGTTTGTTGAAATGTCTTTCACTTACCTCTCACACTTCTGTTCCTTTGACATATTCAACTCCTGTACTGTAAGGCCCACCCAGAACTTCTTAAAGCTACACTCATCTTTCCACATATGTCCCTTGTTTGGAAAGATAAGGCTAGCCCATCTCAGAAATCCTATCATCATCTCTTTGATGATGGTCTCTGGTGCTTTGTGGTATAGAGTGGCTATCTGTTTACTTACTGTCTGCCACACACCTAAGCTTTACTGAAAGCATGAAATATCATGTCTGACTTCCCAGAATCCCCCAGTGCTGGACCACATCATGTTTTGTGACCTTGTACCAAATTCCACCGAAGAACCACATGCATTTCATATTCTTCCAAAAGACCAGAACTTTCTTTTCCTTTTTTTTTTCAAGAAATATTTTCTTAACTGAAAAAGTGAGAAAGTAGCTTTTCTCTAAGCTTTTGCCACATTAGAAAAAAAAACATATATAGCTGCATAGCTGCTCAGAACTGTGACATCACCTTTGCCAAGGTTGAAAATATACATTACATTTATCCCCGAGAAACTTCCATTGGCTTATAACCAACTGAACCACAGTTCTTAAAAAGGCAACTCAAAGCTAAAAATGATGTCCAGTGTGGTGGGTTTTTCTTTTGCTGAGCCAAAAGGGATAATTATACACTTCTTTTCTAAAGAGTCTCAACCAAATGCTGGAAACTCAAGTGACAACCAGCAAGAACACAGTCTTCTACAAGAAAGTCAAAGTGCCTTAGTAACCACTAATAACTCTGAAGTATGTGTATGTGCTGTACAAGATGAAAGGAAACTGTTTGCTACTACACTCCATTAGTAGGATGCTCATTTCTTGGGATGGTTAGAAAAGAAACATTTTACCTTCTTCCAATTCTGCTCTCTCACTACACGTGTGATCAATGTACTATAAGAAGAGGCCAGCAGGGTTGCCATCATCACATTCAGGGGAAGTCACTGCAGGTCATGGGGGTGAAGGGACTTGCATCCATACACTTCGATGTAATAGACTCAGAACTTGCTCTGGGTTGCTGGAGCTCCAGAGCTCTATAGGACTCATCAGGGAGAGAAGAAATAAAGACAGAAGAAAGGGCCAGCTGAGCAGTGCTCCACACATGAGCTTCTACAGACCCCTGCAGGATGTGGTGCTCTGCCCAGGACCCCCACACAAACCTGTAGGGTGCAAATTGGACTGGACTTTCATACCAAGCCCCTCTAAATGCCCAAAACACTCACTTGCTAAACTTGCCACATGAGACAAATAGTTTCATTCTGCCCGTGGCTCCAGTTTAGCAATGTCTATAAAGAAACGCCAAACCTGGGGTCCAGGTAGGAGGTACAACGTTGCCATGTCAGCAAATCTATTTTTCCTAAATCTTAATAAAAAACAAAAATCCCTTTGCACTGATCTAGGAAAGAGCTTGATGGTATTAGTCAAACCTTAAAACACCTCCTAAGACAGGTATGAGTTAAATGATGCTCCCACAGTATCTGTAGAGTCAGCCATGCCCTGCGTAGAGGAACAGAAGGCTGGGTTCAGTTCTCATCCATGCTCAGCTACTAGAGACCCTGCTTTTACTCACTTGGCTGGCTGACCATTCTTATAAAATGAGGTGCACCTATCAAAATTATTTTTTCTCACAGGCATAAAATCAAATGTCAAAGTAAATGCCACCAAGCTAGCTGACAGAGAAAGAAATTCAGAGACAGACTATTTAAACTAGTCAAGGAAAACTATCATCCTGCTGTGTCATGTAAAAAAAAAAAATCTAAGTACCTTTCATATGATATAGCAATAGTAAAGGAGTGCAGAATAATTAGGAAAACAGGACACAAAATTAACAAAAAAATTTTTGGTGTATTGTATGTGTGAATACAGAGGGGCAGTGTTAGTGTGTGTGTGTGTGTGTGTGTGTGAGAGAGAGAGAGAGAGAGAGAGAGAGAGAGAGAGAGAGACAGACAGACAGACAGACAGACAGACAGACAGACAGACACAGAGTTAGGGGTGTGGGTGTGCTAGAATTTGAAGCCAGGACCTCAAGCAAACTGCACAAGTGTTTTCAACTGAAGTACAGTCCCAGACCCCTTTTCTTTTTCCTATGCCTCCCTTCCCTCGTCCCTCTCTTACTGAGGGTCTTTTTGGGACTAGACAAAGCATAGCTGATATAAGTACTAAGTAGGAAGGCCTGGTTCCTGTCATCAGGAAGATTTTGACTCTAAGCACTACTAAACACTCTGTTGAGGGGCTGTGGCACTGCACTGAGAACAGGTGTGCTGGCAGGAGACTGTGGAAGAATACGTGCCAGAACCTGTAAACTGGGGTTACTGGAGGTCAAATGGCTCATCTGAGGTTATGCAGGTGTTAGGTGACAATATTAAGAAGACAACACATTTAGAAAGGTGGGAAATAACTTAAGACATCGCAGTATATTTAAATGACAGTTGTGTGATTTGAGGAGGATGAGGGATGAGGGTAAACCAGAAAAAGGTGAGGAGTGACTTGAGCTTTGGGCAGGGGTAGGCTTTAGACAAACCACGACTCAACTCCTGAACCGTCAAGACCCTGGAACTGCTTTGGAGAAGGTGGAGTACAGAAAAAAAGAAAAGTACATGGTCTCCTGCTCAAAAAAATGGGCCTTCCTTGGCCACTGCGACTAATCAGCACACGTGTCTTTCTCGGGATTAAAAATGGATGACACTGAGCCTGGATTTTCCCTTAGAACTCCCAGTGGGTACTGTCAGAGGACTCCTGTGGGGCTAAAGGAATGGGATTAAACCACGAAGGATGAAGTCATCTGACCTTGGCACTGCTGACTGTGAGGTAGCAAGTCCTGCCGTCAATGTGTTCCCAGCTGTGGATGTGACCAGTCATGTGCCTGCACAGCAAGGTTGCCTTCCCAGACCACATGTGCTGCAGTGTACCGAGCTACAAGAATGCAATTAATGAACAACCTAGAAGTGTTCCTGAGGCCGGAAGGGAGAGGAAGAGAATGGCTGGAAAGGTTTCAAGGTGATGACAGGGCCTCAGGATCACAGAGAGGCTTAATCAAGCAGGCCCGGCTCCCTAGAATAGCCAGTGTTCTGCATAGCAGCCAAAACGCCAGGGATGTTTAGGAAAAAGGCCTCATACACCAAGGAGAGCAAGACTTAAGCTACCTGCAAGCCTGTGTTTGGAAGGAACCTAGATAACAATCCAAAGATTTACACTTTGAAGAATTACAGGCCTTACTTCTCTCTAGTGAGTGTCGAGTCAACCCTACAGAACCATCAGAATTTATTTCATGTGGGAATCCTCAAACAATATCTATTTCATCAGGGGTCACTAGGTGAAATTCACAGATGTAATTCATACAATATAGGGAGATATGATAAAAAAAAAAAAACTTTAAAACAACCTTTCCTCCATTCCCATCCCTAAGCAACTAGCAAGCAGTGTGGCTAGCATGGGGACAGGATCTATGTGAACTTGTTACTCAAAAAATCCTCTTGGAAAGCATCTATAACAAAGGAAATTTTCCCTCTACCACATCAGCTTTGAAGCTAACAGTGAAACAAATGCAGCAAGCAAAAGGAATTGGAGCTTTTAAGCTGGAAAGCAGAGCTGCTTCTAGCACATTTTTCAGGTTTTGGGGGGATCTTGAGTTCATCTGAAGGAGTCAATTTTGTGCAGACACTCACCAGTGGAGGCATGAAGAGTTATCTTGGTAAAAGCCTAATAATGTTCCTTAGTGTCTTAGTATTCTGTTGCTGTGAAGAGATGCCATGACCATGGCTGTGCTTATAAAAGAAAACAGTTCACTGAAGCTGGCACACAGGTTCGACACACATTATTGTCATGGCAGGAATCATGGCGGCACACAGGCAGACATGGTGCTAGAGAGGTAGCTGAGCGTACTGCATCTGGATCTGCAGACAGCAGGAAGAGAGTCACGAGGGGTCTGACTTGAGCTTCTGAAACCTCAAAGCCCACCCTTAGTGACACGCTTCCTCCAACAAGGCCACACCTATCCCAACAAGGTCACATTTCCAATAATGACACTCCCTATGAGTCTATAGGGGCTGTTTTCATGGAAAAGCAAGATGTTTATATGGTACAATACTATATTAAATACACACTGCAGTGTGTGTGTGTGTGTGTAGTGTGTATGTAGTATGCGTGTGTGGTATGTAGTATGTAGTATATGTGTGGGTATAGTAGTATATGTGTTATTTCATTAGTGCTTAGGCTTCTCTAATGAGTATCATAATTCTTTGCTTCTCCTCCTCCCCTTCCTGTCCCTGTCCTGTCCCCTGTCCCCTGTCCTCATCCCCATCCCACCTTTAAACCCTGGTCTCTCTCCTTACTCAGCAACCTTCAGAAGCTTCTGGCTCCTCATCACAAATGAAGTCATTGAAAAAGATGATCTCTCTCCTAGCAACCTTCCAGCAACGGGCACTCTGGCTCAGACTGGAGAAAGAACACAATTCAAGCCAGGGCAGAGCTGGGCTACAATAAACCATGCAATAGTAACTCATGAGCTTAACGCATTCATTTCAAACACAGAGGAAAGCCACCCAAAGTTTGCAGGAATTTAACATGGCCATTCTTTTATAGGGCTGTCTTCCAAAGAGTGGGGTGGTTTCTGTCTAAATTAAATGGCCCTAAAGGAGCACTGTTTCTTTAACATATAGGCCTTTCAGAGTTCTGTGAAGTCCACTAACACTTCAGTTAAGACCAAGCAGGAAGCAGCAGGAACCCCAATTTAAAGTCAGTAGAAGTGTGACAACTTATTATTCACAGATAACATCTGAAGTGAAGGCAATGTTGTGGAACCGAGACCCCAAAGCTGTGGGATCTGATGCTGCCTCCACACAGACAAAGCACTGAAAGAGAGGGTGCTCCATGTCTGGGAGAACTGATTGCTCAGCCTCACTGTGATCTGGGTCACAAAAGTATTTTGTGTTATGCTGAGAAGAGACTAGGAAAACGCTTTGCTTTTTTCCATACTCTTACAGCATTGTTCTTGATGATAAATAGAAAACTTGGCATTAGTAATTAATATTAATTAATGACAATAAGGCTATCAAAGGCTTGCATAGCACTTAGGATGTGCCAGGCACTGTTCTAAGTGCTTGGATCTCTCACAACGTGATACATCAAGCATTTAGAAAAGTATAGTCAGTCCAGCTTCAGCGTACACACTCTTGACCTCCAAACCACACTGTCTTCTTCAGCACAAGTGTCACAGTGCACAGATGGGGGTGGGTTGTCCCTTTTGTTAGTCCTCAGCTCTTCTTCACCTTTTATTAGTAACTTTTATGGACTTTGGCTCTTTTTAGTATTTACCCCCACGCTTGTGGATTGCCCAAATTAATACTGTAAACCTGGTTGTATTACTAAATACAACCATGGCTCCTTCTCTGTCTGGCTCACAGTCTTTCCCTAAGTTTGACTGAAATTCTCAAAAATCCCAAGGAATAGAGTGTCTAGGAGCTTTTGTCAACTACAAGATGGACCCTGGTTAGCCACAAAATCTATGGATTGCACAGCAGATACCATCATAAGATAATAAAAAAAATTGAGACAGACTATTACTATGTATCCAAGGCTAACTAAATCCAAAAATCTTTCTCTTTCTAAGTCACAGCACTGGGATTGTAGGGACACAGCACCATCCCAGCTTGGAAATTCCCCTCATAAACCAAAGGAGAATTCTCACCTTTATCCTGAGACCATCTCCAAGGGAGAAAAGAAACATTTCCCCAGTAAAAGCACTTGATGAACTCATCAACTGAGACTGCAGTTTGCAAAAGTTTAATAGTGGAGATGGTGCAATACAATGGTATGAAAATAAAGCCTGAGTGTTCAGGATGCGGAACCACGGAATGCCTCAGATTCCTCCTGCCTGATTCCCCCATTAGGGAGCCAAAGCCACCAAGAGGAAAGAAAGCCTTTTGACCATCTCGCACAAAGGAATAAGAAAGTGACAGATATGAGGGGAAAATATTGTCTAAAGACATAGATTCTGTTCCACTGATTTTTGTCATATATATGTAAATATGCATATATATGCAAATAGGATGGGTTGTACCTCTTGTTAGTCCTTGGTTCATACGTGTATATATAGTAAATAACCAAAAGAAATCAAGATTATTGGGACTATAATGCTTTTTCACCTCAAATTTAGAAACCGCAATTATAATTGTCTCTAAATATTGGCTGGCCTCAAATACAAGGGAAATATATCATTGAATATATTTATTGGATAAATATTATTGTATGTTTATTTATTAAATGTATATACATTAGAAGCATAGAAATATATAACTCAATAAATATAATTCAGCATACTCTTCATGATTAAAAAACTGAAAAAAAAAAGGAACAAAAGGAATATACGTTAACATGACACACATATATATTTCCCTTGAAATTTTACTGTATAGCCAATATGGTGCTCCAAGTTTTAAAACAATGAAATGGAGGGGGACTAAAGATATATAGATAGGGAAAAAATAAGTCAAATTATCAAAATATGTGAACAGTGATACTGTACTTTAAAAACTCTACCAGAAGAAGATTCTTGCCAGAGGCAAATTCGGCAACCTAACAGGATGTGAGCTCGACATATAAAAAGCAGCTGCTTTCCTACACAGTAACATACTTGCTCAGAAAACAGCAGGAAAGTACACCCATTCACAACAGCTTTGGAACAAATAACATACCTGATATTCCTAACAGAAGAGGCAAAACTTTAAGATGCTGAAAAAAGAAATTGGAACACATACTATAAAGTGGAAAGAACACCCACCCATGCTTGAGGATTGCGCAAATTAATGCTGTAAAAGTGGTTGTCTTACTAAATGCAGTCTTCCAATTCATTGAAAACCCATCTAAATTCCAATAACATTCTTTGCAGAAGTAGGAAAAAAAATCTAAAGTTCATGCAGAACACACACACACACACACACACACACACACACACACACACACACACACA
>OU015752.1:106943299-106958564 GCA_907169655.1 Acomys percivali | reverse complement strand
TTTTTGCCTTATTGCCAAACAAAAAATCATCAGAGACTCCAGCATTCTCAAAGTTTGGGATTTTTAAAATCTAACATTTATTTTTAAAGGATGAAATCTTATCTGGCTTATGAAATGACAAAACCCCATGAAAGCCTAGAAAGCACTTCTTCCTATGCCCATTGATGCGTGGGTTAAGAAATGGGCTCATCAGTATTGGAGGGCCATTAACCTCTCTGAATCTTTGTATCCACAAAGCCCTGCCTGGAAAAAAACATAATGATGATGATAAATAAAACATGTGATACAATAATATTAAAATAGAAAACAAACAGTTTGGCTCTGCACTTTGTGGCAATTCATGTTATTTTGAAGGAATGGCCAAATGCAGTCTCAGGTTTCAACACCAAGTCACGCTCACAGCTGTGAATCTATCACAGCAAACCCATACAAAGCTGAGCCAGCAAAAGCCCATTCAGTAAAATTAGGGGAAGTGTGGGTCTGAGCTTCCAAGGTCCTCACCAGGGGAGTCACACAGAGCACAAAGCAAATGGCAACAACATGTGTGAAATGTTGCCAACTAAGAGTTCCTTAAAGCTTCGGTGCAGAATTATTTGGAGAGATGGTTACATAGGCATGTACCTACTTTCAGGACTCCCAAAGGAAAATATAAGTTATTTGTACAGACTAGAACAGTGGTTTTCAACCTTCTAATACTGTGACTCTTTAATACAGCTCCGCAACCTTAAAACCACTTTGTTGCTACTTCATAACTGTGATTTTCCTACTGTTATGAATTATAGTGTAACTATCTGATGAACAGGATGTCTGATATGTGACCCCTGTTGGGGTGGACAACCATGGGTTAAAAAGCCACTGGTCTGGAAACAGTGAGCTGCTCTTATTATTTAGGTTAGAGGGAACCCTCCTGACATCCAGGTGCCAGCCCACGGCCAACACTGCAAGCAAGCCTCTACACAGATAAGCAATCTCAGGCCTGCTAAATCAATTCTTTTCAGCTTCTGTGGGAACTAAAACTTGAGTTTGTAGTTAAGAATTGTTTGTTGATGGGCTGGAGAGATTGCACAGCAGTGAAGAGTGCATAGGGTTCTTACAGAAGACAGAGTGCCGGACGCAAGTTCTGTTCCCAGCATTCCTACCAAGTGGCTCAGAGCCACCTGGAACTTCGGCTTCAGAGGATCTAATGTCTCTATCCTCTTCAGGCATAATGTCTCCATTCACACACATAATGAAAATAAATAAATATTTTAAAAATGTATTTATTATGTATACAGTGTTCTGCCTGCATATATACCAGCAGGCCAGAAGAGGGCATCCGATCATATTATAGATGGTTGTGAGGCACCATGTGGTTGCTGGGAATTGAACTTGGGACCTCTGGAGGAACAGTCAGTGCTCTTAACCTCTGAGCCATCTCTCCAGCCCCAAAATAAATGTTTTAAAGGAATTATTGATCTCTAAATTCTTATAAGGAGTGTAAGTCGGTGCGTCAGAATATCTTTATTAGGTCTGTTGTCCCACTGTTGCTCTTTGATGCCAGGAATTGAGGAAATAATAAACTCACTAAAGCTCTGCCTCTAAAAGCAATCAGACCAAGAAGGAAGATTAGGGAGTACATAAGGATGGATGGTACAGTGGTGGGTGATGACACCAGGAAAGAGGTATGAGGCTGAGCCCCAAGCCAGTTAGAGAAGGACAAGGACCATCCATCCAAGTGGACCAGGAAGACCTGGGGAAGAATTACCATGCCCTGAGGGTTTAAAGTTGGCAGGATGGGAGAGTGCCCCACCAGCAAGAGCTTGATGCAATGAAGCAAAACTCCACTGAAACAAGTAGCAGGTCTCAATGGTGTAAATCTCTCCGTGGTCCACTCCAGCCTCCCTGCCCTCCGCTCCTGACAGCTTTGCTTTAACTATACTCTATTGGCCACCATCGGCTTTGAGCTCTCCAAGTGCAAGTGCTATTCACCTAAGGCTCCTCCTCAAGGGTCTTCTCTTTCAGGAAGCCTTACCATGCCACCTCTTCTCTCTTCCACGTGGCTATCTGACCTCTGCTCACTTCTGCTCACATCACACTGCACAACAATGATAGAACATCTGTCTTCCCCATTGAACTCTGAGCTTCAAACAATTTCTGGTATGTAGACAACAGCATTTGTTGGATGAGTTAATACATCCCTTAGTCTGATATTTATCCCACTAGGGCTGTTGTCCCTTTCTATCAACAAATAGTCACAGTTTAATAACAGTTTCAATGAACTGTCATTTTATTTTCAATGAAGAGGAACAACCAGTCATACCACACTTGCATGTTGAACCAGAATAGTATGCATAACTGCCCATCACCGTCAAGGACCTGAGCATCCCCACTCCCACCTATCCCAAAGGAAAGAGACCAATGCAGAATCTACCATAGGATCAAGCCTATGCTTGATTAACATAGTTAGGACATGGGCCTTGGCCCAAGAAAGAGATCAGGTCCAGAAGCTTAGTATTCCAACAGTTCAACATGGGGTACCTCTCGAAGTTTAAAGTGTATGCCTGTGCGCTGAATGTCAGCCCAAAGCTTGCTTTTAGTATCTGGCTGCTCAGAGAGTGATGTTGCGGGGGGTGGGGGGGGAGTCTGAATGAGAAGCATAAAAACAAACAATTCCACCCACACTCCTAACTTCCTTACACCCCAAGCAAACAGCTGTGCCCGCTTGCATGGCAGGGCATCTGCCCCTGGTAGGACCTGACGGGTGGAGTTTCATTTCCTCCACACCCTTGGCTCATCGCCATACTTTGGTTCCTGTAGGGAGACCCAAGTAACCAAGGCAAACTCTCCAGTGGCTTTCCCTAAGGAACTCCAGGTAGAGGGCAGGCTTTCCCTGTGGTCTGAGTAAAGCAGACAACAGCCGGGAAAACATAAACACAGTCCTAGAAACACACAAATAGACACTTGTATGTACTTGTGTCTCTTCCTAACTGCCTGAGGAGAAGAGCCACATGGGTTCCTGCAGCTTCCGGTGAGCGAGAGTTTGACCATCTGAGTCTTCCTGTTCCTTCTGCCAAGAAACTCAGAAGCTACTAGCCACAATAGTGCCTACTAAGCACAAGAACCTGTTCAGGGCATTGATCAAATTCAGCATGCAGTGGGTGTCCAATCCAAGAATTTGTTTTCCCCCGAGACAGGGTTTCTCTGAGTAGTCTTGGCTATCCTGGACTCCCTTTGTAGACCAGGCAGGCCTCGAACTCAGTGATCCGCCTGCCTCTGCCTCCCAAGTGCTGGGGTTAAAGGCGTGCGCCACCGCGCCCAGCCTAATCCTATAATCTTAAACTCTGTTCTTGAGATGTGGAAAGGGGCTTTACAGACTCTTCCTGGGGTTAACCTTGATTGGTTTGCCAAAGGACACCTGTGCTCTTTATTCGGAATAGCAAATAAGGGCTGGAGATGCAGTTCAATGATAAAGTGCTCATTTAGCATGAGAGTGGCCCTGAGTTTGATGTCCATTCCAAGTAGATAACTTTCACACACATGCACACATATCACACTCATAATCAACCAATTGATGAATAAATAAAATGGCTTCAATATGATTCATATAAATTGGAATACAGGGATCATCAGTTTCCAATACACCATGTACCTTCCAGGAGCAATCTTGAATTAAATGGCAGTATCAGGTCTACACATAACATTAACAAAAAACAAAATCTTTAAAACATGGTGCCTTGTAAATGGGACTTTTCTTCTCCTAAGGTTATTTTCTGGGAGGCTTACTGTCTCTGTTCACTGAGGCCTGGTCTTGGAAGCTTCCAGCCTCTGTACAATCTCACCTAGGCCTAGAATGTTTTCAGCCTCTGAGACTTACTGCTTAATAAGCTCAGCCTTTTTTGTTCTTTCTGAGTTCTGGGCTGGCTGGTTCAACTCAGCTGTTTTGGCTCAAACTCCTCTCCCAGCTGGCTTATTCAATCTGGCTTTTCTCTGCCCCTGAATTGCTCTGCTTGGCCTCAAACTAACTCCAGCAATCTGTTTTAGTCTTCTGGCTCCTTCTCATTCTCTGGCTCATTCTGTCTTCACCTGTGTCTAGATTGTTCTCTCATTCAACCTCTCTCTGTAAAACTCTCCTGGTAAAACTGCCTCTCCCCTCCCCCACCCCTACCCCTGCATTGCCCCTAAGTAGCTTCCCTTTCCTCTCTCTTCTCATGAGAGTTGGATGTATCCTATTCTGTCAAATCTTTCTGTGATACATCACCTTTTCTGCCACTCAATTAGACATCACTTTCAAAGATGAGTGCATTCTTCTAGAAACTAACTTTACGTTCATTGCTTGGGATTAAAGGCATGTACCACCAAGCCTGGACCTAAGCTTTTCTTTACCTAAAACTTGCTCTATACCAGGCTGGCCTTGAACTCAAATCTGCTTGTCTCTGTCTCCTGGATTAAAAGTGTGTTTCTATTCCAGTAGGATCACACAAACCAAGAAGGTCTTTGGATGTGGTCTCTTGCCAGAGCAGCCATGTTCTGAATTAGGATTCCTCTACAGTGCCTCATCTGTACCTACAAGTCCACATAAGTATACTGGTCAACCTCAAGTGCATTCTTCATTCTTTTCTGTGTGAACTGCCCTAAAGAGACAGTCATTTCATTCACAATATGAGTAACTTTCATTAATGCCTTGTGGCCTTGAAGATAAAGGGGTTTGAAGCCTTATTTTACTTTGGGCTGTCATTTTACCACATTAGAAGCACCTCTAGCCATAACTTAACTGCCTTATGTGTCATCTTGGAGGTCTCGCCAGGTTCCCATCTCAGGTGCATCCTATCTCTGTGATTTTTGAGCACTGTGTGTCTTTGTATCTGTTTTTTCTATTTTGTCCCCTTCCCAACCTAGCAAAATGCCATTCAGCCAGACATAGTTCATCTGCCCCATCCCAGCTTTCCTAGGTAGTTGCTTTCTCTGCGATCTCACAGTAAGCTGTATTTATTTTTTACCAAAACACTCACTACCTTGTACCTACCATGACTAACCCTTTACTGTTGTCAAGTAGAAGAAGAAGTCAAGAGAAAAGACAGAGGACACCAGAGAAGAAAGGAGTGGGAGAAGAACAGGGAAATAGCAATCAGAAAAGTGCAGCCAAAGCGTGGAGGCCTGAGTTCAGATCCAGGACACCACAGGAAAAACCAGGTATAGTAACACACACCCATAGTCCCAGCACGGAGGATGTGGAGGCAGAGTTTAATTCTCCTGTCAATTATTTTTGTAGGAAACATAGGTTTTCAGACTCACATTTGACCATGAACACCAACCAGCAATACTTTTTTTTTTTTTTTTTTTTACTATTGCCCTTCTCTCCTATCATGTTTCTAGATACCATGCATCAGACTCCGGCTTCTTGCTTTCTATGGGTGTACCTCAAAAATGTCTGTTATTAACTATCAGCTGGCAAAGTACCCCAGGATTCTAGCAAGACCACAATGGTTAAGAAGGTGATGTGTATTATTTCTGAGAGCTCTCCTTCCAACAAAATAAAGAAGAGACTGACACAGAGTATGTTCTTGGTGGGTAATAGCTATTCTGGACTCTAGAGAATAACCAACCAGTTAAGAATACTTGTGCCCTTGCAGAGGACCCAGGCTTTATTCCCAACACCCACATGGTGGCTTACAACCATCTGTAACTCCAGTTCCAGGGACTCTGAGGCCATCTTCTGACTACCATGGGTACCAGATACCTATGTGGTGCAAGACATACATACATATAAATAAAAATTAATAAATCTTAAATGGATATTCTGCTTATCACCATGTTCTGGTTATTATTTGTAGCATCACCAAAAATGAACAGGGAGAAAAGGAAACAATGTTTTCTTTTCTTTTTTAAGATTTATTTATTTATCATATATACAATGTTTTATCTGCATGTATAGCAGAAGAGGGTACAAGATCTCATTACAGATGGCTGTGAACCATCATGTGGTTGCTGGGAATTGAACTCATGACCTTCAGAAGAGCAGCCAGTGCCCTTAACCTCTGAACCTCTGAGCCATCTCTCCAGCCCCATGTTTTCTTTTCTAAAGACCATAAATGATGCAATTTACTTAATGCAAACAGCACTAGTTCTTAAGGCTCTAAGCATAACATATTAACTACCTTACTCAAGAGCCATATTGATCCCTTTCAAATATATATCTGTTTAACCTGAGATGGGCGCATGTGTCACAGTGCACGTATGGAGGTCAGAGGACAACTATCCAGAGTCAGGTCCCTCCCTCCGCCATGTGGTTCCCTAGGATTGAACTCAGGTCATCAGACCTGGCAGCAAATTATCCCCCCTGAGTCATCTCATTAGCTCCTTAAATAGGCTGCTGAGTTGTTGACTCACCTCTTTGTAGTTTACTGTCACCCTAGATATTCCCTAAACTGCTTAATCTCCATTATTATTATCTAGCTACAGAAAATTTTCCCAAATTTTTGCAACATACCCATTTTCAAGCATTCTTTTGTATAGTCTCAAGACGGTACAAGCTATGAATCCTCCTTTTGTATGCAGAACTCAGTCTGTAACCTCCTGCACTCAGGAGCAAGAGGACGGAGCGCCAATGGGATGCAGGTAGGTACCAGGTACTTTGACTTATCTTCTGATGGACATGGGTCCTGAGGTCAGAAGGCCTGAGCTCAGATCTCTATTCCTTCTCTTGTTAGCTATATGACCTTGTACAACTTATCTATGCCTCAATTTCCAGGGAATGAAACTAAAAATAGTATCAGTAATAAACTGCTTTAATAATTAACAAATGTAGGTAGGTACAGTGTTCAGAAAAAAATACCTGATACATAATAAGTGTTCAAATGAATGTCAGGTACCACTGTCATCATTTGCTTGCATCATGAGGTTGAAAAGGCATTCTGAAGTGATCAAAGAGAATGTGCTATGTTGCATTAGCAAACAAATATAATCCAAGTCTGGTGAAACACTTTTAAAGCAACTGAGGAAGACGAATCCTACATAACCAGTGATGATGCCTCAACAACATTGATGCAAAGACTTATAGCATTTGCTGGGTGAATGTCTGTGGCCTTAACTCCTCATACCTTGAACACATCATACTGAAACTAGTTAAATCAGAAATGGCCCCAGATCGGTATGAAGCCAGCGAGTCATTAAGTGATGACTATTGGCCAATCCTTCAGCAGCAGCATCTGCTTTGGCTGATTTCCATTAAATATACAAGCTTATCCAAGTCTCTGCAACCTAGTGAGGCAGATAGGACCATAGCCATTTCAGGGACATCCAAAGAGTACAGGATGCGGTAACAAGTTAGAATTTGGGCACAACAAGATGCATTCCCTGGACAGTCCCACAATGACAAAACTGAACCAACCTTAGCGTGCATTTGGAAAGAATCAAACTGTACTTAGAAGATTCAAATGACTAGTCTAAAACTGACAGTGGTAATGAATCTGCCTTAAAGAATCCAGCCTGCCACATCTACCTTCTTCCTCATGCAGATCCCTGGCAAAGAGACTCAGAGTGGTCAGAGCACAGATCTGACTGAACAGCTTCTTCTGGTCTGGGCTCAGCTCATGCCCTCACCCTCACAGGCCTGTGTTTTAACCAAGTGACTCAGCCAGTGGCAGGAAAGCCCAGGCGCCTGTGGCCATGAGTAATGACAGCATAACACACATCTGTCTGATCTGGAGCTGATGGTGTCAGTTCAGTACTGTGAAGACCTCACAGTAAAACAATGCATTCCATAAAAGACAAAAGAAGAGCCTGCTTGCCCAGAAGCCAAGTGATGCCTTCCTATCGCCTAGCTCAGACCCTTACGGAATTGCTTACAAGGTCTTTCTGTATGTGCTCTGGTGCTTTCGTACATGCTGGGGATCTAACCCAGGACCTTGTGCATGGTAAGCAAGCACTTCACCTCTGGAATCTGTCCCCATCCCTGCAACTGTTTCTTGGTGGATTTATAGAAAGAAGACTTGCTAACATGAAGCCAAATCACTATCTTTCAGTGCCAAGAATGTGTAAGCTGTGTTGTTAGGGGCTGGAGGGATGGTTTGTCTTACAAGCGTGAGGACTATAGTTGTTAGATATGGTGGATGCTAGCCTCAGAAACAGGAGAGAGGGTACCTCTAGTTGGCTAGTGAGACTAGTCATATCTACAAGCTCTGGGTTTCATTCGATACAGTGAAAGAGTGATTGAGCATGTTCCCTGACATCAACCTCAGGCCTCCAATGCATATATACCCTCATACATGCGTCTCGCATGTATACACACACACACACACACACACACACACACACACACACACGGGGGTTTTGAAACGCTTTCACTTTAGCCATGTTTTCTCTCAGTCATTGATGAGGGGTGATACTTCCGAATGTGTTTTTGGAGGTGTACCTTCATAAATAAATCAGGAGAGGGGCACAGCACCATGTTTCAGCAGAGTGATTCATTCTTTCCTTTGTTAACTTATGGTTTAACTTAAAATACTTTACTAAGACATGCAGGGATAAAGATAGAGCAGAGATTGAGGGAATGACCAACCAATGACTGGCCCAACCTGAAACTCACCCCATAGGAGAGAACCAATCCCTGACACTATTAATGGTTGCAGACAGGAACCTAGCGTAACTATCCTCTGAGAGGTTCCACTCAACAGCAGATCAAAACGGATGCTAAGACCCACAGCCAAACATTAGGCAGAGCTTGGGAAGTATTGGGAAGAATTGGGAGAAGGATAAGAACTCAAGAAGATCAATGAAGTCAACTAACCTAGGCCCATAAGGGCTTACAGATACTGAAGCACCAACCAAAGAGCATGCACGGGCTGGGCCTAGGTCCCCGACACTTGTATAACTAACTGATGGGCAGCTTGATCTTCATGTGGGTCCCCTAGCAAGTGGAGCGAGGGTTGTCGCTGACATGGACTCTATTGCCAGCTTCTGGATCACTCTATCCTAGCTGGACTGCCTTGTCTGGCCTCAGTGGAAGGGGATGTGCTTAGTCCTAATGCAACTTGATGTGCCAGGGTATGTCTGTAAGGGAGGAGCTCCCCTTTTCTGGAGAGAAGGGCAGGGGGTGGGGGAGGAATAGGTGGGACTGAGGATAAGAGGGAGGGGGCTGCCAATCAGGATGTAAAATGAATGAATAAAGTAATTAATTAAATTTAAAAAGAATAAAATAAAATATTTCACCAAGCTTCTACAGAGTGCCAGCCTTGGGGTGCAGCATTGACCAGCACAGTCAGAGCCTCAAACTTTTCTTACATTGGTCTTTTCATTGCATTCCTGTTCTGACCACAGCTGTGTTCTCTCTCCTGTCTACTGTCCTCTTTTCACCCTCTCCAGTGCTGTGCTAGTTGAATGGGGTCATGTGCTTCTTCCATGTTCTGCAAACCTTCTAGTACATGGCCAAGTGCCCAGGGGGCACTATGGGAAAAAGACTTAGTAACTTAAGCAGCAAGTACTTAATGAACCATGTGATTTCATCATGATTTTTTAAAACCCTGCTTTCATTATATTTCTATATACCTATCATTCCGAAAATTAGCCCTCGAACTGTTTTCTCCTGTCAACATTCTAGGAGGCTCTGGACTATTAGCCAACAATTAATTAACTCAAAACCACTGCCCTCTAAACAATGTGTGAAGAGTCAGGTGACAACTATCACAAAGGGGTCGCCAAAAGCTCAAGGCAACTGAGAGTAGGAACATTTT
The DNA here is from genome assembly GCA_907169655.1 of Acomys percivali. Lineage (NCBI taxonomy): Eukaryota > Metazoa > Chordata > Mammalia > Rodentia > Muridae > Acomys > Acomys percivali. The sequence goes on along the minus strand of OU015752.1, from coordinate 106,948,857 downwards.
CTGACGATCTGAGTCATTTGAGACTGAGTAGAAAATAACCCAGAAGCAGACTGTTAAGATTGCAAGGAATCTCACCCAACCCAACTCCCTATCTGTTTAAATAAAGAAACTCAGGTTCAGTAGGAAGGGAAAAGTCCAATTTGTATGATTTAGCTTTTGTAGCTGTAGAAGTAGCAGCCAAGCCACCTGCTCTGTCTGTTGCTCAGTCCCTCAAGGAGTACAGCGCATGCCTGAGAAAGCCCCCTTGAGGTCGTGGCTCCTGGTTCCCAGTCCTCACCAGTGTGCTCCAGCCTTTCAAGCTGCTATTACTGCTTCTGCATAGCACACTGCTGCCTGGCTCAGACAGATCTCAGGAGCCCTTGCACAAATGCACAGCTCCCTTCAAGGTCAAGTGTGCCTTCACACCATAAAACAGGTGTGTACTCATCTCTAGTATTCAGGACTGGGATTAAGATTAAGAACTATTAGCCACCAAACACTCCTGGATTCTTAATTAAAAAAAAAAGAAAGAAAAATACAAAAAAGCAGAAGGGAGAGAAGGAAGAAGGAAGGAAGGGAGGGAGGGAGAGAAGGAAGGAGGGAGGGGGTAGGGGGGGAGAAAGAGAAATTTGAGCCCAAGCTCCATAAAACATTGCTATTACAATTAAGTCCCATTGAGTCAAAAGTTGGACCCTACCACATCAGTTAGTCTGACAAGGCTTCTGAATTTTCTATATTTAACACATTAATACTATGCATACTTGTGTACAGCTTGAGTAATAAATAACTAACATTTAACATTTGCTTCTCATGATGACTGACAAAAGAAAGTAGTGATGTAGTTTCGTTCTGAAATATCCCTGTAGGTATCAAGTGCTTGGTGACACCACTGGGACATATTGGAACCTTTAAGAGGAGGGATAAGGGAGCAATAAAGATGGCTCTGTGGATAAGAGCACTAAGAAGGGCTGGAGAGATAGCTCAGTGGTTAAGAGGACCCAGGTTAGAGTCCCAGAATTCATACGACAGTTCAGAACCACCTGTCACTCCAGTTCCAGGGAATATGACACCCTTTTCTGAACTCCAAGGGCACCAGGCACTCATGTGGTACATGGACACACTTTCATGTGTGTGTGTGTGTGTGTGTGTGTATGTATGAGAGAGAGAGAGAGAGAGAGAGAGAGAGAGAGAGAGAGAGAGAGAGAGAGGTGCTCCCCTTTTGGCTCCCAGCACTTACATGGTGGCTTGTAACTTTCTGTAGCTCCAGTTCCATTGGGTCCAGCCCCGTCTCCTAATTTCCATGAGCCCTGCATGCATGTGTTGCACAGGTGTACATGCAGCTGAAACACCCACACACAAAAGGAGGTAAATCTTTATTTGAAAACGGAAGTAGACCATGGCAGATGGAACTTAAGACCCTGAAGGCATTATTCACTTGCTGAGGAGACTGCAGCTGGAGCTCCCTCTGCTTTGCCACCATGTACTGCCTTACCACAGGCCTAGAAGCAGCAGAGCCCACTGCACCGGGGCTGGAACTCACAAGCCAAACCAACCTTCCCTTCTTCATTAGCTGGTCCACCTAGGTGTTTTGTCAGGGTGGTGGAAATCTGACCAACATAAGGAGGATTGATACCCAATTTACAAAAGAGGAAACTGCCTCTGGGAAGCTTCCCACTTTGAGGTCACAGGGTAATAAAGGGCAGTGTTCAGCAGTGCCCTTTGGGGATGGGGGGATGGGGGGGGCCTGGGGGGTTGGGGTGGATCTTCCTTCTAGCTTTACAAATGAGCCTTTGAGCTTTCTGCTCTAACTTTGCACATCAACACAAACAAGAGCAAGCTTTCCTGTTACATTTGAGACGTTTAGCAAGGAGGAGCGCAGCTGGACCCTGTAACCTCAGCACCAGCCCTCCAGCCTGACTCTTCTCCCTGCTAGAGACTGGGTGATAAAGGGAATGATAGGGTGGGTGGTGTAGACTGGTGCTCACAGTACCACTAACCTTTATGATTCTTTAAGTATTTATCGCTCATTCTCTCTATTCTTTAAAACCCGGGGTCTGGACAGTAGTGGCGCACACCTTTAATCCCAGCACTTGGAAGGCAGAGGCAGGCAGATCTCTGAGTTCTAGGCCAGCCTGGCCTACAAAGCAAATTCTAGGACAGCCACAGGTTCATGGAGAAACACTGTCTTAAAAAAAAAACAAAAACCAACCAAACAAAAAAATCTAATCAAATGGCTCTTAATTCTGATAGGAATTCAGCCAAAACTAAGGTTTAAGTGTGTACACATGTGTGTACACGCCTGTGTGCATGTGTGTGTGTGTGTATGTGTGTGTACTTACTCATAGATGTAGAGAAAAGATTTGGAAAACTATATCGCAAGTTTTGCATTTGCTATTTCTAAGCATAGATGTATTAATTTTCTTTATTATTTCTGATAGTATTCTGTTTACCTTTTTCCGCAATTAATATGTATAGTTTGAGTAATAAAAAAAGCAAACAAAAACATTTTTATTTTTAACACATATTTTTCATCATGCAAAATGGGCTAAGGGCTTGTCTCTGCCAGGGAATTAAGAATCCAAATTACTGTGAGCCAGAGAATGGAAAACATGAATTTTTCTCTAAGCCACCAGACCAGAGACTGCCCTGCCTCTCTGTCTGGGTTCTCCTAATCACTAATCTGCCTAAATATTAATTTTACTCAAGTATTCTTTGGGGAAATTTTTTGAAATTCATTTAGTTTACTGCATTGTGTGTGTGTGTCCCTGTTTGTCTGTGTGTGCACAATCTATGCCATGGCAGGCATGTGAAGGCCAGAACACACTGGTAGGGGTCAGCTCTCCCCTTCCACCGTGTGGGTTCCGGGGGGCTTGAACACAGGTCATCAGGCTCAGTGGCACACCTTCACACGCTGTGTCATCTCACCAGCCCAGCAAAGCTTTTAATAGACAGTTAAGCTGAGATGAAAATACCCTAAGCCATTAAAGCAATGATCGAGCTTGCTGGGGCTGACCTGTGCCCATCTCCTGAGATCATTTGGTCTTCTTTCCGGTCAGGGACTCTTAGATGAGGAAATTACGGAACCTCAAAAGCAAACAGCACCGTCTTATACACCCCTTCCTTTTTTGAGAGCTAACAACCCCATTAATATCAAATCACTTATCAGGTAAGGTTTTTTTTTTTATGTCAATTTTTTTCCTTTGTGTCCTATTTCTTTTAAAACTCTATTAAAAAAAAAAAAAACCAGGTGTAAACTTTTCAGCTAAGGAAAACTGGAAGGCCATAGGGCAGGCCACCAGACCTCCCTTGCCTAAGAAATAGCACCCCACCCCCACCCCACCCCCCACCCCTGCGTTTGGAGGATAGGGCCCAGGTTGCCCTCCCCTCTGCTCCCTCCCCGCCCCCTCTTGCTGTATTCCAGGCAGCAGATCACTCTGCACAAGGTGCTAATTCATTCATTCATTCACTCCACAAATGTTTATTGAGTAAAGCCCCGACGGAGCCGAGCCGCTTAGGGGACAGAGGGATCTTTCACAAGCCAACGGTCAGGCCTAAGGGATCAGATGCGGACAATCGATCTTTCATTAGACCCCAAAACCACTTGTAACATAAAGCAAACAGAACTCCTGCCCCACCCAAGCAGTAACAGCTGAGGGGATCAGGGCTGCTGGGAGAGGGGCAAGGTCAGTCACCGGTTCCCCCAGAATGACAGACATTTCTGACCATGGACGCCACCAGAACCTCTGAGATGTTTTAACAGTGCCTGGCACTTAGTGAGAGGGTGCTCAATAAAGCTGCTCGCTCACTTGTTTGCTTGCTTCGTTTTCATCTGCCCCAGCTTGTCTTTACAGAAAAGCACAAAGTAGAAAGGTTTTTAGAGTTAGAAACTAGATTCCAATCCCAGCTGTGCCAATAATTGGCTATGTTAGAATAAGAGAACCAATCTTTCTGAGCTTCAGAATCTCAACTGTAAAACGAGGTATAGTGTGCCGACCTTGCGAGGCTTTATGAGAATTTAGAAGCACGTTGTACAGAGAACAGTGTCTAGCCCATAATAAATGTCCAGTCAGCATCGCCCCTCCCTCCTCTCCGGACCCTGTCTTCTCCTTCCTGAACACTGTTAGTGGGTTCTAGAATCTGATTTCAAATGGATGCCACTCCTCCGAGGGTGATGCCTGGCAGAGCTGCAGAGGGGCAGGAAGTTGTTTGGGGGGCAGGGGAAGGCGGGTGCTAAAGAGCTACAGAAACCGATCAAGACCTCAGCTACTTTGAGCTAGCTTGCTTTGTTTGGCTGCTCATCCAGCATTCTAGCCCGAACAGGCTGTCAAAAGGAGAGAAAGCTGGACAGCAGTTTGGACCCATCCTACCCCCTAGTGTCTGTCTGAACCCCACCGGGCTTCCTCTGCGCACCGTTACTAGGCTGTGGCATCAGAAAGCTGGGATTCAAAGCCTGTGTCTTGGCTTTGCTTTGTACCCGGAGCCCACAGCTTAGACTCCTGGACGCTGCTGGTCACATACTAGCCCTTGGTGAAAAATAAGAACTTTTCAATGCTGCAGGAAACGGAGCCCCTCACAGCCAAAGGCGACTTATAGAGGGAGGAAAGGGGAAAGGGAGGAGGCACGGTGACGGCAGAGACCCACTTCCTACCCCACTTCCTACTGGCTGCTAGAGTTTTAGACCCTGAAAACAGTCGGTTTTGCAGTTTGAAGCTGGCAAATCATACCCCTGTGACTTAGCTCGCTAGAGAAGAGGTCTGCTTTGGTGTAGGGGAAACTGTCCCAAAACAAATCTGCTTATTTTCAAACTAGAGTTAGGAGGTCCCTTAGCAACCCTTCCCTACACAGCACCTGTGGAAAAAGTCTAGCCTCTGCTTGTCCTCACCTGAACGCCCTGCCGGCGATTGCTCCGCAACCAGGTCCTATTGGTCCAGCACCAGTTCTGGGGCCAGTCCTTCAAATTACCCCTCATCGCGACCACCCAACATAGCCCCGCCTACCTGGAGTCCCCAGCTTCACCGACACAAGGCTAGGGCAGCAGAAGTGACTCTTACTAAACTGAGAAATGTAGCTTGTCGGCTGTCGACACCGTTCACGTTGAGGCGGTCAGAAGAGAAAGGACAACAAAACTCTCACTCTACACCAACTCGCTGAAGCTTCACCAAGACCCAGAGCGGGACCAGGTGACACGGCCAGTGGGCAGAAAAGTCACATCCAGAGCGTGCGCGGTATCTCCACCCTAGCCTCCCTGGCTGCTTCTTGGAGCCCGCGCCCAGCTGCCGGCTGAACACTCCCCGGCTCTGCGAGCCTCTCTCTGCGGCCAGGAGCTGGCAGCCGGTTGCGCCGCCCAGGTGTCGCTCGCCGCTGCCCGGGGAGGGCCGAGGGGAGGGCAGTGCGGGACCCTCCCCAGAGCACAGGGCTCGCCCCGCCCGCCCTCGCCTGCCGGGCCGCCTCCTGCGAGCGGGTCCTAGAACTTCTCTTGCTCTGGTCCAAGCCTCCTTTTCTACTTGTCCTTGGAAGCAATCGAGTTTTTATAAGAAAGAAAGAAAGAAAGAAAGAAAGAAAGAAAGAAAGAAAGAAAG
>OU015752.1:106921191-106943289 GCA_907169655.1 Acomys percivali | reverse complement strand
AAAGAAAGAAAGAAAGAAAGAAAGAAAGAAAGAAAGAAAGAAAGAAAAAGAAAGAAGCAGTATTCTCAAAAATAATAATAAATACTAATGCACGAGGGGCACGGAGATTTTCTATTTGAAACGTAGGGGCAGTCACCACCGAGCAGGAAGAGGTGCCTCACAATTGGGCAAAAGACTCTAATTTTGGGCATCAGTTTCTTTTTGCAGATAGTTAGGATTAAATAACGTGATACTTTAAAAGTAGCAGTTGGGAGACGGGGTCAGGGTTGGGGTAAGAGGTGGGGGATGGGGAGGGTATTACCCTCAGTTTGAATGTAGCCTCTACTAGAGAATGAGACTCTTAAAAAGGGGGCGGGGGGGGCGGGAAGAGAAGAAAGAAAAAAGCATATTAAAATTATCTAATAATAACTGTGATTCCTCATTCCACCGTGGAAGGAGAAAATCTATATTCTCTCCCTCTCTCTGTCTCTCTGTCTGTCTCTGTCTCTCTGTCTGTCTCTGTCTCTCTGTCTCTCTGTCTCTCTGTCTCTGTCTCTCTCTCTCTCTCTCTCTCTCTCTCTCTCTCACACACACACACACACACTATATATATATATATATATATATATATATATACATATATACTTTTAAAGGCAAAAGTGTATCGTGTCCAGTTTTTAAGTGTCAGAGAATAAGGTCAGCCCAAGCAGACTTCGGGACTTTAAGCCTTCTCCTCCCTCTTTATGTCCGCCTTAGGGTTCTCCATCCCCTGAAGTTGGACCAGCTTATTTTTCTAAAATTCTTCTCCCAGGCTTACAAAAACGTTGATAGCCAACAGCCTCGTTGTGTAAGCAAGGCACAGTTCCTTTGACCTTTTAGAGGCCTGGACTCAGGTAACACTGGACGGGCCAGGACGAAGCACAGTAGGAGTTTATTAAAAAAACAGAAAGACACACAAGGAAAGAAAAAGGCATACCTGACCTCTTGGTTAAGTCTTAATGGCTGTATAGGATTGTAGAAGCCTTTGGAAACCCACAGTCTAACAGGTTTCTAAGGGACCCTGGCCTGCTCTGTTTCTGTTCTCCTTCCATAAGTGAGATCACAGTGTGACTCTGGAGGTGCTGTGGACGGGATTGCAATCTGAGGAAAGCAGGAGCCACTAGGGTTTTTGTGAGGGCTTTCCAGAAAGAGGCCTAGAAAACAGCAATGGTTCACAGCTGGGAAGAAGAACGAACTGCCTGCAGCCGTCTTTGATTCTCAGCTGCAAAGAGTCTTCTTAGATCACAGCCGAGGGTTCCATGTCCCCATGATTTTACCTGTATTTCTATCCTGCTTCAGTTCCATTGTGGGCCACGAACCGGCCTGGAAGTACTTAAAATATAGAGTTTGTTTGTTTGTTTGTTTGTTTTTTTAAAGAGTGTATTCTGGATTTTCCCCAACTTTGAAGAGCTTTATGGAGCCTGTTAGAGGACATTTAGGTGACAAAGGGGGACTGAGTAAACTACTCACTTTGCCTTTAAAGGGGCTACTTTATAAATAATTTCAAATTTGGGTAAGTGATATACTGGGTGAGCAAAAGTGCCACCCAAGCATAGAGGAGTGTCATAGTAAAACCTTCAATAGACATGTGACCAAGGTCTTTCCCCCCACACCACAGTTAGGTCAGCTAGAAAGAATGAAAAAAAAAAAAGTAAAAATGTGATGGTGCTTGTTATATTGCCACAGTGACAAAGGAGACTGAAAGAGTACCAGTGCCCGCCCCCTTGAGGGAAGTAGGCTCTATGCTATTGATGAAAGCTGCTCTGAATGGTCTGAAAGGAGGTGTGGTGAAATATTTTCAGTGTCACCCTTTGTGGTTGGTTACACCTGCCTTGGTTAGAGTCCTCTTTCCCATCTCCAGCCCCCAAGGGCAGGCACACAGTGATGTTCACCTGGAAAAACCTTGCAGCATCCTGTACAGGGCACTGAAGAAACTCAACCCCTGCTATTCCCAGTGTCACATCTACCCTGGAAATAAACAGGGATGCCTAACTGGTAAAGTCAGATCAGGATCCCCGTTTCAAGATCTGGAGCAGGTAGAAGAGGGAGAAATTTTGAGGTAGCATCTCCTTGGAGAATACAAACTTAGCCAAGTCTTGTATGGTTCAGAAATTAAAATTGAAGATCTGGTGTCAAATGACTGATATCCAAATACTCATCCCCTTTGGTTTCTAATAAAAACCTTAAACCAATTACTCAAGCCCTTTGAGCCATAGTTTGTCCACTTGTTAATGTGAACAAGCAGCCCTGGTGGCACAGGCCTGCAATCCCAGCATAGGCATAGAATAGAGCAGAAATAAATGTCTTGGTCCAGGTTCCTCAATGGAACTAACTGGATGACTTTGGACCAGTCATTAAACCTCTGTTGAGGTCTTCTCTTCTATTAAATGAAAACAATATTACCAGTACTGTGCAAAGGAGACAGTGCTGTAACACTCTTAGCTCTCTTGGTCAGCATTAGCTAATAGCATCGTACTGATTAGGGGGTCATTCTTGCAGGTCCTGGAAAGTAAAGACTAATTTAACAGTAATGGATAGGAGAGGGGAGTGATCCCAGAATAAAATTAAAACTAAGTGTAAAGGTCGGTGGTGTTCCATGGAACTGAGTGGAGCGCAGGACAAGGGAACTTAGAAATTGTAGGCAGAGCATGAGTCTGGAGGATTTCTCTGTTGGAATGTGGGTTACCTGAACAATGATAAAATAATGGCATCTCTATGGAACTGAAGCTAAACAAAACATTGATGCCTGGATCATGTATGGCACTCACAGAAGGGTGCTGCTTGCAGTGGGAATCTGAAATTTAGCCCCCAGTGTCTCTCAGCTGCGATTTTGTGGCTCCGAGGGCACACTGCTGAACTGGCTTTTAGCGTTTTAGCAGCCAGAGTAGGTAAATGCTTATTGGTGAGATGGACGAGGTTCCTTCAAACTTGAAACAGGCTGCCCTTGAATTCTAACACAAGGAACTCCCAGAGCCTGGGAGAAATGCTGCCAGAGTTTTCTCTCCTACGTGGAAGGAGTTTAGTTCTTACAGCCTCTCCTACTGCACGGCACAGTCCCCAGTCGCTTCCTTGGTATTCGTTTCCTTTTATTTTTACAGTTAGCTGTCATAAGATCTGGTTTGAAAGCTCACTCGCTTCTGAGCAGGGACGATAGAAGGCTCAGTGGGTGAAACACTTGCTAGACAAGGGTGAGTACCTGAGTTCAAATCCCCCAGGACGCTGGTGAAGGCAGACACAGCAGAATGCATGTAGCGATGAAAGACAAAGACACAAAGAACCCCCAGAAACCCCTGGGCAGTGAATCCACCATATGCAGAAGAAAAACAACAAAAGACCCTTTCTCTTCAAACAAGGTAGAAGGTGAAGACTGAGACCTGGCATTGTCCTCGGGCTTCACACACATGCCGTGTCACCCATACACTATGCACATGCACGGGCGCACGTGCACACATCCATCACTGTTAAATTAGTCTTCACTTTCCAGGACCTGTAAGAATGACCCCCTAATCAGTACCATGCTATTAGCTAATGTTGACCAAGAGAGCTAAGAGTGTTACAGCACTGTCTCCTTTGCACAGTACTGGTAATACTATTTTCATTTAATAGAAGAGAAGATTGTAATATTGTACACAAAAACACAATATTTTTTTAAAAGATCATCCACCCTAGAGACCATCTCTAGCTTATTTTTTTCCCACTAATACCATCCTTTCTGTCATACCATCTCTACCAAAACTAACTTGTACAGCATATGCACTCAATAAATGCTTCTAAATTGCATCAGCAACAGGGCTCTCACAGAAGGTGTGTTACACAGGGCAGCAATTTGGGCCCTGTGGAAAAGTAAAAGAGCCGTCTTATGAAAGACATGCTTTTGCTTGGTTCTATGTAGATTTATGACTTCCTACCCACTAAAACCGTTAGGTGCTGCTGACATGCTGCATAGCTGTGTATGGTATGGAATGTGGCATAATTACTTATAGCAGGGGTATTGAATGTACAGCATTTAGAAGACAGTTTTGTCACAGTTCTCTAGGCAATTTGTAAATGTTGCACATCTTTTTAAACTTTTCAAAATACAAAATATTGTCCTTGAATCACGTTGTGTTAGCAATCTCTCTGCAGCTTCTAATAACACCTGGCATCTGTCGCTATGGGCCTTTGTGTTTTTCAGAGGCCTTTCACTTTTGTTATGCTGCTTGGTCTTCGAGATGTACTAAGGTCAGATATTACTCTCTGCATTTTGCAGATGGAGATAAGAAGGACTTGAAAGGACCAGGCCTTTTGGCCTCAGCCAAATGCAAAGAAGGCACCAACGCCCAGGGACCTACTACCCAACAGATGCTTCTGATAGCCATGAAGTTCGTGGCCTTGTTATTTATCATCTTTATGAGCAGTGCACATATGCAGATGTGCATCAGTTTATATTCACATATATATTTTTTTCATGCCTTCATGATTATTGTCTCTCGAAGGTATGCATGTTCAACAACAATTATTTATGACTCCAGTGATCTTCATCTGTGTGTGTCAACACTCCTTCTGACATTAATTACATGTTCTTATGTCTGTAGATTTACTGTATCTGTAGTTTTATCAATAGTATGTGGGTGTGTGTACATGTGTGTGTTTCATGTGCGCGCGCACACACACACACACGCGCTCGCACACACACACGGTATCTGTGGAGGCCAGAAGAGGATGTCCAGTCCCCTGGAACTGGAGTGACAGGCAGTTGTGAGTCTGGCAATTGAACGGGTCTCCTCTGCAAGAGCAGCAAGCGCTTTAACTGCACGGCCAGTACTCAAGCTCCTCTTTAAGTATTTTAAAATAAGATTTTTCTTATTTTTGTGGGTAAAGGAAAAAATGTTACTTTGAAAAAATAATTAGAAGATCTCTGTACTTATAAGTCAACTAAAATGGCCATAGACGGATAGAAAATGGATCATAGTTATGGTGGGGGTGGGGTGCAAAAAGGAGCTATTGAGTAGTCACAGAGCTTCAGCATAGAACAAAGGAAAATCACTAGAAACGGCTGGTGGCAACAGTTGTAGAACAAGACCAATGTTGATGCCACAGAATAGTGTATTAAAAAGGGGTTAAACTGGGAGAAATTTATGTTTTACATATTTCATTCTAGTAATAAAAAAAATGGAAGACCATCTTGTTTTGCTTGGTTTTTCTGGTATACTAGTTATATCATAATTCACAACTTTTTATGAATTTTTTGAAGTCCAGCCTACTGAAGTGGCCCTCCACACTGGAAGAGAGTGAACTTCATGGAGCTGGCCCAAACTTTGTTGAATAAAACAATCTGGAGCTGAGACTTGCAAGATCCCAGGAGATGATTACAGTCACAGCTCACTGGGCAGGCACTTCCTACCTGCCTGATGTTGCACTAAGTGATCTTATATACATTATTCTGTGTAGTCCTGAGCAGCTCAGACTGGTTACAAAAGATAAACTGGGGGATAAATTAAGGATACGTTACTTGCCCAATGGTCACAGTCTACACTGTCCAAAATGGGTGGCCACTATACCTAAAAATATAATTAGCCTGGATTAAGATGTATTGTAAGTATAAATATACAATAGTGCATCAATACTTTTATTGGGTTCATATAAAAATTATATTTGGAACATACTGAATTAAACATGTCTTCAAAATGAATTTCAGGTCTCTGTTTACTTCTTAGCACATCTATCCAAATGCCGTAGATTAAATATATGGCTTATGTTATATTTCTATTGGATAAGACCACTCAAGGGTGGCTGGGCCAAGTTCCTCACCTACATTTTCTGGTTTTGAAGAAGAAGAAGAAGAAGAAGAAGAAGAAGAAGAAGAAGAAGAAGAAGAAGAAGAAGAAGAAGAAGAAGAAGTTCCACTTCCCATCATCTCAGTGGCAAATTCTGCATGTACCTCCTCCCCGCCGTTGTGCCGTGTTGGGAGCAGGCCTTGTGAGCCACCTTGTGAAGGGCAGAACAGGCATACGCACACACTGCACTGTGCCTAGGAATGAACACAGCCCCTACAAGCAATCCTTGTCTCCCAGGGCGTGGCTTCTCTCATTTAACATGATGATCTCCAGCTCCGTTTTCTTGTAAACATCCTAATTTCACTCTTCTTTACAGCTGGATAAGATTCCATTAGGTACAGGTACCACACCTGGCTTATCTATCCATCTTCTGTGAACAATGCAGCAGTAAGCCCGCACATATCACAAGTATCTCTGAGATGTGCTGACTTAGAGTCCTGCAGGTATGTGCCCAGGAGTAACATAGCTGGCTCATAGGGAAGTTCCGGCGTTAGGTTTTTGAGGAGCTGCTACACGGCTTCCCATAATTGCTGTAACAGTTCTCTAAAAGCTCCTATTCCCCCACATCCACACAAACAGTAATCCCATGTGTTTTTAATGATAGCCACTCTAACTAGGTGCTATGTAATGTCAACTCAGCTTAGGTTTGCAGTCTCTGGATGGCTTAAGATGTTAAGGTTTTTTTTTTTTTTCTTTTCAAATATTCACTGAGCATTTGTATTTCTTCCTTTGAAAATTATCCAGTTGATTAGCTTGTTCATGGATTGGATGGTGAAGGGTGGAGTGTTCTTTATAGATTATCAATTAACTTTCCTGCCAGCTGTACAGTTAGCAAAGATTTCCCTCCATGCCATGATCTGTCTCTTTTCTCGGCTTGTTGTTCCCTCCACTGTACAGAAACTTTTAAACTTAGTCCATTCTAAGTGTTATTTCCTGTGCTGTTAAAATCCTTTTCAGAAAAATCTTTGCTCCTGCCTTCAGGTGATTCATCTGTTTTGTTCTAGCACTTTCAGAGTTGTAGTCTTACATCAAGTAGGGTTGGGCTTGGTGCAGGGTAAGAGTGGGGGATTTAGTTTTCTTTCTCTATGTGTGGAAATTCAGTTTTCCCAGCATCATTTGATGAAGAGAATGTCTTTTTTTTTTTTTCTTCTGATACAGGTTTTTTTTTTTTTTTTTGACTCCTTTGTCAAAGATTAAGAGGCTGTGTGAGTATATCTCTGAGTCCACTATTCAGTTAGCATAAATGTCTGTTCTTCGTCGGCCAGTGCTGTGCTGCCTTTGTTATACGACTCTGCAGTTTAACTTGCGGACAGGTATTTGATGCTTTCTGCTGCACTCACAAGAAGTCTATCTGGTCATGGCTTTTTCTGTGAGGATACTCTGGCACTCTTTCAATCCTGATGATTGTTAATAGATCTGTTTAATTATGATTAACACCACCAAACCATACAGAATACAAAAATATATCTTAATCAATTAGTGCATACTAACATATCACAAGTAACCATAAACAGAAATTGGGAAAGCCATCTAGAATGCCCCCTAAAGTTAAAAAAATATTTCTAATAAAATGGAGATAGTGAGTAGATAAGGTGCAGGAAAGTCAGGTGAGGAGAAACAGGATAGAAGCACAGTTAAACCAATAAAGGAGAAAAGAAGGGGAGTACATAAGAATATTATAAGTGGAAAATGAAAAGAAAAGCTTAGAAAAAAATAAAGAAAAGGTGAAAAATATTTCCCAATAAGATAGTTCATCTGGGAGTGGTGGTGCACGTGTTTAATCCCAGCACTCAGGAAACAGAGGTAGGCAGATCACTGTCAGTTCTAGGCCAGCCTGGTCTATAAAGTGAATCTAGGACAGCCAAGGCTACACAGAGAAACCCTGTCTTGAAAAGCAAAAAAAAAAAAAAAAAAAAAAAAAAAAAAAGAGTTCATAAATTAGTTCATAACCAAATAGAAACATAATAAAAGGAATAAAAATAAAACATAAAAGCTTTTGAAAATTAGTAAGATCAAGTCAAAATACTACAAAAAATATAGGAAATAGAAAAAAGAAGAAACGGGAACAATAAATGCTTAATGATGAAAAGTATAAACAAAATTAGATAAATATTTGCGTAACAGTTTTAAGTTTTCTATGTTTAATAAAGTAAAAATACTATCTAAACACAATACAAAGGAACCAAGGAGCGAAAAGGAAAAAGGAGGGGTGGGGAGAAGGGTTAGACATTTTATCAACTTCTCTATGGGCTTTCAAAATGAAAGCCTGCCAGGTATTGGGGTGATGTCAAGTGAAGTTAAGACTCTTGCTTTCTTTCAGATGTGCACTGGTCCTGCGCCTGTATCTCCTGTCCACCATAGCTCCCTTCACTATGTAACTGCCTGCGCTAACGTCCTACGCTTTGCAGCCTGTGAGCCAGGCAGGGTCTCCTACCCTCCAGAGACTCCCCAGGTTGTGTGCCTGTTTCAAGGAGTGTTCTGGATGCAGGGGTGTCCCCCAAGAGTACTGGGGAAATAAGAAGCAACCAAGACACTGCGATCTGTACAGTCAGATCTGTCTTTGTGATTTCAAAACCCACTAATCACTAATCACGGTGCTGGAAGGTTGCAACTCTGGATGTCACGTGATCTGCAAGAGCTAAAGAGTTTGGAGACCTTGTAACAGAGAACCGCATGGCGGATGGATAGGCGGGTCCTTAGGTAGACTGACCCTATAACTTCATGCCCGTGGCTATGAGACTCCAGTTATTCTAGTTGATGAAGCCTGCTCCTGGCCACCAGGGTCAGGACCATCTTTACCTGCACACTACAGTACCTGGTCCAACCTTCCTCCGTTTTCAGCTTGTCACCGTTCAGCCCTGAGTCCCTACAACTCTCTGTGACTCTAGCCTGTTCCCAGGCCCCAGGTTAGTTCAAGTTTAAATAATGTGTTCTCGAGTGGTGGCATATGATCACAGCCCCTGCCCCCCCCCGACCCACCCCCGCCCTGAGCATCGGGAACCCTCTTCACTGTTGAGGCATCCCAGCGGAGAAGTCACTTCCTCAGGGAGACCACGACTTGATGAGACTCCTGAGACCGGTGTGTTTGCCCTGTAGGCAGGAGTGCCTTTCTCTTCTCACCAGGGTTACCTGGGTTAACCTTTAGGTGAGGCTTTGCTTTCCTCCCTCTGCCCCGTGAACCACAAAAGTACACTCAGTTTGGCTGTGTGTGTGTGGGTCTGTGTGGGTGTCTGTGTGTGTGTGTCTCTGTGTGTGTGTCTGTGTGTGTGTTTTATACATATGAAGGGTATGTGCTGCCCACTCATGCCCATGTGAAAGTGAAGGGCCAACAAGTATCATCCTTATTCTTTTACACCCTGTTTATTTTACTTTTATACTTTCTTGAACATTTCATACAGTGTATTTTGATCATAGTCACCCTCAACGCCTCCCCTTATTTCCTCTCGGATCTATTCCTGCCTCTCTACTCTCCTCAAATTCATGTTCTTTATCTCTCTTTTTATTAGTTAATAACATATCGACTCCAATTTGTGCTATTCACGTACTCATATGCTTCCGGGTGTGGCACCATCCACACTATAGCACAGTCAACTGACCAGGAGCCAAACCCTTAAAAGGAACTGACTCCCACTTCTCTCCCCTCAGCTCCAAATGTCATCAACTATCCATAGCTTTTCGGTTGGTGTCTATGTGTCTCTGTATAACATGCACACAGGAGTGTGTGGACCTGTGGAGACCAGAGGTATCAGATCCCCGCTTGGAACTGGAGTTACAAGCAGCTGTGAGCCTCCCATGTGGGTGCTTGAACTAGACTCCAGGCCTCTTGCACGAATGGCACACACTCGTAAGTCCTGAGTCATCTCTCCAGCCCTTTTTCACCTTATTTTTTGAGACAGCTTCTCTCTCTGAGTCTGTAGTGTGCCTTTTGAGCCAGCCGGCTCAGCTAGCTAGTGACCCTCTGGGCCCACCTGTCTTCACTCTCACACCCCAACACTGACATTACAGGCATGCTCCAGCACCCAGCTTTGACAAGGGTGCTGGGAACCCAAACTGAGGGCCTCATGCTTAAACAGGAAGCATATCTCCCATCCTTGGTTCTTCTGCTTCTCAGTGCCTCACCCTCTGTTTCTTGCCATTTTTTCAGCTGTCCTGTCATGTCTTTTGTGAATGTTCAGTGCCCTCCTTTTCTTTCTCTCTTTGGAACAGAGTCTCTGTTTTCTTACCCTGACTCTTCTTTACCAAGTCATCCAGATGCAGCTTCTAGTCTGCCTTCTTACCCAGATGTTCTTTGTGCTTTGCCAACCCCCAAGTACAAAGAAATTCTGAGTACCCATACACTTCCAAAATGGATCGCCTGCTGAGAATGGAACACAATTCCATTCCATACTTTGTTTATTCAGTTACTCATCCGTCCTCATGTATCCATTTCATATTACAAACAGTGACTGATTGAGGGACCTTGTGTATATGTTTCATCATTATGAAGACTTCAAGCACAAACCAGATTCATATCCCCTGCTGATATTCATTTGCTTCCCTGTTTTTTGTACTAATGATCATAGGCAACATAAGTAATGAAAAAGCCCTGGACCAAGAATTTAAAATGCAAGGGTCTAGTCTTGATTTTGTGTCAAATAAAAATGTCTCTTCTCCAACTTTCATGTTATGGCTGTGTAGCCTGGAGTTCTTGTGAGACTCTTAACCAGCGGGAATGAGGGCTATCTCTGACTCTTTGCCTGCTCTGGGACCCTTCCCTCATACTGGGTTACCTCCCCCAGCTTGCTATGATGGTTTGTGCCTAGCCTTATGGTAACTTGTTATGCCGTTTTTTTTTTAAGGTCCCTTTAAGGATCTCCCTTTTCTGAAGTGAAATGGATGAGGAGTGGATCTGGGGCAGAGGGGAGGGAGAGGGGAGGACTGGGAGAAGAGGAGGGAGGAGGAAGGAGGAAAAAGAATTTGTGGTTTTTAAGGTACCCCCTCCCTGAAGATCAGCATTTCAGTTCTCTGAAGTCATACGCAGTGTAGCAATCCTCTTGTCTCAGGCCTTACAGGGTTTGCACAAATGAAACAGGTGCTTCCTGGAACTGCCTCTTTGTTTTCAGAAAAATCACTGCTTCGGGTATTGGACTACTTTGTCCTTTACATCTTCAAGTTCTGTCAAAGAGGAGACATATGTTTGGTTTGGGGGTGGGTTCACTTTTTACATTGTTGTCGGGTCTATTCATTGTATGTGGCGCTGCATTACTTAAGGGTACGTTCACACAAGTGTATGATAGAGGTTGAGTGTGTTCCCTCCCCCACCTGCCTACCCACCGCCTCCCTCCTGCCCTTAGTCTCCTTTGGTCCCACAGGTAGCTTTGCTTCCGTCTTACTATTTATCCACACATAACTTTGTGTGTCTATATAAAATATAGGGTGCACTAATGAGTCAGAGAGGTTTCACCAAACTGCCCATACTGTCCATAGCAAAGGTGAGAAAATTTTGGCTTTGTGTGGACACCCAGCTTGAGGGACAGTTGCTACCAAAGCTAAGTCCCTTTCTGACCAGAGCAGCAGTGGGACTTTATTAGAAAAAACAAGTACAGGCTCTAGCACGGGTATTCCAGAGCCCAGGTCAAAGATGAAACCATGCTGTCTGAGTTCTTCAGCCTTCAGGTGATTCTAGGGCATACTGGAATTTGAGAGCCGTTGACCTAGGGAACACAGTTGACATTGAGGAATACAGGGGTAGCTGAAGAGTAATTAATTAATTAATTGCTAAGTATGGATAAATTTTGACAGATGCTTCCTTTTTCCTCGGCCCTGGTTAGAGTACCCAAATGCCTGCTCTAGACACTACTGTTGGCACCAGGTCTAGTATGTCAGTGCTAAGCTAGGTCACTCACCACACACTGGCTGGAGCTGATGAGAGTCCTGGATGTTCAAGGATCTGTTTATCTGCCATATTTGAAGAGGTCTCACAGTGATAGCAAATTCCTTGACCCGCTGATAGATGAGGAGGCACAGATCCAAAGAGGTCACAGAAGTAGCAAGTAGCAGAAATGGGGATTTGGGGTTTCTTCCCACAGTCCGTATTTTTTTTTCTAATGAGGCAAGGGCCCAAACACAAGCTCTTATACATGGTAAGTATTCTGCCACTGGCCTACTTCCCTAGCCACAGTCCCAACTTTCAAGTAGTCTTGTATGCGAGTCTCACTCAGAGCTAAGAAGACAGCTAGATCAATTAGGTATGGAAAGAATATTGCTAGCTAAGCCTTGGTTTAGAGTCCACATGTGTGTGTGTATACCTTTTCCAACCCCTGGTAGGCTTACATTTCTATAATACTGAGCCTTACATAAATTTTTTTCTCCCTTTAGTTACTCAGCACGAAGAGCCTAAGCTGAAACCATGAACCCTCGATCTTCCCTGCCGCCCTCTTCACTGCGGTCCTGCTCCAGACTCCCTGATCTGAGTGTCTAGAAACTGCTACAGCTTCCCTCACAGATGATTTCCACACCAAAGCACCAATCCAGACACTAGAGGTGGTTCAGCTGAGAGAGAGAGAGCTAGCCAATAGCAGAAATGGGGGGTAGGGATCTTAGAGAGAGTGTCTAGGCATGAAGGAATAAAGACTACCAAAGATGGCCAGACCATCTGGCAAAAAGAAGGCCTCACCACGAAGGGGGGCGGGGAGAGAAGAGCATTAAGAAGCAAGTGAGTGCAAACGGGGAGATGGAGGCAAGGCAGCAGTGATTTCCCCAGCACCTGATGTAGAGATTGTACCAGATCACAGGACCCGAGAGTGTAGAGGGGCTAGGTGAGGCTGCTGAACTGGCCTGGCCTCCTGTGTGTGGCTTTATCTTGGAATTTAATTGCTCTTACAATCATCTGACCCACCCCAGCTTGCCACTCTTTGGACACCTCCACTCATTCAATTGCAAACATTAGAACTAGACGATAAGCCCCACAGAGGCCGATGGACTGTCTACCTCATCATATTGAAGGCTTACCTTCGACAGAAATTTCTGACAGGTATTTATCCTACTAATGATATATCCTATGTAATTAAGCATTATATACTAAGTATATATAATTAGTTGAATGAATAAACAATTACGTTAGTAGACTGGATGAATAATTATTGAATGGGAAGTACAGTAAGTTTAAAGTCTGGGAGGTTTGTTGAGTCCTAGGGGATCTTCAAGCAGGCTACACAACACTATTCAACAATAAAATGAGTTTAAGTCAAGGAACTGATGTCAGCTCCAGTCTTCTAAGAACTTTCACATTAAGAACATCAGAAATTTCCCAAGATAAGACATAGTATGTAGATTTGAGATGAGATAAAAAAGGCACTATGGTCTTTAAAACTACAAATTATACTTACTCCCCCCACTCATCCCTATTTTACGTTGTTGTTGTTGTTGTTGTTGTTGTTGTTGTTGTTATTGTTGTTGTTGTTGTTGTTGTTGTTGCTCTTGTTTTAGTTTTCCTAATTTTCTTGTGGGCACTATTACCAAGACCACTAAACATTTGTCACTAAGGCAAAAAAAATTTACAACAACAACTAATGTCTGGAAGCTGCTGACATTTGTGGAGTTGTCTTAGGTTACAGTGATAAGAGTTTTATAGCTTAGACTTTGAAGTCCCCAAAAGAAAACATGGATGCAAAACACTGAGGTTTTGCTCTGGTTGCGTCTTAGGGCACTGACTCAAGTAATACTCGGAAGTTTTCAAAACATATTAAGTTCTACATAATCTCCAACCGATCTACATGTTGACTGCTGGACGCTGTAGTCAATCAGGTTGAAGCTCATTGACCACATTCAGAGTAAACAAACAGTTCTGGGACTTGCAAAGGACCGTCGGGGAACCCTGAGCAGGGCTCTCTCTGACTTTGAGCTAAAGGAAACCACATGCTATCATGCTGCTAACGGAGAACACATTTACAGTTTGTCTTCATGAGGATGAGTGCAAACGGAGTCTCAGGGACTTGAGAGCTGACACTTATGTCACTCGTAATATAGCTAAAAAACCTAATAGTGTCATTGCTCCAGTGGCCTCCGAAGAGGACATTCTGGGACCTCATTAGTGCAGGTGGACATGGTATGAGTGGGATGAGAATGACACTCCGGCATTCTGGGTCTGAATGTGTGTCAAACAGGAGCTGGGGCTGGACAGGCAGCACTATAGATTGGGCGTCTGAAAGGACAGGAAAAGAGGGGAGCTGTGGGGAGAGATATACTTTTAAAAGACGGTATTGTTGAAAGTCACACATGCTCTACAAAAGACTGCCTGAAGTCTAGTTTCTGATCATCTTTTGAGAGATGATGACATTGGAAATGTGTCCCCTTGAGTATGGGGAATGGTTACAGAACTTTCCTGACGCACAATTAGTAGCCTCTGGTTGCCAAAGTTTGCACTGGGTAACAACCCCAACCATGTGGTGGTTGATGAGAACCCTCAGTGGCATTTTTTTCTTTTTGCTATTTCTAATTCTTTCTGCTTATGATAAAGCAACAGACAGGTGGCCTTACTCTCATCCCCTGGAGAAATTCCTAACAGTAAAGGACACAGTGGGAGGTGAGCTCTCCACTTCCTTGGAAGCAGGCCCTGAGTGGAGGGCAAGAGGAAGAAGGGACAGGGCAGCACAGCCACCATCTGTAGCCATCCTCCGAGGACCCCTAGGGATCTCCCCAAGCTTCTTCTGCTTACCCAAGAAGAGTGTCCTGCCCAGAGCCCCGAGGGGCCGCATGCAGCCAATGATAGCTATGAGGCTCAGCATAAAACATTGTGTGTGTGTGTGTGTGTGTGTGTGTGTGTGTGTGTGTGTGTGTGTGTGTGTGTCTATATCTGTGTCTATGATTACTTGTTGCAATTCAGTTGTCCAGTTATCCAGTGTGAATATTTTTCAGATGGCATTATCATTCACATGGTTGACAGGTGGGACCCACCTGCCTCACACCCTAGGTAGTTTTCAATCGTTTCTTAAGCACAAAGCCCCATCTTTTAATGCTGTTTTACTTATACCCTCAGCATATACACTAAATACAGGCAAAGCTGCTCTTACTGGGGTAGAACTTGGAGCCCAGAGGTTTGCCCTTTCACCTCCTACTCCCCAAAGCCTTTGGAACCCACCACCACTACCCTAGCTGCAATTCCATGAAGCCATTTGAAAAGTACGGTTTACCTTGGTCCTATCTTTATACAAATGGGGAAAAGAAGGCCCATGCTACCAAGATCTTCCAAGTCCACCACCAGCTTGTCCCACCCCCACCCCAGCGTGACTCTTGCTCTACAGCTAATGTAGGCTTCTTCAGTCTTCACAACAAGCCATTATAAGTGTGGTTCTCTCTATGTAAAACACTCTGCTGCCCTCCTTGCCTTTTTACATCCATTCCTGCTTTCCTGATTCGTCCACAGCCCCATGGGTCTCAGCAGAGTCCTGCTTTGGTCACTATGCTGCTGACAGTGATAAGTAAGGAGTAAGTTGTGGGTGTCCAGTGATGCCCACATGACTGAATGACCAGGCATACAGGAACTTGTTCCACAGCTGCCTCAGCAAGCCCCAGGATCCAGAAATGTTGGTGTCCTTTCTCACAAATATGAGTCATGAGCAAATCCTTGTCAGGTCTCCGGTTGGTCACTCCTTAGAGAGAGTTCTGATGGGACCTTACCCCTGTCAGGTTGAAGAGCTAGATAATGGCAAGAATGTTGGTGGCTGCTGTTGCTACCTCCGATGAGACTGATCTGCAACTATCTATTCTGAGGATGACAGTTTTAAGACATCATCTGACCTTAGTCCAGTCTGAAGGGGATGGGAATAAATAAGGCTTAAATGTGACTGCTGCCTAACCCACTAACCAGATTTGACATTCCCAGCAGATAGATAGTCTTTCAAACACTCCACATGGAATTATTCACCACTTCCATGATAGCAAACTGCAGCCATGAAACATTCTGTTGGGTACTTCTCTGGCAACTTTGTGGTAGATTAATCTCTCCCAGAAGCCTCATCTGAGATGGAGAAAAGCCACATAAACATGAGTTAATGTTACACTACAAATTTTTGAATATGTAATCGGCTAGAAATGCTAAATCAACATATTCTCAAACTGGTTCTCATTATTATTTTGTTGGCAGTAAATTGTTAAGAGAAACTAATTATCCCTTTAAAGAGAACTACCCAGGCACTCTTTTTTTACAGGCTGTTTCGAATGACTCAACCAGCTAACTCTATTCTGCTTAAACATTATTTTATTTAAAGTGACTCATCTTGGTAAACAGGCTTTTAATTAAGAAGGAAATTTACATCCTCATCCCTCTGAAAGAAGGGAGAAACCACGCAGCATTTAACTATCTACACTTTCTATCTCTGCTCATCTCTGGCACCATGTACAAAGGGAATCTACCTGGAAGGACAGCTTTTACACAATAATCCCTTTCAGTTGAACAGGATTTAGCAATTTATAAAGTATTCTCACATTTGACCTTTCATTTGGCCCTTTCAATAACCCTTGAAAATGGGTATGGAATTAGAGTTGGGACTGGATTTATGGCTCAGTGATTAAGAGCACTAGCTGCTGTTCCAGAGAACCTGGGTTCAATTCCCATTACCCACAAGGCAGCTTACAACTGTCTGTACCTCAGGTTCTAGTGGATCCAATGCCCAAAGCCTTCTTCTGGCCTCCATGGGCACCAGGCATGTATATGGTATACAGATAAACACTCACAAAATAAAAATAAATCTCTTATTTTTAAACACCTCACTGTTTAAAAAAAGAAAAAGAAAAAGAAGTAGAGCTAATGTTAGTTAATGAATGGAGAAGATGCAGAGGCTGTGGCCATTTGATGAGATCTGTGACCCTCAGGTCAGCCACAGGGTCATCATCATTAGGTAAGTCATAATTGAGTCTGTCTAATGTCTTAGATCATATCACAGAGGGATCCTGGTCCTCTACAACAGTATTTCTCAACCCAAACAGTTTGAAACTATGAAGACTCACAGTGGTATATGGGAAACCACAGTAGACAAAGTAAAAAGACAGGGTGCTTGGCTACTATCTCCACCTAAGACTCAATGTTTTCATTTGCTGGGTGTGCATTTATTACTACATTGAGTGTATGTCTTTTAACATACTGAGTGTCCAGCATATATTTTTTAAAGTATTTCATTGCTTTTATTTTTCTTTTCTCCTCTTTTTTTCAGCTTTAAACATTACTATGCTGTTAGTCTGAACTTCTCTTTTTACATATTAAAGATTAAATGTTCATGCCCAACTAGGACAGAAACCTGAAAGTGCTCCCCATGTCCAGTCTGTTCCTGGCCCCAAATTGGCATAAAAGTTATGAGGGGTTTTGGTACAATATGCTATTTATATCTACAGTGCTCAAACTTGAATGCATAGGACGATATGCGAAGGGTTTGCATTGGCTTCTGAGTGCTACCCTCAGAGTGGTGACTAGGTGGGAGATCAAGAATTTGATGCCCTAACTAGTTTCTCGTGATCCTGATTATGATAGTTCAAGACTATCCTCTGAACACTAGTTGCCTGTGGAATATCAAACGATTAAACTGAATTAACCAGAGAGTTATATACTTCACTAATTTATTTCACTTGAAGTTAATAATAAAGGGACACGTGCCCTTCAGAATTTGTAACCCATTGCTTTGCCATATCACTACATCATTGGTACCCAGCTGTGATATCCCATTACATCAAAGTTCCTTCATCATCAGTATCCAGCTGTGATATCCCACCGTGTCAAAGCTCCTTTATCATCTGTACCCAGCTGTGATACCCCATTGTGTCAAAGATCCTTCATATTCAGTACCCAGCTGTGATATCCCATCTATTAAAGATCCTTCAGTCTCTATTGGTAGGTGATGTTGATGTCCTGGACACATCACCTTGTCCAACTTTTGAGTTGTCCTATAGCTACAGTGCGTACTCTTGTGTACACTTCTCAGTCTCAATGGCCGCCTCTTTGTGTCTCTGGGAGAGACGTCTTCAGACCACAAGTTTTCAGAGGTGTCTTTCAAACTATGAGGACAGTCATCTGAGGATCCTCTAACTACCCCATCCCACAATGGGACAATCCTGAAGCTTGTCTAAACAACCCCTAAGAATGTCAGAAACGAGGTGGAATTTAGTTTTCTGTAGCAGGACCCACTCACCAGCACACCCTTTCCTGTTCACTTTCTCACTTGCACTTCCTGGGATTACATCCAGTAGAAGCTACCTTTATATGAAGTCTTAGACGCCAAATAAGACTAAGATGGTCTGCCTCAGAGCTCTTCCCCAACCTCGGGGACATGGCACTGGCTCTTGAGTTCAGTTGAGGGGGCCACCCTGGGGCTCATTCACAGGTCTGAGGTTGATGGATCCAAGACAGGTACTGGTGATAAGCATTCCCAAGTCAGTAAGTAAGACAGACTGTTGGTGCCTTCACAACAGCAGAGCTACAGGCTGGTAAGTCATGCGTGAATGCACGATTCACTCACCATGTGCTTAAGCCATCACTCAAGAAAGAGGCCTAAGTTCACCAATGTAAGACCTATGAGGGACTGTCAGCTTAAAAATAAATACCTCCCAATATGTATATATTTCAGGGCAGTGCTGTAGAAAGCACCTGTCAGTTTTGAAACACAGATAAGCTCTGCAAATATTTGGATTTGAGGAGTGGAGTTTTCAGGGACAATGCCTTCAACACTCGTCACACATTTGTCACACTGCTGTGCAAAATTCCAAGAAGTAAGGAAAAGGACTAAGAAACAGGTCCTCAAAATGAAGTCAATTAAGGAAACAGATACTTTTGGTATTTTTATTTTAAAAAGAGTCTAATCTTATTTTTAAAAAAACCAAAATACAAACAAACAAAAAACAAAACAAAAAAACCAATCTGTGTATCACACTTGATAATTTTTGGTGGCTTAAATTTTTCCAAAGACATTATAAAAAACAAAACAAACAAAAAGCAGGAGGAAGAAGGTGGCAGGTGACAGCCAGGCACAAACTGCCAGGATCTCCTGGGAATAAACAGGACAGCTGGACAGCAGCCATTCTCAGAAACTTGTATTAGCAGAAAAACACTGGTTTCAGTTACAAAGAAAAGAATTTTTGGAAAGCAGGATAGAGTTGATACTCTACTCTGAGGACTCAGGGGCCACTGCAGAAATAAGCACTGCAACAGATAATTTAAAGTAGAAAGAAAGAGAGATGGGGGAGAGAGAAAAAAAAACTCTCACGGGCAGCTACCCTGCAAGATTGAGGAGGTGGGAGGAGGGAAGGGATAGCATTTCTTCTTGCACGAGGCAAGAAACTAGTTTTGAAAGACCCCTGCTGAGTCTGGTGGCTCTGGAAACAAAGGTCTCTCTCTGCCTACCTTACTGAGGGAACCCAGAGCAGGTGTCACCAGACTACTCTAAGACCTGACCTACAGAATACCTCCAAAAAGACACAAAGCTTTGAATCAGAACTGCACAGTGTTCTGTGAAGTAGAAATCCGCTCTGAAACATCCTCTGGCGTAGACATCACAGAGACAAGGCTGGTACCCAGCCACCTATGCAAGAGCAGGCACAGATGCAAGCCCAGAACTCATGTCACTGCAAATAACCACAAAGATAGGCTGGGCTATGCAGCCATCCTGATAAGGGACCACACTTAATGGGGACCAACCCTGCAAGGGACTACACAGAAGCATGACAACATTGTTCCTGCAAGAATTCACAGAAACAAATTACTCCACCATGTCCAGGTAAGGGACGACATACAGACTCTACACTCCAGCCCAGATCCTCATCCTACCCTGTTGCACTGTCCTTATTTAATATCTAATTTCAACTTAATGGGCCAGCTTTGTCCTATTCTTCCCTACCCTCAAAACCTACCTCTTCTGGCATTCTCAGAGAACATCAGTGTCCTGAAGTTGAGAGCAGAGGTTCTCCCTACCTCAGACTGGGATTCTCATCTATATTCTGTATTTGCATGTATAATTAATTATATGGGATTATGAGATGTATGAATTGGGATGAGGATCACGATGTGTTAGGAATAATGGTAATCAACTGTTAGCCTGAGTTCTGACATACGTAATGTGCTTGTCCACCATTTCATCCCACGCCCTTTACTAGTAAGATTTTAGGGTGGCTCTAGGAGGAGTTAAAAGGGAGGACTACAGCCAGAGAGATGGCTCAGAGGTTAAGAGCATCCACTGCTCTTCCAGAGGTCCTTAGTTCAATTCCCAGCAACGACATGGTGGCTCACAACCATCTATATTGAAATCTGATACCCTCTTTTAGGCACAGGCACCTGTGCAGGCAGAATATTGTATAAAATAAATAAATAAATAAATAAATAAATAAATGGGAGGACTGAGGGATTATGATCAAAATATACTGAATGCATATATGTTCTCAAAGAATTAATTTTTAAAAAGACTGTATTTTTAAATGACAAAAAAGACCCAAATAAGTCTAACACACTGTTTCTCAGGGTACACATGCACCATGACCTTTTAGAGTATGCTCTAAAAATGCATAGACTATGTGAGCAGTAGATATATACATTGGCACTTTAAAAGATAAAAGGAAAACATTTACAGGGGCTGGAGGGAGAGATGGTTTAAAGATTCAAGCGCTGGCTGCTCTTGCAGGGCACCAGCTTTAATTCTCTGCAGCCATATAGCAGCTCACAGCTGTCTATAACCCCATTTCTAGAGCATCAGACTCCCTCTTCTAATGCCCAAGGGCACTTCATACAAGTGCATACATATATGCAAGAAAAACACATAAAATAAAGACAAATCAGCCCGGCATAGTGGTGCACACCTTTAATCCCAGCAGTCAGGAGGCAGAGGCAGGAGGATATCTGTGTGTTCAAGGCCAATCTGGTCTACAAGGTGAGTCCAGAACAGCCAAGGCTACACAAAGAAACCCTGTCTCAAAAAACCAAATAATAATAATAATAATAATAATAATAATAATAATAATAATAATAATAATAATCTACATAAAAGAAAACATTTCTGGTTAATAAATGTGATACATATTAGATATACAGCAAATGCAGTTTTGCAATTTTCTTTTTTTGCCTCCAATGTGATAGGGTGACTTTAGGCCCCTTTGGAAGCATGTGTGTGATATATTCTTAATGACAGACATAAATACACAGACACCTAAACACACATTGTTCCTGCACTTTAACTCCCAGAGCTGACTGCTCTCTACCCATTCCATAGATCCACTGTTATAAAAATGCTTTATACTCTTGTTCTCCCTGTTTGTTCCTTGCTGCAATTCTCAACAAAAATAACTGAGAGAATAAATTTGAAACAGTCTTCCCAAGTGCTCAACAAACATAATTTTCTATCTTTCCATTTATAGAAACAGGCACCAACGTTACTCACCCGTATGACCCATGATTCTTTGCAATACTCCTGTGTGCCCCACCCCTGGCCATATGTGACTTGTAGGTAAGCCTTCTCTCTGCCTGCTTGCATAGAAGCGAGGCTGTGTGAGGACATAAGGTAGTGTCAATCATCTACGAGCCAGGAAGTGGGTCCTCGGCAAGCGCGAGCCTGAGTGCACCCAGACTTAGGACTCCAGCCTCCAGCCCTGTGAGAATACCACCATTCTATTGTAACTGCCCATCTGTGGTGTTTTGTTGGGGTAATACTAACACACTAATATGCTTCTCCCATTCTCTTTAGTACAACCTTAAAAATAAAAAATAAAAAAAGATGGTGGAGCAGGTAAATCATATAATTCCTGACACTGCTGGCAATTCCATTAAATTCTGGTGAGGCCAAGGCCCTCTGACTACTAAAATGGTTCCAAGCTCAAGTTCCACATTGATGGAACATTCCAGTGGCTAACCCCGCGCCCTCCCTACCTCCCCCCCAGAACAAACCCTCTGGTGATTGGCAGGATCAGGTGAGGAACAGACAGATGGCACTGAGCATTTTCTTCTTTGTTCTCTGCTAGCTCATCACAATCAGTTCGTGTAACTGGTTTGTTCTAAAGCAGGGTCCTCAGCTCAGCGCACTCTTAAGTCTAAAGCAGCAGCTGTGGGAAACGTCCCTGTGCATTGTGGGATATTTAAGAGGATGCCTGGTTTCTATACAGTACATACCGCTGCTACCCTGCTCAGTCATCACAGTTTTCAGTGTCTGAAGATATTGCCACATGGGCACAAGGGGACAAAAATCACCCTAGTTGAGAAGCATTGGTTTAAGCCTTTAGAGGTCATACCCCACATTTACTTAAGCTTGTCAACTTCCAA
>OU015752.1:106889447-106915423 GCA_907169655.1 Acomys percivali | reverse complement strand
ACACACACACACACACACACACACACACACACACACACACACACACACTGGCTTTAACAAAAGCATACTGCCTTGTAGCCACCATCACAATCAAACTACCGAGAATGGTTTTCATCTCTAAGAGTTCTCACCTGCCCCCTGCCATACTCAGCCCCCTTACCCACTGTGAGAGTTTGAATGAGAAGTGACCCTCATAGTCTTGGGCATTTGAATTCCTGGTCCTTAGTTGATCTTGCTGTTTGGGAAGTTTAGGAGGTGTGGCCTCGTTAGAGGATGCATGTCACTGGAGGTAAGACTCACCATTTCAAGTTTGCTCTGTCTCTGTCTCTGTCTCTCTGTCTCTGTCTCTGTCTCTGTCTGTCTCTGTCTGTCTCTCTCTGTCTCTCTCTCTCTGTCTCTCTCTGTGTCTCTCTGTCTCTCTCTCTCTCTCTCTCTCTCTCTCTCTCTCTCTCTCTCTCTCTCTCTCTCTTTGCTTCCTGCCTGTAGTTCAAGACGTGAGTCCTCAGCTTGCTGCTCCTGCTGCCATGCCATGCCTGCAGCCCACCATCACAGACTCTCTGGAACCTAAACCCTAAATAAGCTCGTTCTTCTGCAAGCTGCCATGGTCATGGTGTTTTATCACAGCAACAGTGACTAGTAAACCCACCCCTTAGTGCTAGGCAACCACTGGTTGGCTTTCAGGCTTTTCTAGAATTCCACATGATACTTTACCCTTCTCCTTGGATTCTTCACTTTGATAAATGCTTTTAAGGATTGTTCGTGTTAGTGCAAGTATTGACAGTTTAGTTTGTGTGGTGTTCTATTGTGTGGGTGCGCACGGTTTGTTTTATAGTTACCTGCAAATGAATATCTCTTTTGTTTCCTGATTTAGGTTATTAGAAGCTACTAAGAATGCTTATTTTTATTTTTCCTGAGTAAATATGCAGAGGTGATATCACTATTCCATACACTATATTTGTCATTATAAGGGACTACCAAATTCTACCCAAAATGGTTGTAGTTGGACACTTACTGGTAAAACAGTGGGTTAGAGGCTAACTCCACATGATGAAGTGAAGTAAAAGACTCATAATGAGAAAAGACAGACCCTGTTCCAAACGAAGAAACAGAGGAAGAACCTCAGAACGCACAGAAGTAATAACAGGGTGCCTGGGCCATGCAGAGGGAAAAGCAGGCAAGCAACGGGCACCGAAGAAAGTAAGCCACGCCCCAAATGGCTCCTGAGTCCCGGCAAAGTTCCAGAAAGTGTGTTAAAAGAGATAGCCAGTAGGGCTGGATAGGTGGTTCGTGATTAAGAGCGCTGGCTGCTCTTGCAGAGGACCTGAGTTCAATCTCCAGCACCCACACGGAAGCTCACAACAGTCTGTGACCCCAGTTCTAGGAAATCCAATGCTTCCTTCTGGACAATGTGGGCACAGCCATGCAGGCAGGTAAAACACCCTTACCCATAAAATATGAGGGGGTAGGAGGGAGGGAATATATGCTCATGGCTCTCAAAATGTTTGTTGTCAATAGACTGTGTGATTTCTTTTTGAAAATGTATTAAGATGCTTAACAATTGTTCGTAAAGAACAGGTTTTCTGTGGTCTTACCAAAAACAGCATATCTGGCTTTTTCCTTCCATAGATTCTTTTCTTGCTTCAACTTGTACATCTTTCAACATGGCAAGTCTAGCAAAAAAAAAAAAGAAAAGAAAAATCAAGGTCAAATGAGGAAACTGGGCAAATGGTTTTTATCTGGCTTCTCTGTTTGACCACCAACTGGCGAACACTGTTAGGAAAACTGAGCAAAGGATAAATGATAGGGCAAAGCACATTTTTGACCATGGGCCCAGACTCGCATACAGAAAGCAGGCCTAGATTTACAGGAAATGCTGAGGGAGTGGCGTCTAAGTGCTGCGGAAGGACACACAGTTCCCAGTTCGCTGAAAGGGCTTCATGCTTGAAGCCTTGTGGGTGGCAGCTCCTTGTCAGCTTCATCTGCGCCCTACTTAGTAAATTCGCCCCGTAACTGCACGGCTAACTGAAATACTTATCACCCTGGTGTGGCCGGTGCCGGCCTTTAACCCCAGCATTCCAGATGCAGAGAGGCAGGCAGCTCGCTGTGAGTGCCAGGGCAGGCTGGCCTGCATAGTAAGTGCCAGGCCAGGCAGAGCTGTACAGTGAGACCCTGACTCTAGAAAATAAATGGATACATAAATAAAATACCTTCATCGGATATGCAAATGTCAGAAAATGTGTAACATTGGTGGGGAAAAAAAGGAAGTTTCAATGTCTTCAAACTGATTTGGGGATGACTTTTGGGGTGACTTTTTGGTGTTTGGGGTTTGTTTTGTTTTGTTTTATCCTTTAATATATAACATTCCGGCTATGGTTTCCTCTCCCTCCCCTGCCCCCAGTCTCTCTCTGGCCTCCTCTCTCATCCACAACCCCCTACCTCCCCTCAGAAAAGAGCAGGTGTCCTGGGGACATCAGGATTGACAAGCTACAATAAGGTCAGACACATCCCATCACATCAAGGCTGGACAAGGCAACCCAGTAGGAGGAGAAGGGTCCCACAAGCAGCAAAACAGACAGAGACAGCCCCTGGTCCCACTGTTAGGATTCTCACAAGAAAACCAAGCTACTCAACCATAACATATACATGAAGACCTAGGTCAGACCCCCACAGGCTTCCTGGTCTCTGTGAGCCGTGTTCTCCCCATGTCCCTGACCCCTCTGGTTCCTCCAGCCCTCCCCCCCCCACCACCACAGGACTGCCCCAGCTGTACCTAATATTAGGCTGTGAGACTCTGCCTCTGCTCCCATCAGTTGCTGGATAAAGTCTCTCTGATCTCTCATGACAATTATGCTAGGCTTTGGCCCCAGAACACTCTGCAGGCAGCACAACTGTAGGCTGAAGGTTTTGTGGCTGGGTTGGTGTCCCAGTCTCTCCACTTGAGTGCCTGGCTACAGGGGATGGTCAGTTCAGACTCCTGGTCTCCCATTACTAGGAGTTTTTGCTAGGGTCCTCTCATAGTGTCCATGGACTTTCTATTGCAATAGGTTTCCACCTTACCCCTAAAATGACCCCCAATTCCAGTCTTTTCTCCCAGTACTTTCTTCCTCCCCACTCCTCCCCACAACCTGATGTCTCCTGTTCCTAGCTTCACCCCACACCCAGTCCACTGGTGAAATCCATTCTATTTCCCCTTCCCAGGGAGATACTTGAGTCCTCCTTAAGCCCTTCTTGGTACTTAGCCTCTCTGGGTCTGTGGATTGTAGCCTGGTTATCCTTTACTTTATACCCACCTGTAAGTGAGTACATACCATATTTATCTTTCTGGGTCTGGGTTACCTCACTCAGGATGATTTTTTTTTTCCAGTTTCATCCATTTGCTTGTGAATTTCATGATGTCATTGTTTTTTGTTTGTTTGTTTGGGATTTTTGTTTTGTTTTTTATTTTTGGTTTCGGGAGGGCTTTTTTGTTTTGTTTTGATTTGGTTTTTGGTTTTTTTGGTGGGGGTTGATTTTTTGGTTTTGGATAGAGGGTTTCTCTGTACAGCTTTGGCTGTCCTGGATTTGCTTTATAGACCAGGCTGGCCTTGAACTCACAGAGGTCTGCCTGCCTCTGCCTCCCTGACTACTAGGATTATAGTATTACACCACCACGCCCAGTTGATGTCATTGTTTTTAACAGCTGAGTAGTACTCAATTATGTAAATGTGCCATATTTTCTTTATCCATTCTTAAGTTGAGAGACATCTAGATTGTTCCCAGTTTCTGGCTTTTATGACTAAAGCTTCTATGAACATAGTTGAGCAAATGTCATTGTGGTAGAATGGAGAGACCTTGGTGTGTGTGCCCAGGAATGGTATAGCTAGGTCTTGAGGTAGATCAATTTCCAATTTTTGGAAGAAACTCCAGATTGATTTCTACAATAGTTGTACAAGTTTGCACTCCCACCAGCAATGAAGGAGTGTTCTTCTTGTTCCACATCCTCCACAGCATGTGCTGTCACCTGAGTTTTTTTTTTATCTTAACCATTCTGACAGGTATAATATGGAATCTCAGAGTCATTTTGATTTGCATTTCCCTGATTTTTAGGGACAGTGAACAGTTCTTTTCTTGCTTCTTGGCCATTAGAGATTCCTCTGTTGAGAATTCTCTGTTTAGATCTGTACCCCATTTTTAAATTGGATTATTCAGTTTGTTGATGACTAGTTTCTTGAGATCTCTATATATTTTGGATATTAGTCCTCCATCATATGTGGAGTTGGTGAAAATCTCCCAGTCTCCAGGCTGTTGTTTTGTTCTGTTGACAATGTCCTTTGTCTTACAGAAGCTTCTCAGTCCCATTTATTAATTGTTGATCTTAAAGCCTGAGCTATTGGTGTTCTGTTCAGGAAATTGTCCCCTGTACCAATGTGTTAAAGAGTCTTCCTCACTTCCTCTTCTATTAGATTAAATATTTCTGGTTTTGTATTGAGGTATTTGATCCACTTGGACTTGAGGCTTTTTTGTTTTGTTTTGTTTTGTTTTGTTTTGTTTTGTTTTGTTTTGTTAGTTTTTTGAGACAGGGTCTCTCTGTGTAGCCTTGACTGTCCAGAACTCACTTTATAGACCAGACTGGCTTCAAACTCATAATGATGCACCTGCCTCTGCCTCCCAAGTGCTAGGATTAAAGGTGTGCACAACCACATCTGACACTGGACTTGAGTTTTATGCAGGATTACAGATATGGATCTATTTGCATTCTTCTACATACCAACATCCAGTTAGACCAGCACCGTTTGCTGAAAATGCTTTCTTTTTTCTATTTTATATTTATGGCTTTTTTTTTTAATCAAAAATCAGATATCCATAGGTGTGTGGATTTATGTCTGGGTTTTCAGTTCAATTCGGTTGATCAACAAGTCTGTTTTTGTGCCAATACCATGTGGTTTTTATTACTGTAGTTCTGTAGTACAGCTTGAGATCAGGGATGGAGATACCGCCCCAAGTTTTTTGTTTTTTTGTTTTGCTTTGTTTTGATTTTACTGTATAGGATTGTTTTAGCTCTCCACGTTTTTTGTTTGTTTGTTTGTTTTTCCATATGAAATTGAGTATTATTCCTTGAGATCTGTAAAGAATTGTGTTGGAATTTTGATGGGGATTCCATTGAATCTGTAGGTTGCTTTTGGTAAGATGTCCATTTTTACTATGTTAATCCTACCAATCCATAAGCATGGAAGATCTTTCCATCTGATAGATTTCTCCAAAGACATGAAGTTTTTATCATCAAGGTCTTCCATTTGCTTGGCTAGAGTTACCGCAAGATATTTTATGTTATTTGTGGCTATTGTGAATGGTGTTGTTTCCCTAATTTTTTTCTCAGCCTGTTTGTCATTTGTATATAGGAGAACTACTGATTTGTGGTTTGATTTGGTTTGTTTGTTTGTTTGTTTTTTATTAATCGTGTATCCAGCCACTTTACTGAAGGTTTTTATCAGCTGGAGGAGTTTCCTGGTAAAAATGTTAGGATCAATTATGTGTAATAATATATCATCTGCAAATAGTGATACTTTGACTTCTTCCTTTCCAATTTCTATCCCCTTGATCTCCTGTAGTTGTCTTCTCTAGCTAGAACCTCAAGTACTATATTGTTTTTTGTATGGTTGATTGGTTGGTTGGTTTGGTTTGGGTTTTTTGAGACAGGGTTTCTCTGTAACGTTGGCTATCCTAGACTCAGTTTGTAGGCCATGCTGGTCTCAAACTCACAGCAACCAGCCTGTATTGAATAGATATGAAAAGACTGAGCAGCCTTGTCTTGTCCCTGTTTTTAATGGAATTACTTTGAGTTTCTATTTAATTTGATGATGGCTATAAACTTGCTTAAATTGCCTTTATTATGTTTAGGTATGTCCCTTGTATCCCTGATCTCTCTGAGACTTTTATCATGAAGGGGTGTTGGATTTTGTCAAAGGCTTTTTCAGTGTCTAATGAGATGATCATGTGGGGTTTTTTTTTTTCAGTTTGTTTATAGGGTGGATTACATTAACAGATTTTCATATGTTGAACCATCCCTGAATCTTTGAGATAAAGCCTATTTGATCATGGTGGTGATATATTTTATGTGTTCTTGGATTCAGTTTGGGAGTATTTTATTGAGTATTTTTGCATCAATGTTCATGAAGGAAATTGGTCTGAAATTCTTTTTCTTTGTTGAGTCTTTGTGTGATTTAAGTATCACGGTGACTGTGGCCTCATAGAATGATTTTGGCAGTGTTTCTTCTGTTTCTGTTTTGTGGAATTGTTTGAGTAGTATTGCTATTAACCCTTCTTTGAAAGTTTGGTAGAATTCTACACTATAACCATCTGGCCCTGGACTTTGGGGGGGTTGGGGGGAGACTTTTGATGACTGCTTCTATTTCCTTAGAAGTTATAGGTCTATTTAAACTGTTTATCTGATCATAATTTAATTTTTGGTAAGTAGTATCTATTAAGAAATTCTTCCATTTCTGTTAGGTTTTCCAATTTTGTGAAGTATAGGTTTTTGAGGTATGAGCCAATGATTCTTTGGATTTCTTCTGTGTCTGTTGTTTTGTCCCCCTTTTCAATTCTGGTTTTTGTTAATTTGGATATTCTCTTTGTGCCTTTTAGTTAGTTTGGATAAGGGTTTGTCAATCTTATTGATTTCCTCAAAGAACCAGCTCTTTGTTTCAATGATTATTTGTATTGGTCTCTTCATTTCTATTTTGTTTATTTCAGCCCTCGATTTGATTATTTCCTGTCATCTACTCCTGTTGGGTATGTTTGCTTCTTTTTGTTCTAGAGCTTTCAGATGTGCTGTTATGAGATGCTAGATGTGATGCTGTTATAGTGTGCTAGTATGATATATCACTGACCATTTTATGAAGGCTCTTAGTGCTATGAACTTTCCTCTTAGAACTGCCTTCATTTTGTCCCATAAGTTTGGGTATTTTGTACATTCATTTTCATAAAATTTTAGGAAGTATTTAATTTCTCATTTCTTCCTTGAACCAGTAGTCATTCAGTAGGAACTCGTGTTCAGTTTTCATGAGTTTGTAGATTTTCTGTTATTTCTGTTGTTGAAATCCAGGTTTAATCCATAGTGGTCTGACAGGATATAGAGGCTATTTAAATTTTCTTATATCTGTTGATACCTGCATTGTGACTGAGTATGTGGTCAATTTTGGAGTAGGTTCCATGAAGTGCTGAGAAGAAGGCATATTCTTTTGTATTTGGTGAAATGTTCTGTAACTATCTATTAGGTCCATTTGATTCTTAATGTCTGTTAGCTCCATTATTTCTCTGTTTAGTTTTTTGTCTCAATAACCTGTCTATTGGTAGAGTGGGGTGTTAAAGTCTCCCAGTATTAATGTGTGTGGTTCAATGTGTGATTTAAGCTTTAGTAATGTTTCTTTTACAAATGTAAATGACCAATGATTGTTAATTCCTGTTATTTTGATGTTAGTGGTAGTTGTGTATGTGTGTGTATGTGTGTATGTGTGTGTGTGTGTATTCCCTTCTTTTGGTTTTGCTGGTATAGAGTTATTTACTTCCTGTTTTCTTAGGTGTAGTTAACCTCGTTGGATTAGTTTTCCTCCTAGTATCAGGCTGAATTTGTGGATTTGTTTACATTTGACTTGATCATGAAATATCTTATTTTTCCATCTACAAAGATCAAAAGTTTTTCTGGGTATAGTAGTCTGCACTGGCATCCATGTTCTCTTAGAGTCTGCAAGATGTCTGTCCGGGCCCTTCTGGCTTCTAGAGTCTCTATTGCAAATTCAGGTGTAATTCTAATAAGTCTACCTTTATATGTTACTTGGCCTTTTTCCCTTTGTTCTTTATGTTTAGAGTGTTGATTATTATGTGGTGTGGGGACTTTCTTTTCTGATACAATCTATTTGGTGTTCTATAAGTTCTTGTACCTTTACAGGCATTTCCCTTCTTTGGGTTAGGAAATTTTTCTTCTATGATTTGGTTAAATATATTTTCTAGCTTTTTAAGCTGGGATTCTTCTTGTTGTTCTATTCCTATTATTTTTAGGGTTTCTTTTTTTTTTCATAAAGATACAGATTTTCTGGGTGTTTGTTTTAGATTTAACATTTTCTTTGACCAGTGAATGTATTTCTTCTATAGTATCTTTAGCACCTGATAGTCTGTCTTCCATCTCTTATAGTCTATTGATGATGCTTGCATCTGTAGTTTCTGTATGGTTACTCGAGTTTCCATTTCCAGAATCCCCTCAGTTTGTGCTTTCTTTATTGCTTCTATTTCCATTTTTAAGTCTTGAACAGTTTCTTCACCTGTTTGTCTTCTCTTGGATTTCTTGACATTATTTAAGGGATTTGTTGATTTCCTCCAAGTTTTTGCTTGTCTTCTCCTGGATTTCTTTAAGAGATTTTTTTTTTCATTCCCTCTTTAAGAACCTCTATCATCACCATAAAGTTAGTTTAGGGTCGTTTTCTTGTGCTTCAGCTTTGTTGGAACATTCTGGTTTCGCTGTTGCAGGATAGCTGGGCTTCTGGTGGTGCCATAGTGCCCTGGCTGTTGTTAATTGTGTTCTTACACTAGTGTTTAGGCATCTGAGTTTGAGATGGTTAGAGGACTAGGGACTGATTTCTGAGTTTGTCTTTGTTGGATGGGTGTTTTGTTCCTTGATTTTCTGTTCCTTCCTTCATCTTCTTGTCTTTGTTCCCTGGATTTCTGGCAGCCAGCATGACCTTGATCCAGTGGAGAGTTTCTGCCTAAATTGGAAGCTGAATTTCTGGCAGCTACCTTGGCCTTTGGTGCAACAGGGAGTCCTTGCCAGAGCCGGGGGTAGAGGGGCGGATAAGATGAGGTGATGAGGAAGGAAGTGAGGATTAGGGGGACATCCACTGGTGAGCTGCCTATCTCTGTTATCTGATGTCGGGTGTAATATCTGGACCACCTGGAAGTCTCTGCCTGAGTTCTGAGTTTGCCTAACTGTTTTTCTGCCTTGCTTGGCCTGTTCTTCTGGGTGTCATGACCTGCTCATAGGCAGTGGAAGTCGCCTTGAGTTAGGACCTGAAACACAGCAGCAGGAGGGGGACTGTTGGTGGGGAGGGGATGAAGGGGAGGACAGTGGAACCAAATCTAGGAAGTGGGGCAGTTCTGCTGGCAGAAAGGTCACTCACCTGTTCTTCTGACTGGTATGGTCTGCTCCTGGATAACAGAAGTCTGACCTCTGTGTGTGTCGGGGGGGGGGGGGGGGGGGGGAACAAGAGCAGGAGGGAACAGTGGTGGAGTGGGACAGGAGTGGGGAGCTGTAGAATGGGTCTTTGGCGAAAGAATCTAGGATCTAGAGAGTGGAGGAGCTCCTCGGCAGGTGGGTCACTCACCTGTTCTTCTGACTGACTTTGTTTTGGCAACAGGGTCTTTCTATGCAGCCCAGGCTGACCTTAAATGCCATATCCTCCTGTTTCAGCCTTTCAGAGTGATGGGATCACCGATAATGTGCCCCCCACACCTGGCTTGAATAATTTTATTTTTAATGATGCGGAACAATCCACTTAACCAACAGCTATTTCTTACTAATTCCCTCAGTTCCCTTCCTTCAGTGGGTCCCTAATGTAACACAGCATTAATTTTTTTTTAAATTATAACCTATGTTTTATTCTATTTTAAAGCCAACTA
Source organism: Acomys percivali (assembly GCA_907169655.1). Classification (NCBI taxonomy): domain Eukaryota; kingdom Metazoa; phylum Chordata; class Mammalia; order Rodentia; family Muridae; genus Acomys; species Acomys percivali. The sequence continues at coordinate 106,905,778 of OU015752.1, read as the reverse complement.
GGTCACTTGGAAGAGAGTGGGAGGCTTAAAGGGACCTGGCTTCTGACTTTCTATGCCAAAAAGATAATTGCTGGAGTGTAAAGAGGTATAGAGACTGCCTTCAAGATGGAAGAGACTGACCTGCACGACTTAAAATGCTGTACTGCGGGTGTTTGGTTTGGTTCCTACCTTGAAAACTGTTTTATGGCTAGATCTATATTCTTTTATTGAAGGCTAAAGGAAGACAGAATCAAAGACTTCAGTACGTCAAGTTACCCTGTGAGCGTTTGCTCCAGGTGGGTGCCATTCTACCTGGAGTTAAACCCAGTTTGGCAGAAGCAGACCGGAAAGCACAGGGAAGAGCCCACAGAACCTCCATCACTGGAGCATCGTCATTTCCCACACCCTGGAAGCTGTTTGGAAATCACACGGAGGTGTCACTTTACATCTTGCAATGACCTGGGCGAGGCATGGGCACAGAGCGGGAGTCCTGGTGGCTTACACCACCTTCGAGGAAATAACGCAGGGAACTGGAGAACAGGAGACTCCCTGCGGAGGAGACACGGCTAGACCTGCAGCACCTCGCCTGCGCTCTTCCTCGTACTCCCGCCAGGGGGCGCGCGTAAACTACCGCTCGTGCGTAACCCGAGTGGGAGAGTGGGTAAGGATGCTGGTCGCTATGGAAACCGAGGACCCAGGGGCGGCGGGAAGAGACCAGGAGGGGGATGGGGACAGTACTTTGGGCTGTTTGTACCAGAGAACCATCAGCCCAGAGCTCGGGGGTGGGGGTGGGGGAGGGCGGAGGGGACACTGAAAACACTACAGAGGATGTCGAGAGAAAGTTGACATCTTTACCTGACCTTTGACTTCTGTCCCCGAAGTCTTTATAGGAACCCTCCTTCACTACACCTGACACCTCCCCCCACCCCGCCCCACCCCCATCCCCGTTGGTTTGCGGTGACGCCAGATGGTCTTGGGGTCTCGCCCTCTAGTTTTCTGCTCAGAGCGTTGTGCCTGAACGGTTAGGAACTGTTGAGAAGGATTCTCCTAGGCACACTCCTCTTTCACCACCCTGGAGTCAGGGATACCTGCCGGGTTTTGGCCAGCCTAGACTTAAAGGTTTGTAACCTTCAGAGTGCCCTCACCAAGTCGCTAACTCAATTGCTTAGCTCTCTGATACAGTAGTAGTAGGGGAAGTTTCAGGTACCTGAGGATGCTTGTGGGGCGGGGCGGAGCGGGGCAGGGGGAGGGATAATAAGGGGAAAATGCCAGAAATAAGCAACTTGTACTTTTAAATATTGTTGCTTGTCACATGTGAGAATTGTTCTGCTCCAGTATTATTGTTCATCCCTTCTTTGCTTAATTTATACTAAGTTTTGTTATACTTATGTCGGTTAGGGGCAGGGATTCCAGCATCTATAGGGGTTGGTCCTCGGGCATCCTCTTGTTGCCTTGGAATCTTAACCTCACAGAGTAAGTGGACCGTGGCTATGCCTCCCTTTTGTGTGCCAGCTTATCACTCCACAATTTCCTCGAAGCTTTTGAGTGTTCGTAATAATTCTGATGCGAGATCAAAAAGATGGAGAAAGAAACTGGGCCAGAAAGAGACTGGACCAGAAACTGAAGTTTAAAACTTAGTGGAGAAACAGGGGTTTCACTTCTCCTTCCTCTCCCTAGTATTTCCCATTGGTTCCCAAGGTCAAGAATGCCGCTGAGTGGAGACCTCGCACACCCTTGGGGTCTTTCTTGATGTCGGTGCCTGACCCAGCACTGCAGAACCATCCCCTGTGTTCAGTGTGCTTGCATGTTGACCTCGTAGGCAATCCACAGATGTTAGTTTCCCTGGTGATACAACAGCCTTCAAAAGAGAATACATGACTTCTTCATCAAGTGAATGTTCTGGATTTTTATGATAACAGTTCTAGTTTGATTCTGTTGTGGCAAATACCGTGACCAAAATCAATTTAGGGGAACAAAAGGTTTATTTCAGCTTAAGGGTTGCAGCTCACTGTCAAGGGGGCAGGAACCACAGAGCCATAGAGAAACGTCACCACTTCCACCTCAGGCTTAGCTAGCTTTTTGTATAGCCCAGAACTACCTGCAAAGAGAATGACACTGCCCATAGTGAGCTGGGCCCTCCTACATCAATGAACAAGATAACGTCCCCATCATGACCTGTAAAATCCCTCAACAAGACTCCCCTCTCGGGTAACTCTAGGCTGTTTCACGTTGACAGTTAACTATAAGGCAAGTACTACCTTGAGTGTTCCCTTTTTCTTTTCTTTACCCCATAATCCCCTTCGGATGTAGAAGGAGATAAGGTGGTGAGGAGATAGAGAAGGATACCCTAAAAGGAGGAAGAGGAGGAGGAGAGGAAGAGGAACAGGAACAGGAAAAGGAGGAAAGGGAAAAATATATTTCTGTGAAGGCAAAGAAGATAAGCCTGGACATTCACCAAGCACATGATGCTTGCTCGCAGACCTCCTCGCACACAACCCCAAGCCCCTCCCCCGGCTTGTGCTCCTTATGTTCAATACAGTAAAAGCTGTGTGCGTGTTTCCATTAATCTCATAAAATTCTCTTCCTAGTTATATTTCATGCTTATGAAATATTATCTATCCATTTGATATTCTTTTTCTGTAGAAAGATCTAAATCAAGGGACAGGAAATATTGGGAAACGTGTAGTCCTGCTAAGAGAAGTTAAGATAGTGTAGTTCTTTCGGATTGCTGTCAGGGTTGTTATTAGCAGTTCTCAATCAGAAGACAGGCCATGCTGAAGCTTAGAATCTAGAAGAATTTGGGAACTGTGGTTCAAAAATGTACCAGTAACTAAACATTTTCATTGACAAGGAAAATGCATGCTGGGAAGGGAGCTAGGAGCTTGCTTAGCACAGGCAAGGCCCTGAATTTGATCCCCTGTAAGAAAGAAAACACCACACACAGCATCAGCCACCAAAAGATAAAAGATAATGTCATTCACATAGATGCTTCTTAACATGTGGGTCTGAACAAATGGTTCAATGGTACTGGATCTAAACTGGATAAACTGTGCATTTTCACACTACTGGGGACTATGTACAGATAGTCTATATGAAGAGGTATGAAAATTTTTGGATAACTTTATATGTTATTAACACTTCTAAAAGGATCAGTTTTGGTTTTTGTTGTTTTACTGCTGGGGTACATTTCTGATTCTGTTTAGCAGTTCATCCTGGTGAGACAGAAAACCACCTTTCTAAATGTCAAAAAGCATTCCTGGCATAAATGAACATTTGAATTCCAAAGAATTTTCCTGGGATGGGGAGATGGCCCAGTGGATAAAATGTCTGCTATGCAAGCACAAAGGCCAGGGTTTAGATCCCCAACACCCAGTGTCTGGGAAGCAGAGACGGAGCCCAGAACATACTGGCTGGCTGGGCTAGCTGAATTAGCAAGCTGTAGGTCAATATATAAGGCAGAGAGCAATGGAGGAAAACACCCACTGTCAACTTCTAGCCTCTACACGTGTACACAGGCACCAGCTCCCACGCACACATCTATACACAAGCAAATACAATGCATACCGTACATACATACACATACAAAATGATTTCCAAAAAAATAAAATAAAATACTTAAAACAATCTTGCTTTACAAATTTAGAGCATACACATTTATAGTAACGAAGTAAGGCCATTGGGTAAAGGAAGTAAATATGCAGTGTTTATTGAACATCCAGGATGTAACCGGGTTATGGGCCAGCCTATACTTTTGAATTTCCAAAGACACAGGCTTACTGAAATTATTTTTTTAGCATTGAATAACTATAGTTTACTGAAGGTGGATACAATGAATATTTTTAAATGTGTGTGTTGCCTTGTAACCAACATTATAATGACTTCTGTGCCTTTTTAATTGCTCTTTATTTAGCAAGGTTCCTGGAAGTATTGCCTTTGTTGCTATTGTTATTACCACTGTTTTTGAGTTTAGAGCTAACTGCTAGCCGAGCCAGAACTTTCTCTAAAACTGCCCCTCAACCCTTTTAATGAAGGAGATTTGAAGGGGTGTGTGCCATGATTAAACGTTCTTTCTATAAGGACATTCTAGTTGGTGAATTCACTGTTGAAAGGGAAAGAGCCAGAGGAGGGGACCAGTAAGATTTAGCTGTGGAAATAGGAGAAGAAGCCATGTGAGTAAATTACAGCAGCAGCAAGAACAAAAGTTACTTCTGCTTATCTGTCATTTTTCTTGCCAATTAAACATTAGGACAATTGTCATATTCAACCAACATCTTTTGGTTACAAGTTTTCTCTCCTGATGGACTCGCATTCAGAACTGCTGTCATTGCTGAGAATTAGGTCAGTCTCTTTCATTTCATCTCTGTTGATGGGAACTAATCATGCAGCATCAGGAGCCATTTCACATGCCCAGAGAGGTGCTGGGGCAGGAATGAGATGATGAAAGGAGGTGTGAGACACTCTCTAGGTGCTCAGTCCCACAACTGACACTGTGTAGACGGGAACACGCTCCGTGTCCATCAGTGATTTTACAAAGCCAAAGTGTTGTGGGACAGCGGTCCTTCAGAAGATAATCGTACTTCCACTTTTACTACATCAACGTATTTTTCTCTAAGAAGCACTTGGGAGAATATTGTTTTGAAATACTTTTTGTCAGGGACAACAATCGTGGCAGAGAAAATCCCAGTTTCAGGAGAGCCTGAAGCCCGGAGTCTTTATGAGCCAGGCTGTTCTCTGCTCACACACTTTGTAAGTCATAAGCATCCATCATCCACCAGGCAAGTAAGAGCACAGGCGCACAAATGCACAATAGATGTCACATTTTGGATACCATCAGAGAGAGCAGCACTTGAATAATTCTACTAGCCTCTCTCCTTTCTCTCTCTCTCTCTCTCTCTCTCTCTCTGGGTTGCTTATTGGTTTGTGTAAGGTCTGCTGTAGAGTGTCTCTCCCTGTGGCTCTCTGTTTCCATCTTGTTTCTGCTCTGCTGTACAGTTAATGACCAGGAAACATCCTACCCACAAAGCATGCACTAAATATATGTCTGCAGTTACTGCAAACAGATTAGACACTCATTTGTTGGGAATTATACTGGATGAAGCAAGCCTTCCTGGAGATAGCATGCACTTTGTGAATCATCTTTTGCTCTTTGCTGGGGTAGAGATCCTCAAAAGCTCAGCAGCTGTGTTTATGAATGTCCCCACTGTCTGCAGGACATCCTCAAATGCAGAAGTACCCGTTGAGGTACTGTCATGTGCAGTCCAGGTGTCTTGCTAATTTTTTTGAAAGCCTCCAAAACAATGGCAACATACAGTACTATTTATGCATGCATTATTCATGCTTAGTGGCTTGACATTTTCTCTCATATTTTATTAAAATCCTTTGTGGTAAGCTGCAGCTAAGTAACCAATTATGTATTCAGAGAGTTAAAAACACAACAGCCATGGAACTGAGGTAATTGAACTGGCCGAGGTCATGTTTACTCCAGCACCAAATGGGGAATGCTGGAGGGGACCACAGCACTTGGTCTTTCCCGTATGACTCAGAAAGAGATTAGTCTTGACATTTGTTTTAACTTGTAAATAGAATATACTAGAGTAAAATATATTAATAGCAAGTTATTGTCTTCAAATGAACATCGGCATGCTTTTTTGTAAAGATGAAAATTCTTGTTAAGTAGAATACAATATAAAAACTCAGTATGGCACCAGAAACAAGAGGAACTGAGTTTTTTTTCTTAGTTAATAATTTTTTATAAACTATGTGGGTATACATTTTGGGGTGGGGCTTACTGAATTGTAAATAACTCTCATGTTTAAGAAGACCAGTTTGATAGGTTGCTCCTGCTTGTAACTCAGCACCCAAGAGACTGAGGCAGGAGGATTACCACAGGTTCCAGACTGGGCAGGGTTACAGAGTGAGAACTTGTCTCACAAGAAAAAAAACAAACCAAAAACCAAAAAAACAGGACACCATGTTAGACACCGATCTTTTTAGATGGGTATGTACTTGTCTGGAAAACTCTCAGACACAAAGAAAGCATCTCTGGCTTTCTGGGTGCATGAGCAGCAAGTCTGTAAAGAAAAGCATGTTTCAATTTCAGAAAGTTTTCCCACTGTGGATCTAGATGACCCATATAGTCCACATAGACTGACAATTGGGTTATGCACGTCATTGATGAAGCTGGATCTTAGTGAGCCCTGTGGACTGAAGTCTACAGCAAGCCGACTTCTGCTGTATAGTGCCTGCCATTTAAAGATAATGTATACCTGTAACTGAAGAGTGGAAAAGATACATGGTTTATATATGTGAGACACTATGCAAATACTTTACATAGTCCTTTACCTAAGCTCTCCACCACCCTTTGAATACGGTGACTATGAATCTACAGTGCAAAAAGATTAAGTAACTTTCCGAAGATCACACAAAATGTGGTGATGGGGTCTAGGATTAAGACACACGTCTGCCTGATTGGTCCACCTACCCAACTATTTATTCAACAAGACTTGTGTCTGCTGCAAGGACACAAAGGAATTGTGCACTGCCCAAGAACTATCACACGCTTACTGTAAAGGGTTTCCAACCACTTAAATCATTCCCAAGGTGTTTCCCACCATACCAAACTACAGATACATCAGTAACAGGATGGGCCATGGGAATCAGGTAAGAATCTTCTAGGATGTAATATGAATAAATTAATAAAATATTTTTAAAAAAGAATCTTCTAGGAAAGCTAAACCCTGAAAAGTGTGTTTTGGTGCCTAAGTCAAACCCATAAGGCATTCCTGTTTCATACGAACGTCAGTCAGGAGTGGGTCTTGATTTTTACTTTTTAAAAAATATTGACAATTATTTTATATAAAGGTGATTTATAGCTTATGAAAAGTTAATGAAGCAGCAGCCTTATAGTTAGTTGTTTGTAAATCTCTTAGGTATTTAAGAAATACCTCAAAGTGGTCTCTTTTTTGTGATTTGTATAACAACAAATCCAGTCAAATGCAATTCTTTCAGGCCCTTGCATCTTGGTTCTCAAAAAAGAACAAAATATTTAAAAATATAATCTTTTCATTCTTTGCATACAATACATACAATGTGTTCTGATCATATTTTACTCACAACTTTCTCTGGTCCACCCTGCCCTCCCACTCTCCCCGCCAATGTCATTTCTTTTTTCTTCTTATAACCTACTGAGTTCAATTTGTGCTGCCCATATACACACACGAGTACAGAGCCATCCACTGGCACAGGAACCTCTTCCTCCCATTGCAGCCCTCAACTGTCAGTAGCTCCTTAGCTGGGGTAAGCCTCCACCATCCATGATAGCCTGTTGACTAGCCTGCTGACTAGGCAACCACACCACTCTGGTTCCTGCAGTGGGCCTGTCATGTCCAGAAGACACTATCTTTCCCCAGTCCTCCCTGACCCCTGGCTCTTACCATCTTTCCACCCCCTCTATGGGATTTTTAAAAATAGACTTTTACTGAGTTGCTGCTGTACTCAGTACACATTGCCAAACACTGTGGAGAAATAAACACCTTAAGAAACTTGGGCTTTGGGTCATTGAGAGGAATGATGGGCAATTGGTATAGATGGACAACCTAATAGTGTGTCTCACAAGTTCCAGATGGATTGGAGTGTGTAGGGGATGTTATATCTGGCCTAAAGCACAGAACTCACCAGACTAAAGAATCCAACTGCTTGATGGTGCTCCACCCCTGTAGATGACACTAGATCTGGGGACAAAAGGCAACCAGATAGAATAGCCAGTCTTAAGCTCCAGGGGTGATTTTTCCGGAGTCAGCACAAGTAGAGGCGCTCAGATGGAGCTGATTCGCTGTGTCTGTTTGCTCTTCAGGTAGACTCTTAGTGGCCAACCAGAACCATGGACAGCTCGGGGAAAGGAAATAAAAAGGAAGATGGACCACCAAAAGAAACGAAGCTGCCTATCAGCGAGGCCTTTCTGGACTATCAGTGAGTCTGTAGTCTGAATCTAAAGCTGCCCCCATGCAGATGTAGGTATCAAGACCCAAGTAACTGCACATGAGAGCCATGTAGCTAAGCACTGCCAAGAAAATCGAGATGGATTAGAGCCATCGTACCCTGATGGCTCTAGCACAGGCCAAGCAGTATACGGGGAAACAGCACCCCTCCGCTGTGTTGCGGTCTTGTCTATGCAGACAGCAGCTTGCTGGCTTGCCTCCTAAAATACATTGTGGAATAGTTAGTGTAAATTGAGAATGGAAGAGGGCATTTCCCTTTGTTTAACTTTCTGTTTCTTTTTAACATTTGTAAGACTGTCCAGCTTGTATTATTCCTAAATAACTACATATCAAATCCAGGCAATTTAGAATGTGTGTGTGTGTGTGTGTGTGTGTGTGTGTGTGTGTGTGCGCGCATGCACCAGATGACAACCTGGCCACTGTGTGCCAACTGTCTGCCTTGGTTTTTGGGTTTTGTTTGTTTGTTTGTTCTGTACTTTTTTTTTTTTAGGCAGTCTTTGGCCTTGAACTCTTGGCAATCTTACTGCCTTAGTCTTTAACTTCTGGCCTGCACCACAACTCCTGGCTTAAAAATTATTTTTAATAATGAGAATGTTTCATAATACCTCACTCTCAGGAGCTAGAGATGTCTTATTTTAACAAATGTCCTCTTGAGAGCTTGTGATTATCAACTTTTGGCACCGTGTAGGTGTTGTAATGTGGAATTTGTTAGGGAATTTATGGAGAAGCGTTAGTAAATTTTCAGCTAAGAATGAAATCACTCATGTTCTCATTCAACAAATATTTGCACATTTGCCATGTACAAGACCAAGTGTTGGGCCCAGAATGCAGTGGAGAACAGGACCACATGGTCCCTGCTGTGATGAAGTGTGGGAGACAGACACGCAGAGACAGAGAAAAGGACTTGACCTAGTCAGAGAGTTTGGAAGAGCGAGGTGGAGGAAGCGGTGTGAACTGATCTCTAAAAGAAGACAGTAATGGAGTGAGTGGAAGAACAAGACTTCTGGAAAAGACACAAGGATATGGAAAAGCGTTCTCAGGAGTCGGCCGACATGACAATGAAGGCTTGAGGGCAGACCCCAGGGTGTAAGGACCAGAGCAAGTGGAACACTAGGATTAGGAACGGGAAACCATTCACTGGATGGATGCGAGGTTGGAAGTGGGGCCCTGTGATGCTATTGAAAGTTATCTTTTCAACAGTCAGGGAAACTCCTCTCCTCCTATAGAAACTCTCACTTGTGTTCACATCTTGTTTAGAAGGCAGAGAGTAGAGGCTCAGAATTCTAGCAGAGAAACAGCCGCTGGGAAGAGCTGTTGCGTGAGGTACCTGTAAGTATTGACATGGCAGGCACCCTCCTCCTGCATTTCCCGGTGTCCCTGGAAACCCCCCCCCCCACTCCTTAGCGCTGTAGAAAGGCCAGGCTCTGTGAACACAACCTGGTCTCTCCCTTGCTCCATGGTCTCTCCCTAGGGTTGACGGTCTTTTTCCTCTTCAACAGAGGTTAACAAGCAGGCGAACACTAGAAGCTTCTCAAGAGCTGGTGATCGGCATCAAATGACTATTCTCAAGCCTGTGTTCTCTGTCATTTGTTAAAAATGAGCTAAACAATCCTGTGGACTACAACAGCCCTTTGGCTTGCTGGCCCATGCTCTGCTGGTGACCGTTTACTCATTCCGGGTGTTCCCTATAACAGAACTCTTGTCACATGGAAAGCGGCCATGTCCCCTCTTTCCCCATCCAAGAAAGGGCTGCCCTGGCAGCATCGTGTATTTCTCATCCTGTCCCATGTTGTAATAAAGCAGGAAGCACACAGTAGAGAGTGGTTCCTGGGCTCTGAGCAGCTGAACTTCAAAAATATTATCCAAAGAAAATAAGTCTAGGAGGGGTTTTGGTTGTGTGTGTAGAAATGGTTCTTACTACCTATGTTAAATCTATGTTGCCGGCATGTCTCAGTAATGATTCCTATTTTCTCCTTTATTCCTAGCTTTCCTGCATTGAGTATAGCTATAGACAGAGAAGTGTGTGTGTGTGTGTGTGTGTGTGTGTAGTTGTAGATTTAAAAATTAGAAAATACAAATAAATAATATGTTTAAACCAAAAATTAGTTGAATGGGTAGTTTGTGGGTTTGCTTTTCTATGGAACAGGTAGTTAAAACCCTGGGGCTGAGATGAAGGAGAGCACCAGATGGTGATTTTGCTTGGTTCTTCCTTAACAAACCCTGAACACTGAATTTTATGAGACTGTCTCCACGGTCATACATACTGTAAAAACAGAGTCACTCTCTTGAGTAATAATCACTGTTGAGTCCTATCTGGGTGCAAAACCACACTCATGGAGTTAAAGCTAAGATACTACTTTACTTATTGATATAGGAAATAAAAACTTAAATCACTCAACTGAGAGTTGAGGATACCTGCCATGAATCAAGTGCTTTCTGCGCTGACAGCAGCTGCTACCACAGCCCTGCCGTCAGCTCAGGCAGTTCCGTGCAGACAGGGACTCTGCTGCAAGCAAATAAGGCTGGGAGCTTCCCTAGAACATGGCTTTATGAAGAGCTGATACTGGAGATGCCATAGAGCGAATGTTTCCAGTGATGGACTTTATTTTTTCCCCTTTACACTTTTTCTTTGGTTTTCTACGGTGCAAAGTAGCTGCATATAGGTTTGGGTATTATGGGTTTTTTAAAAACCTAGAAAAGTATGGAATGTTCTGAAATTCAAATTTACTTTCTGATTTGTTCTGAACTGGTCATTTCTATGCACTAATTTTTAAATATACCTTGGATAAAACATACAATAAAATATTTGTGGGTTTTTTTTAAGTTATCTTTTTTAGGGCTGGAAAGATGGCTCTGGGGTTAAGAACACTTGCTGTTCTTTCAGAGAAGCCAGGCTGGATTCCTAGCACCTATACAGTGATTCACAACCATCGGTAACTCCAGTTCCAGGGTATCTGTCTTCCTCTCTGACCTCCATAGGCACCAGGCTCACAAGTGCTGCACAGACATGCATGCACACAAAACACCCATACCCATAGAATAAAAGTGAATAAAAAAATCTTAAAATTTTAAAAGTTGTTTCCATCCTTTAATTTCCAGTGAGATAATTCCCCGGTGAGGGGAAATATGTATATCAGGACATTTTTAAAGTATGGGATGGCAGTGGCAAGATAGCACTTGGTACCGTTATGCTTTGTAATAGCACTGGGCGCTTTTTGTCTTGTTGTTGTTTTGTTTTTTGTTTTGGTTTTGGTTTTGGTTTTGGGTTTTTTTTTTGTTTTTTGTTTTTGTTTTTGTTTTTTGAGACAAGGGTTCTCTGTGTAGCCTTGGCTGTCTTGGACTCACTTTGTAGACCAGGCTGGCTTCGAACTCACAGCGATCCGCCTGCCTCTGCCTCCCAAGTGCTGGGATTAAAGGTGTGTGCCAGGGTGGCACATACCTTTACTCTCAGCACTTGAGAGGCAGAGGTAGATGGATCTCTGAGTTTGAGGCCAGCCTACACAGTGAGTACCAGGACAGCCAGGGCTACACAAAGAAGCCCTGTTTTGAAAAACAAACAAACAAACAAACAACAACAAAAAGACTATAATATGTGTAGGTTTATTATCCACCCCCCACCCCCACCCCCACCCCCGCTTCCGCCCTCAGCATGACATATAAGATACTAAGGCGCTGGTGGAAGAGATATAGAAGAGGAAAGTATTACAAAACAAGGGATACAATTCCACACACAGGCACACGTGAGCAGTTCTGAATATAAGTCCAGCGCTTCCCGGTAAATCCACCTCTTCAGGAAGCCAAGGAAAGTCAAAGTTAAACCTGCAATTGCCACTACCTCCACAAGGGGGCGAAGGAAAGCGAAAACAATCTGGGCGTCTCCAAGAACAGCGGAGAGTGGTTAGGTCATCCTGAACCTACCTGGCTCACTGCAGGATGAGCATGAGGCCAAGCCTTCAGCCATTTGCTCCTAAATGCTCCCAGATTAGAGGCCGTAGACGTTTTCAGATATATAGAAACACAAACTGAACAGCTAAATTAGGATTTCAGATGAACAAAGATTTTTAGTGTATACGCATCTCAGGCGGGACCTGGTCTGCTCACTGAGTGGTCCTCACCAGGGAAGGTTCTCAGCTGCCGCCAGGGAGTTAGTTACTCTTGCTAAGTCCATCAGAGTCTCAGTCTCAACAAGTGGAGACAGCATACTTGAGAACTTGAGATTTAACTATTTTTCATATTACAGAAATTATGGGAGTGGCCTGCACAGTTCAGGTCACTTTTGTTTGTAATATTTTCAATTTTCACCCTTAAAAATGAGGCCTAGAGGTTTGAGGTATAGCTCAATGACAGAACATTTGTGTAATATGAAAATGAGGTCCTGGGTTCAGGTGCTAACACACACACGCATAGACACACACACACACACACTGTCTTGGGCTCAAACTCAGGGTGTCAGTCTTACCTGGAACACATCAGCCAGGCATCTTGCCACTCCTAATCTTTTTTTTTTATAGAAGAGTAAGGAAAGGGCAAAAGCAGTTGTGTGTCCCGTGTAGTCAGTGGGCAGGCAGGACTAAGCCAGCGATCTTGGTATTCAAGGTGACTTCGTTTTGAGTATGCTGTTGTGTGATTTGCTAACTTTATTCCACGTTTTCTCATCCTATGGAAGGAGGGGGCCCTAATTTTCTCTCTCCTGAGTATACAAGTTCATAAATATAAGTGAGGTTTTGGAGAGAGTGCTGATAGCATGTGAGATCCAACCAGAACTTATGAGCACTCTGAGTGCGCCCTTCCTGGGTGATCTCTTATTTTATGCCACATAATAGCACACAGAGCGGGCTGAAGGTTTCTCTATCTAACAGCTTGAAATTTCAGGTCCTGAGATTTGATCTGCCTGCAATCTAGAGGTAAAGAAATGGTTTAAAAAAAAAAAAAAAAAAAGCAAAGGCTTTTATTTTTGTTGTTTTGTTTTTGTTTTTTATTTTGTAGCTTGGTTTGTAGCTGGGAAATTGTTTCCTAGTCACTAAGTGGATTGATTTAAATTTTGTTTTGGAGCTTTGAAAGTAGCATGCTTCAATATGGCTTTTCCTTTTTATTATTTTTTTTACATATACATTTGTATTATTACACATATATACAATATTCTACATACAGCAAGAGGAACCATGAAACAATCAGGAATTTATAAATGTTACATTCTTAGTGTTTTAGCTATTGTTGTATACTTTAGTTTTTAAAACAGGGAGTTTGGGGGATGATTTTTCTATAACACTTCTTCAATTTTTTTTCCAAGACAGGGTTTCTCTGTGTAACAGCTCTGGCTGCCCTGGAACTTGCTCTGTAGTCCAGCCCGGCCTCGAACTCATGGAGATCCACCTGCCTCTGCCTTCCAAGTGCTTGGACTAAAGGCGTGTGCCACCACCACCCGGCACTTCTTCAATTTTTGAAAGCTTGAAATAGTCTCCCAACATATATTTAAATGAACTAAACAGGTGAAAAACACCAGCTTTTCTTTGATCCCAGCACTTGGGAACCAGAGGTAGGATATCTCTGAGTTCAAGGCCAACCTGGTCTAGACAGAGAATTCAAGGCCATCCAGGGCTACATAGTGAGACACTATCTCAAAAACAAACAACTAAAAGCCCAGCGAAAATCACATAGAGGAAGGAGATGCTTATGCCGAAACTGACTTTTGGGACGTCAGTCTAAAATTAAAATGTAGCCTCATCACCTTTCCCTGAGGTAACTAACCTAACCCATCTGTTTCTTCTCAGGCGTGAAATAAAGGAGAATGCAGTGGAGCGGGTCATGTTTCAGATCAAGAAGCTGAGGGACAAGAACCAAAAGTACCAAGACAGAGTGAGTACGAAGTTGAGCGATAGGTAGGCACTGAGCATGCGTGACCCAGCTATGGGCGATAGGTAGGCACTGAGCATGCGTGACCCAACTATGGCCAATCGTGAGGAATGTGCCTTCTGACTTAGAACTTAGAAGGTTTCTTCACACATGCGAGGTGAGCAGCCACTCCTGTCTCCGCGGTATTGAGGATGTCAGTGGAAGTCGGTTCAGTCATGTTAGATCACGAGGACGGATACCCCGGAAGTCACCTTTACCCTTTGACTTCTTTCTCTCTTTCCCATCTGTGAATCTTTGTTTCAGCTTTTCCAAGAGCATGCATATGTAAACGCATGCAGAGCAGCATAATCTCAATTGTTAAAACAACTAATGGGACATGAAAAGATGATTTTGTAAAAAAACAGTTCAAGGGCCACGAGCTCTGTACGTAAAAGCACCTGCTACCGAGCTTGGCAGCACTAGTGTGAGCCACAGAACCCACGCGGTGGAAGGAGAGACCAGCTCCCTCAAATGGTCCTCTGATCTCCACATGTGGAGATCTGTGGCATGTGGCCATCCGCATACACACATCCGTGGCAATTAAAATGTTTAAAAAGAAGAGTGATATGAATATCAAGGTAATGTTGCCTATGCCCATCGCAACAGAAACAACATCTGTAAGCGGTAAATGATAGTGTTTCCAAGTTCTGCCCTGAGGCATCACATGCAGAGAGAGACAGTAAGACAGACCTCCTTTCACTGATTTACGTCACAGAGTCTGGAAACTTCCACAGTTAACTGTTTCACTTGTCTTTTTGGTTTGCCTCCTCTACCCCCACCAAACACTACTATAAATTAAGATGCGAATCAGAATGCTCAAGAAAGTCACTAAGGAAATTACTAACGCATAATAAAAGAAATAGTAGTTACAGGGCTACACTGGAAAATGTGTAACACAAAAGACAATAATGGAAGAATAAAAGTAAAAAGAAAGCGAGGCATCAAAAACAAAGAGCAAAGGGTGTGTGTGGCAGTGCCCCCCTGTAATCCTAGCACTTGGAAGGAGAAGGCAGGAAGGTGATGTCTCAGTCCTGACCTGCTGCGCTTTCCTTAACCATACCTGATCTAGGAGTGCGAGCGCTGACCTGCGGAGCATGCGCAGTAGCCCCTTTGAAGGACGCTCACTCCTTCACTATTGTCTTTTGTACTATTTTAACTATTATTTCATTACACTTTAGTTATTTTCTTAGTGACTTTCTTGCTTATCCTGATTAACTTCTTAATTTATGGTAATGTAACTAAGATTAACTTCATTAATACTTTAATAACTTGAGATGCCAATTCAATCTCACTAATATACAAAAATGTTACACTATGCCTGCCCTCCTCATTTTATAACTGTGATCGATTGGTTGGTAATGAAACTAGGTCTATATTTATTGATCTACATGGTTATTTTTTTTTAAATAAAATAGTTTTTAAAAAAATCTAAGTACATAAGTTTCAGATTTACCTATGCCCTTGCTTGTATTACTGCTCTCGTGTTTTCTCATGAACTCCAGTCGTTTTTCTGGGACCACTGACTTTATTAGTAATTACTGAAGGGTGAGTTGGCGTGTGACTCGTTCTGTCAGTTTTGATTCCTTGATGCACACAGGTAGACAACAAAGGCCAGAATAAGCTTGAAGCCAGTTAAGTATGCCTCTTTCTCACTTTGCCAGCCTCGCTGTGTGCCTGTGTGCTGGGCTAACAGCGTAAGCAGTTGAGCAGATGTTTTTTAATACTGCTGATCTCTATGGCAGAATAGACGCTTGAAGGAGGAACAGAACTGGCACATAAGGAATCTCCTAAAAGAACTGAGTGAGGAGAAGAAAGAAGGATTACCAGTTGTGACGAGAGAGGACGTTGAAGAAGCAATGAAGGAAAAATGGAAGTTTGAAAGAGACCAGGAGGAAAACTTGAAAGGTGAGTTAGGAACTTAGAAAATTGTCATAAATGTTGTACTCGTAAGGTAATGCCTTTGGGTCCCAATGTGTTCAAAATGTTGTGACTATATTTCAGATTATATCGTATCTACCACAGTCCACAGAGGTATAAAAGCAGGAGCAGGAAAGAATGAAGTGGGCAGAGGTACTGGAGCCAAGTGAGCAGGGGGGTAGGGCACTGAACAAAGGATGAATTCCACCGCCTCTCAGCCCTGGTGGTGTCTGTCCTGTTAAACACACTCTAAGCTCCTCACAAGGGCGTTGTTCTTTTTTGTAAAGTTCTATTGTTGAAGGGCTTTGTTGACCTTAGCTTTGCTTTAGATTTAGGCATGATAAAGTAAATATAATCATGGATGCCCCTCCCCCCAATCTGATGGAACTAAGCTCCCTTGTTGGATTGGAGAAAGAGAGATTAGAATTGGGAAAGGAGAATTGGATAAATGATTATAGAGATGGCATACTCTTCCTCCAGGACGCACAGGCGTGTGCAGTTGTGATATGTGCATTTTTATTCCTGTTCTTTCAGCTTACAGTTCTG
>OU015752.1:106878238-106889437 GCA_907169655.1 Acomys percivali | reverse complement strand
TGTGTGTGTGTGTGTGTGTGTGTGTGTGTGTGTGTGTGTGTGTGTGTAAATCGGAATTGGCTTTTTTTTTAAACGAATTCTGTGGGCTCGCTGGTGCACAAGAAGATCTGAGAAGCACTGCCGGAGCCTTGGCCTCTCAGCTTTTAGCTAGAACACATTCAAGTGGATAAAAATCCAACTCAAGCTGGGTATCTTTCATAGTTACAACCGACAGAGAGGACAAAACACTGCCTGCCTGTATCCAGGACCTGCCTCTCATCTATCAGGTCTTATATTTTCCTTTAAAAAAGAAATCTGTGTATATGCTTGTATACATATGTCTGTCTGTTACTAGAAAGTCAAGTTACTAGAAGAAAGTCAAGGTAAGCCAGCCAGTATGTCTCTCTCTCTCTCTCTCTCTCTCTCTCTCTCTCTCTCTCTCTATCTATCTATCTATCTATCTCTCAAACTTCAGGACATCTAGCAATCCTCCCCTCAAGGGCTCAAACAGCAGCAGTATGCCAAATGAGAGGACAGTTGCCCATCTAGTTTTCTTAACTGTTTAACAATATTACCAAGCATCATGTAGAGGATTGTATGGTCATATGGATATATCTTTGGGGCGCTGGGGAAACTATGCCGTGGCTCCTTTAGACCTCTGGACTGAAGGGCATCCCTCCAGTAAACATTTACTAAGCCAACCAGCTAATTGCTGGGTCTAAGAAGGCTGGATATGCAGAGAGGATTAGCATAAAGTTGCCTTCAAGGGACTCTCAAACTAGGTGGTGTGAGGAGTAAGCCAGGCTACTGTGAGGCTCACTGTATGTGACTCTGAGCAGTGATGTTTAAAAACCTTCAGCAAAATTATACTTGGGCCTCTGGACGGAATAAAACATCACGCTTAACAAATACACCAGGGCAGGCCAAAAGGTTGTATGTTGGAAATACCTCGCTATTTGTGCATATTTAGTTGGAGAACTCATCTTTCACTGTGCAGCCTTACAATGTAGAAGAGTAGAAGGCGTGCTTCTGTCATATGTTATCGTTTCTCAAAGAAAAGTCAAAAAATGGAATTTTGATGACTGAACCAAACAATTGGCCTAGTAAGCATAATTGTCAGAGTTAAGTGCCCTGGCCCGAGGGGTTTTCAAACGGGAACCTGGGAAGGGGTGTGGGAATGGGACAGGACAGGAGATACAAGAAACAGGAGGCAAGTCCGGATTCTGATCAACCCTCATTTATTGAAAATTTTCACAGGGTTTTTATAGGCACGGGGGCATGGGTATTTGCGTAAGCGAGGGTTGCTATGGATACCTAACTGTGAAATGTTCCAGCAGGTGTCTACCTTTATGGCTGCTATAACCACAGAAGGGGGAGAAATTCCAGAGAGAGGGAAGTTGTAAAAGATCTGGTTACTCAGGAAAAAGTTCCTGGAAACTGCTGTTTGCGGGCAGCTGGCCCTTATCTGACTTTACCAGTAGTCTTACTGGAAAAGCTAGTTTATAGCCAGAAAGGAGTAGCCCTTACTATGAGCTCGGGGGTCTTCGAATGACCGTCCCCCACAGTTAAGCATGGTGGCAAGTCTGTCATCCCAGCACTTAGCAGGGAAGCAAGGAGAATTAGAAGTTCAAGGTCATCCTCTGCAAAAGACTTGAGAAGGAACATAGGGTGAAATCACTTTTGCCCAGAGGTGTAATGACTGGGAAAAAGCCACTCTACATAAGAAATCAGAGTGCGGTGGAGAGTTGGCTCAGCAGTCAAGGGCACTGTCTGTCTTTTGGGTTTTTTTTTTCCCCTGGAGGATGCAGACTTAGTTCTCAGTGCCCACACAGTGGCTTACAACCATCCATAACTCCAGTCCCAGAGGATCTGATGCCATTTTCTGGCTTCCTTGGGTACCAGGTATACATGTTGTAGTGATCTGAACAGCTTTGGCCCCAATAGACTCGTGTGCTTCAGTGCTTGGCCATAGGGAGTGGCACTATTAGGAGGTGTAGCCTTGTTGGAAGGAGTGTGTCACTGTGGAGGTGGGCTTTGGAGTCTTCTGTGCTTAAGCTCCGCCCGGTGTGGAATTCCAGTCTCCTCCTGGCTGCCTACGGATCAAGACGTAGAACTCTAGGCTCCTCCACTAGCACCATGTCTGCCTGTGCACTGCCATGCTTCCTGCCATGACGATAATAGACTTAAACCTCTAAAGCTGTGAGCCAGACCCAATTAAATGTTTGCCTTTATAAGAGGTGCAGTGGTCATGGGTTCTTACACAGCAAAAATAAAACCCTAACTAAGGCATACATGGTGTGTATACATGCAGGCAAAACACCTGTACACAAAATTAAAATAAAGTAATTTTTACAAGGACATCATAAGATATGAAGATTTGAGCAAATAGGAACCCTTATGAAACAATCCTAGGTTTAAGTTTGTAGGATCCTAAATGTACATAATCTTTCAATTACATAGTCCTAACTCATGTATCTACTTTAGAGTTGAAAGCTTAATTTTGTACTTACATTTATCATGATGGATACTTAATAATTTTTATAGTTTAGATTTCCCCAATTTTCACATACAGTATTTATGAGTTCCTGGCATTTTAGCACCAGACCTCAACTCTATGAAAACTGGCCTGGACTACATTATGGTTCCAAGGATGGCAGAAATGACACAGGTCTTGTTTTTCTTTCCAACAGAGATGCGCATACAAATAAGTGATGCCGAGAAGCTATTTCTTGAAAAACTCAGTGAAAAGGAATATTGGGAAGAGTACAAGAATGTGGGGAGCGCACAGCACGCTCAGCTTATTGTCTCCTTACAGGAGGAGATCGATTCCGTTAAGGATAACTCAGAGAAAATGTCAGGTCAGTTGCCACAGGTAGCTCAAATTCAACAAAAGGACGAGCAGCAGGTTTTGAATTTAGTAGATGAAAAGCCAGGGCGCTCCTCAATTCACTTGTTTATCTAAACAAGACAGCCAGCTGTGATCCCTCAGAAACTAGAGACTGTGCTTGAGCTGGGTGCGGAAGCGGAAGCGGGGAGGGAGGGCATTGAGGACCAAGGGCCAAGGGAAAAGTTGTTTTCTTTCAATGGACAGTGTGTTCCCTGACTCAAAGCCCTGCAGATGCAGTGTCACAGGAAATGGGGAAGAGAGTCTTCTAAAGAACCTATACAGACACTCCCATGACAGGAGAGTCAGCCTTGAATGCTAATGAGGAGGAGGCCTTGGACATGAGCTTGAGACAGGGTCAGTCAAATGAGTAAAGGACCGTAGCACGGACTCCCATAGGCAGTGGGTGAGAAAACCAAAGCAGAGCCATAAACAACCGGAAGGTAAAATGGTGCCCACAAGCATTGGTGTGCGAGGTTAACGTCTCTGAAGCGACCACCATAGATTGAACAGCTTGACAGCACAAATTTACAACCTCCCAAGCACCTCCTTGTAGCGCCTCAAAATTCTCCGATGAGATTTCTGCACACCCCTGCTTTCCTCAGTTGCCTTCAACACACAAATGGTTAGTGAGTGCCGTGGCTACTGAAAGCACTGACTGAATTACAAAGGGTGGCCATGAAATTTTCACAATAGCCCTTGTGCTGTGCACTCTGTGTGTGTGTGTGTGTGTGTGTGTGTTTAAAGAAAAAGGAATCCATAGGATGCCATATGGAGTTTACAACAAAGTAAAAGGTTAATATCGCTTTTTCAGTGTTAACACAGCAATGGAGCTGGACCTTCAAGATATGTTATAGCAAAAAAATTACCATGTCATCCAACTCCAGGTTTTGTGATCTTTTCCAGATGCTAAGAATGGAAAATTGATTGCAGCTGAAGTTCGGACTCGCAGCAACTTTTTTGATGATCGTATTTACAGATTATATAATTAGCATTAACCTTCGGGGCTAGGGCCTGAATCAAAGAAAGAAACTTCATCAGCTGGACTGGAGGGTTGACTACTCATGATCCTCAGTACGAAAGTGAGAAAAGGCCAGGCTGTGTGGATAAGCATATGTTGTCTAGAACAACACAGACCTGTTTCTCACTTTCCACATATCAAGCTAGACTAATTCCAACCTGCTTAACGTCTTCTGTATGCCTCACAAAATCTTATTCAGCCCCATCTTTCCTGAGCCTGTCCACCCCTGGGCCGGGTACACCTCTCTTACAGCTTCCATTCCCCTCTCTCTACCTTAGTTGCATGAAGAGCCATTATTTGCTGCCCCAAGCCAGGTTCTGAAGCCTCAGACAAACTGTATTGTGTCCAGGGAAATGGTAACACAAAAATACCTAAGTGCCATTTCACTTTCAGCTGTCTTCCTCCAATAGGGAAAAGTGCTGTACAAATACAAGGTACAAAACAAAACAAACAAACAAACAAATACAAGGTACAGACGCAGGTGGAGGAACTCACTTAGCTCCCTAGCTTCCTGGGTTTGGCTGCTGGAGGAGTAGAACCACCATTTCCTTCCTATCAGACTAAGATCCCAGAGTTCTGCTGTAGCTGCCTTGGTCGGTGAAGAAAATTTCCCCAATTTTACATGGTCCCACCCCAAGACAAAGAACTTCAGGCACCTATT
Organism: Acomys percivali; assembly: GCA_907169655.1. NCBI lineage: Eukaryota > Metazoa > Chordata > Mammalia > Rodentia > Muridae > Acomys > Acomys percivali. The sequence continues at coordinate 106,884,892 of OU015752.1, read as the reverse complement.
GCTGCTGGGAGAAGCAAAATTAGGAAATCTCAGGGACGAAACCCTTTATTGGTTGCTCAGTGCAGAGTGGTCAGCCTTGAAACCATATACACGCCACCAACAAAAATGTACTCAGCACATTTTATTTATATATATTTGGGCGTGTGTGTGTGTGTGTGTGTGTGTGTGTGTGTGTGTGTGTGTGTGTAAAACAAATACAACCAAGGAGAAAAAGGCTATCGACTTGAGAGTCAGGGTATGAGAGGCTTTGAGGAGAAGTGGGAGGGGCTTGTGGAAGAAAAGGGAAGGGGGAAGTAATGTAATTCTTTTTCAAGTTAAAACATTAAAAACATTTTTTAAAAAGTGTATGAGGGTAAAAAGATTGTCTAGGTTTCAAAGATGCAAATTTGTTATATTTTTCTGGAAAACTTTTTTTCAGAGATAAATACTTTAGATACCAATATATATATATATATGAAATTCCTCCTGTGAAATGGAGCCCTGAACGGCAGTTAGGGTCTAGAGCAGTCTTAGTGTAGTATTTTTGATTAGTTAGAGAATATGTTAAATAAGGCCTTATGGACCTATCCAAACATCTAGCAAACATGATTTTCAACATTGTCTGTATGAAAAAAATACACCTTGACTTTTTTCCCAAAAATTTATTTATTATGTATACAGCATGCATCAGATCACATTATAGATAGTTGTGAGGCACCATGTGGTTGCTGGGAATTGAACTCAGGACCTCTGGAAGAGTAGTCAGTGCTCTTAACCACTGAGCCATCTCTCCAGCCTCTACACCTTGACTTTCAAATGATGATCTTGCATATGACATATTGAAAACACAGCTGACAAGGGTATATGTCACAGATGGTATGATTAACATCTAACCTTGACTATTGTCACATTAAACTTTTGGAGAAGTGCAGGCTCCTCATTGCTGACTGTATCACCTTGGCTAGACTCTGCTCAAGCATTTCCTCTTATCTGAAATAGAGGGTTTGACTTTATCATGGATATCACTACCTGAAATAATTTTCTTACTTACGTCTGGCTTCCCCTGGTGAATGCATGTGGCTAAGGGCAGACATTGTTATCTGGTTTAATCGGCAACATTCTCAGTGTCTTCCACAGTATCTTCATTAAAGAGCTTGCTCACAGTTGGAGGCATGGAGCAAACCTGCCTCCTTTCACAACTTTGTTTCTCTTCGCTCTCAGAAGCAGATTTACGCTTCCAGTTTCCTTTCAAAGGAGCATTGGTTACGTGATCCTTTAAGCATCTTTTGATGCTTAAAATGTTTCATCTTTGCTCTCTCGCTAATGATATCTATAGACATAAGAAAGTGTGAAAAGGGGACTGGAGAATGGCCCAGTGGGTAAAAGTACTTGCCACACAAACCTGGGACCTGAGTTTGATCCCCGAAACTCACTTAAAAACCTGGTGCTGTGGCCGTGCATTTGTAATCCTTGCATTCTCACTGGGAGAGAAGCTGAGACAGGAGAATTGCCTTCTGTGCATATAGTGGCAGAAACAAGAGAGCTGCTTCCAACACAAAATAGAAGGATACTGACACCCCCGAGAGTTACTGAGCTCCATGCATGTGCTTTGACATGTATACCTATTCTCAAAAACAAAATCTTTTCTTAAAGCAAAGAAAATCCAGGAAGAATACATTCTGGATGTATTCTTGTCCCCTCTGCCTTGTCGGTGCCTCCAACCACTTCTCCCTCCCCTCACTCTATTTTCCTTGCACAGGGAACCACATGCCAGGAACATTAGCAATCTACTTAGGTGGCAACAGATGTACACAATGATGCTGTGAAATCATAACCTGGGTGATGCAAAAGATGCTCTACAAGCATCGTTTCAAACTCTTCCTCTGGAAGGAGAAACCTTTGAAAACACAGACATTCTCGGAGACCTTAGGCTAACTCAGACTAAGGGGTTAGCAAATTATTGGTGCACTTGTTCTGATTAGAAGACCTGGATGTTTCAGAAGTATATATTCTTGAGAATTTGAGTGCGGGTGAGAAGTATATAGAAAGGGGGAAGAGAGTCATAAGAAGAAAAAAATTATAAACACCATAGTTTTACCTCAGATCAGCCCCACTAAGGCTATCATTTCTTCTTAAAGAACAATATAAAGAGATGCTGGAAGAGTCTAGGAAGAGACTAATCAAAGAAACATTGGCACAACTGGACCAAAGGAAGGAATGGGCCACACAGGTATGTGGCAATTTTCTGAAAGCAAAACTTTCCCTTCTTCGTTCATGTAGTTTATTCCTCATGGGCATGGCAGTATGAGCCTATCACTCTGAAGGCTGAGGCAGGAGGATTATGATCTAAATAGCCAGGGCTTGTCTCAGGAAGAAAGCAGGGAGGTCAGGGTGAGCTGGGCGATAGGCACTTAGCTAGCAGATGCACAGCCTGGGATTGGTTCGTAGCACTGCAAATAGAAAACACCATCAACACTACCAACTAGAATCATTACTTCATTTTCCTGCACTTCTGTTTTCTCCTGTAAAGAGCAGAGACCATTTATATTTACCTTAAAAATATAGTGTAAAAATTAAATGATATTATTTAAGTAATATCTTATCTCACAAGGAACAAGGTAAATTCCTATTTGGTTATTTTTAAAGTATCATATGGCTATAATGAAATATTAAGAATAAGTGTTTTGAGTAGAATATAATTTGTCTAAAAGATATCTCTTACATATCTAAACCTGCAAGAATATACTCTATATTTCTGTGTTTTTAAATTTTGGACCATAAAGCTAGGTATGGTGGTCACATTCCAGCACTTGAGAGGCAAAAGCAGATGAATTTCTGTGAGCTCAAGATCAGCCTGGTCTACATACTCAAGGCCAGCCTGGTCTACACACTCAAGGCCAGCCTGGTCTACATACTCAAGGCCAGCCTGGTCTACATACTCAAGGCCAGCCTGGTCTATATATCAAGTTCCAAGACAACTAAGGCTACAAAGACATAATCATGTCTCAAAAAAGAAAAAAAAAAAAGGAGTGGGGGCTATAAACCATGTTTCAAGATAAAATTCCCAGTCAGTCAGTTTTCTCATTACCTTGTTTTACACAGAATGTCTAACTCAAATACACACACACACACACACACACACACACATTGCTTCTCCTGTATTCCAACTATTTCCTAATTCAGTAAAGGGAGTTCCTACTTAAAGCACACTCTTTCTTCAGAACCTTAAGCTTCTGATATTTTCAAAAGTCCTGTCAGTGGCTCAGCTTCGATGCTCATTAGATCCCCGTTGGTTCCATTGCTTTTCAGTGTCACTCTGATATCTGCCTGACGTCCGCAGGTGTACAAGGACATGGGTTATATGGAAACCGATCACTGGTTTCTCTGTTCATGCTGTTGGGTCACTTTGTGACCAAGTCTGACTACATGGTGACATCCATCATGAAGTGATCTGACCACAATTTAAGTGAACTAAAATGTCTACGTGGAAATCCCATGACAAAGTAAAACAAAGCAAACTTAACTTACCACATTGTGTTCACATCCCCAGGACTGTTCAAAGCTCTCTCCAGATTCAGTTCAGATCTCGTTCGAAGGTGGCTCAGTATCACTCCATAAAGCCCACCCCATGAGTGCTTCAGTGAGCCCTCAGCCTATTAGCTGGCTTTTGTAGCTTCCTGGGTTCTGTGCTCTGCAACCTAAATCCACGCACAGCTCGTGTATCACTCCCATGGTGCCTGGGTTCCACCCACAGAGACGCTAGTGGAAGTGCTCAGGGATAGTGTCCTGGCTCATGGATTTTCCAGTTTTCATTAGGTTCTGATACTTAACTAAGGTCGAATACTGCCCCACTGTTAGTGAACTAAGCAACAAACCAGCTAATCTCAGTTGTTTTGTTTGGATTTTGTTCAGATGATATTTTATGAGGGAAAATAACAGCCGAGGCTAGAAAGATGGTTAAGCTGCTAAAAGCACTTGTTGCTCTTATGATTCCCAGTACCTACATGGTAATTCAAAACCATTCATAACTCCAATTCTAGGGGATTCTATGCCCACTTCCAACCTCCTTAGGCACCAGACACACATGTGGTGCACATACATACATGTAGACAAAACATCCATGCACATAAAATAAATAATATAAAAATTGTTATTTTATGGTGGTAGAAATGCTAGTTATTGCTTATAGATGGAATATAAACATTTCTAGGAAAGGCATGTCTTCTCTTTAAGAAACATGATCTAAAATTTTTTCATTGAAAAATCTACTTTAAAAGACTTAAATCAATTTAAGTCTTAAATCTTAAATCATTTTTTTCCCCCAAGACAGGGTCTCTCTATGTAGCCTTGGCTGTCCTAGATTCACTTTGTAGATAAGGCTGGCTTCAAACTCACAGTGAACATGCCTGCATGACCCTTCCCGAGTGCTGGAATTACAGGTGTGCATTACAGCACCTGGCTAATTGAAAAACAATTTATCTTTAACATACTTTTAAATTATTTCTGTCCATGTTTACAATGTAGAATATTTTTGCTTATTTATGTATATACATGTTCTTGTGTGTGCACAGATGTGTGTGCACATACACAGGTGGAAGTCAGAGCCCAACCTCAGGAGTTATCCGCTAAGCTCTCACTGGCCTGAAGCTCACTGATTAAGTTGGCCTGTGTGGCCAGTGATTCCCCTGGATCCTTCCCTTGTCTCTGTCTCACAGCACTGGGATGGCAGCACACTACTACGTCCAGCTTTTATCCACCAGGCCATCGCACACAGGTGTCTGGCTTTTTCACTTGAGCGCTGGGATCAAACTCAGATCCCCATGCTTGTATTGCAAGCCCTTACCAAATGGGCTATTTCCCCAGCCTCTGTCTCTTTTGTTTGTCTGTTTCGCTAAGTTCTTTCCGTTTCTCTCCTCTCAAGAGGTTTCATCTTGAGTTGGAGAATTGGCTCAGTGGTTGGGTATACTTGTTGCTTTTCCAGAGGACCCAGGTTCAATTCCCAGCACCCAAACACATGGCAGCTCGCAGCCATCTGTGACTTCAGTCCCAAGTTATCTGATGCCCTCTTCCAGCCTTTGTGGGCATCATAAAATGGATAACTCTATAAAAAAATCTTAAAAATTTATTTTAAAAAGAGAATTTTGCCTTTTAGTAATATTAGATTTGGGAATATTGGATTTGAAACATGATATTCATATGAAATCATCTCACTAAGAAATACTATGTAATCCACCACAAAAGTCTTGTGGGTAAGACTGTAAATATCAGGATGGACGAGGATACGGTTCAAAGTAGAATTAAAATGAAGGTGTCGATAAGTCCTGTCCCGTCAGTGCTATCATTGTGTGTCACTTTATGACAATTCTTCCTTTATATGAAACTTTTCTTTTAGAATGCTGTAAGGTTCATTGACAGGACCAACTATCGGGAGATATGGGAGAACGACTGGCTAAAAAAAGAAGTAAGTAGAATGTATCAAAATCATTCTCCTTATTTTTTATTTTTATTTTTTTGAACTGGCAATGATCTTTAATTGTACCATTGAAGTCATAGGACAAGCATGGAACTTTTAACTGACATAAGGAAATATCCTAGTAAAGACCTAATCTTACTATTATATTGTTACTCCACAAATGCCATAAATAATCTCAATAATAGCCACAAATAACTTGGGGGCTTAAGACACACTGTACAGTGAAATGTGCCAAGTTTCTTTGTATCCTAAAACCAAGCTAGCGCCTGCCTCCTGCTGGGCGCTTGGCAAAGCTAAAGGACCATTTCACCTCCTAATTTAAACTACTCGCTGGGGAAACACATCATCCTGTGGAAACATGTTCAGCCCTTTAGACGTCGTTCCCTCCCCCTGCTCTGATGTACAGGGCAGAACGGTTTGCATTACCTTATGCAAGCACATGGCCAGTGTGTACTTAGACCCCATGGGGTTCCCTCTGGATCCTGGCTCCCTCCACCCTCCAGCTCTTCTCCTTATCCTGGCGATTCCTGATCTAATCTACATGATATTGTGCTGTGGGCCACAACAAACCCACAGTACAGCCATTGTCCTGTGATCAAGATGGCCTTGCAACATCTGTGTTTCTCTCCACCCTGATCTCTCACATCTATACAAGACCTCACAGGAGGTGCTGAGCCAGGATCTGCTCACTGGGTATGGTCACGTAAGGACTGCTACAGGTCTACAGTATGACCTTTTAGCCACTGTACTACCATTGTCTTGATCTGAATAATGTTTGTTATTTGGAACTGTCCTGCCTTCATCACATTGTACACGCAAGTCACTGTCTTGATGTCTACTCCATCCTGACTCTCATAGCCTGGAAAACCCTGACTCTGCCTTTAGGTGCAAATTTTGATGACCAGTTTCCTTGTGGATCATCTCATAACCCTCCCAGAGAATCCTGACTACTCCTTTCCCAATGTTTTCTCACATTGCTGAATTCTTGCTAAAATACACAGAAACTGTTTGTAATCTGTGTCTTTAATACCCACAAAAGGATATATCCTTTTAATTATATATCTATAGTACCTGCTTATCAAAAAGAGCTATTAAATGAATGAATGTTAAGGAATATCTATGAACATTGATATGCTTTCTCATTGAGGGGATGAGTCTCTCTCTCTCTCTCTCTCTCTCTCTCTCTCTCTCTCTCTCTCTCT
>OU015752.1:106823731-106874314 GCA_907169655.1 Acomys percivali | reverse complement strand
GTCCAGGCTACCCTACATTGTCCAGGCTACCCTACATTGTCCAGGCTTCCCTACATTGTCCAGGCTACCCTACATTGCCCAGGCTACCCTACATTGTCCAGGCTACCCTACATTGTCCAGGCTACCCTTGAACTCGTTCTATACTCCACACTCACCTCAGCCCTGTCTCAGCCTTGCCCGTGCCACCAGCGCCAGCCTGACGACAGTTATCAAGTCATATTAATAAGAGTTCATACTATTGCTCCCAAATAATCAGAATGAATTTCCTATTTTAAACAAGACTTTGAGATAGAGGTAGAAGGATCAGAAGATAAAGGAAATCCTTGGCTATAATATAGTAAGTTCAAGGTGGGCTTAGTCTTCATGAGGCTTTATCAAAACTTTTTTAAGTAAATAAAAAACAAAACAAGGTAGCACTTGGGAAGCAGAGACAGGCAGATCTCTGTAAGTTAAAGGATAGCCTGATCTATAAGTTGAGTTCCAAGAGAGTCAGTGTGGCTATACAGAGAAACCTGTCTCAAAAAAACAAAAATAAATAAATAAATTAATTAATTAATCAAGCTATCAATAATTTAAAACTCAAGGTGGGTTGATGATAGAATGTTAGGGGTTATTTATTATAATTTTATTAAATATATCGGTATGATTTTGTTGTTGTTGTTTGTTTGTTTGTTTTTTGTTTTTCGAGACAGGGTTTCTCTGTATAATAGCTCTGCTGTCCTGGAACATGCTTTATAGACCAAGCTGGCCTTGACCTACTACCTACCTAGACCTACCTACTTCTGTCTCCTAGTGCTGGGATTAAGGGTGTGCACTACCACGACCAGCTGGTATGATCTTATAATAACTATTCAACTATTATTAATTTATAAGATATCACAGATCTTAGGTTTTTAAAAAAGTGACTTTAAGGAAAATATATTTCACTAATAAGAAAGGTTGTTTTGGTGCTCTGACTCTTTCTTTTGAAGCCTCAAATTCTGTTTCATTTCACTTAAAAATTTTTATTTCTTACAATTCACTGGAAATAAAAGGGAAAATGTCAAGTTTAATTGAATCACAGAGCTTAGAAATAAAGGGCAAAGCATTTTAAGGAAATTTACTGGGTTTAACTTCCCTATTACACTAAATATTCATTTTGGCATGATTAAATTTACTCAAAAATTAATGAAATCTACTTGTTATTATAAGTTCTACCACTACATTCAAACGTTGCTCAGAAACAGAATTAAGTAGATTCATTTCTTTGAGGAAGGCATACAATGGCTTGAAAAGCATCGGTAAGGACGGCACCTCTGACAATTCTCCATTCATTCTCCCCCAGCAAAAACCCAGAGCTTAGATACCCGTGAAGGGTGCGGGACATCATGGTATGTTGTTTTGTTGTGTTTTCACTCAGCACATTTATTAGGAAAATGAAGACAACTGACATTTCCAAATGACTTTCTCTACTTTAGCACAGAGCTACAAGACAGGGGGAGACTCATAATCTCCAAGAGGCACAGGGCTCAAGGGGACTTGCAGACGAGAAGGTTAAGTGCGTACTTTCAGTCAGGCCCCTAGGTCCCTGGCTGAGATAGTTAGCATTGTCTGTCCTGATCTCTAGGCTTCTTGGGTATTTAGAAAGACCTGGATTTCCACTTTTCCTCCCTCTCATGTTCCTTACTCCAGAGGTCTAAGAGTATCTACATGGCCATGAAAACGAACTAGTTTTATCTCCCTACTATGTCCAAAGCCACTCTGAAGAGGGAGGTGATGTCGTAAAGGTATCGTGGTGCTAACTTTGGAAAGCGCTAGAAAACTATGAGCTGCCCCCCACACACATGTGCCCCAGCCCACAGCCAGACATCTTCCAAATATTGTTCTCTGGGCACAGCCTCTATGATGTCCTTCTCATGCTTTGAAAAGCAAACCTTTCCTTAAAGCATTCAAACTTGTAATCAACGTAATCGTCTCTGAAGATCTAAGAGCCTAAATGCCAGCGTCTGGCTTATTATAGACCTAAATGTTTGAGACAGGTAAGTACCATTTGTCTTTCTTCCCAGCTCTAAGCCGCCACTGGCATTCTGAGCCATGACACCACAAAGGTCTCTAATTACCTGTGGCTTTGTCAACGGGCTTAGATGAGGTCTTTGGGGGAGGGGCTGAGTCTTGCTCACCTGTGTGTCCTATTTGTGCCTCTTCTCTTCTTAATCCCTGCTAATTTCTCAGCCCCAGCTGACGAGCATCAGTTGTCCCAGCAAAGCAAAGGTTTCACTTCTGTGCTTCTGGTCTTGTTAGTCACAGCTGATTCTTCAACCCCAGCTAACGAGAACACAGATTCTTTTTTTAATTAGAGTTTTATCCTTATTTTATATACATTGCCTGCATGTACGTGTGTGTATGTGTGTCTGTGTGTGTGTGTGTGTGTGTGTGTGTGTGTGTGTGTCAGATCCCCTGGAACTGGAGCCCACTGCAGCTGCGAGCTACCATGTGGCCTCTCACCCGACCCTCCACCCAGAGCACAGAGTCTTAACTCAAAATAAGCAACAGCTGTGATGGAGTCTTTACGTGGCTCCCAAACTTCCCTCTGAAATTTCACCAGCCAGGCCTCCGTCCTCTGCACTGCTGTCATTCTTAACCTTCCAAGCTCCCATAGACTGGATCACCAAGCTATGAATACTCACTGGTTTTTTTTTTAGCTCCAAGTTCCAAAGCTCTTCCACAATCGTCCCCAAAACATGTCTGTCACAACAATACCCTAGTATCAAAATCCTGGTTAGGGCTAGCATTGCCTTGATGAAACACCATGGCCAAAGCAAGTTGGGGAGGAAAGGGCTTATTCGGCTAGTACTTCTATATCACTGTCCATCACTGAAGGAAGCCAGGACAGGAACTCAAACAGGCCAGAAACTTGGAGGCAGGAGCTGATGCAGAGGCCATGGAAGGGTGCTGCTTACTGGATTGCTCCCCATGGCTTGCCCAACTTGCTTTCTTATAGAACGCAGGACCACCACTGCAGGGATGGGGACCACCCACAATGGGCTGGACCCTCACACACCAATCAGTAATTAAGAAAATGCCTTACAGGCTTGCCTACAGCCTGATCTTACAGAGGCGTTTTCTCAGTTAAAGCTCCCTCCTCTCTGATGACTCTAGCTTGTGTCGAGTTGACATAAAACCAGCCAGGACATATATCTAGCCCAGGAGTTTGCCCATGTAAGAACCCACATATTTATTTATTTATTTTTATAATTTATTTTTTTATTAATTTATTCTTGTTACACCTCAATGGTTATCCCATCCCTTGTATCCTCCCATTCTCCCCTCCCTCCCATTTTCCCCTTATTCCCCTCCCCTATGACTGTTCCTGAGGGGGATTACCTCCCCCTGTATATGCTCATAGGGTATCAAGCCTCTTCTCGGTAACCTGCTATCCTTCCTCTGAGAACCCACATATTTAATAAACGACTAATATGGATGCTTCAAGATTCCCAACTATCACCAACTCTCAGGAGCAAAGCAGAAGCCATTAACTTCTTCTCCGGGCCAGAGAAGTGGATTTTTGTTTGTTCTCACTCCCTGAAAAGCTCTCCTACTTCCTCCCCATTTTTCCGTTTTTCTCGCCAGCCTGCCACTCTGGATTTTATATATACTTAGTTCTAATTCTAGTGCCTCTGTTGCTTCCACGGACATCTGCTGCTGTTGACACCTGTATAATGTAGCTGTGGGTGGCAGGAAAGTCACATGGGGGCTCAACCAGGAAACTTCCTTGCGTTCTTTCCTCTGATGAGCCGCCTTTTCTCATATTTTTCTTTTTTTTTTTTTTTTCTGTTTCTATTACTGCTTTTTATTTATTTTTTATTTTTTGGCTTCTCCTGGGTTTTTATTTTTATTTTTATTTTTATTTTTTTTTTAATTAATTTATGACTTTCTCAAGTACTCTGGTGCCTCACATTTGACTATGTCCCCTGGTGGGGGAGACCTAGTGGCACGCAGAGGAAGGACAGCATGTCACTGAGAAGAGACTTGATACCCTATGAGCATATACAGAGGGAGGTAATCCCTCTGAGGAACAGTCATAGGGGAGGGGAATAAGGGGAAAATGGGAGGGAGGGGAGAATGGGAGGATACAAGGGATGGGATAACCATAGAGATCATATTTTTCTCTTTAGTGATGAAGGGTTGTTTTATGCTAACGACTTGGGCAATCTGCAGGCAGCCCCAAGGCACTGTGCCGACAGGAGAGAAGGCCTTCAGGACTTGGTCTTTTGCTCCTGGGAGGGTCTTAGTGACCCCTCTTCTTGGCCTGAAAGCAATTCCTCAGTCTCAGACCTGCTGCTCGGTCTGCAGGAGCTTGCTGTGGGCCTGGCCTGCCTTTGGTTTGTGGATGTGTTCCAGCAGAGTGCTCCTGATTTTGAACATATTCCTCCATGCCTTCAGGTCAGGCTGTGACACAGGAGGGGGTCAATCTTCTTAAAGCCACAGTATCTCCTAAGCAGCAAGTCTGCTTACCTATGCCAGCTTGCCTGCCCACCCCATATGTCCTGGTGCTCTTTGGCCACCAAGCCCAGAAAAGGACAATTGAGAGGCTTACAGATGATCAGCCCATCTTTCGCCAGCTTCTGGCTCTCCCGAATGGTAGTGTTATTGGTGATTTCAGTGATCTCACTGGCGTTGGTCCAGATCCTTACCCCACAGTAGAGGGTGCCAAAGGGAAGCCTGCTCTAAGGGCCAAGCATGTTCATGGCTGACAAGTTTCTTTAGACAAAAGATCCCAAACACACTTTTAAAGGCTGATGTCCATCAACCATCAACCAAACTGGCAAATTCTGTTCATATTTGACCCAATTTTTAAAGATTAAACTTTAAGTATGCCCCAATCTGGCAGTTACTTGCCATCACCTTGAGGACAAGAGCCAGGTTCTTGGGCATACTTGCCTCTTCCTTAGTTATCCAGTTGGTCCCCCACTCCTCCCACTCCCTTTAATAATTGTGCCTTTCCACACTTGGTTCCTTTTGCCCAGGAGACACTACCTGTATCTGCATTAGAAATCCCCACTCCGCTCTCAAGATCTGGGCTAGCTGTCACCTCTCCTGTCAGTTTCTCATTATCCTGGCATCTGTGTCTCCCTCATTGCACAATAGGTGGCCGTCCAGCTTCCGTTCGGGGTTTTTTAGCACCTTGTCTTCTGCTGTCAGCACCATTGCCCAGGAAGCTAAGAGATCCTACTGCTAAGCTAATTTTGTATCTTGATCATTTATAACATATTTTCTGGCACGTAGTAAGGGTCTGGTACAACAGAATAAATGAGGTAGCAAACATTTCATAAGATGGTATTTCTCAGAACTGACGCCAGGCTCAAAAGAACATAAGCTCAATATAGAGGCTAGTAGAAAGGGTTTTTAGGCATTAAAAAAAAAAAAAGTACCACCATATATACCATTTATTCCAGTGTGTTTTCATTGTCTTATTTATTGTCACCTTTAGAGAGATCTCCATTCACTGGCCAGTGTGCCATATTGCCAAATGAATTTTGCATTCCTGTCTCTGCTCTAGCTCACATCTAAGTTCATGCTTCTTCGGAAGGTAGAAAAGGACAACGTCTATTCTGTAGTAACTGCCACTCATGCCTGTCAGTGACCTAGAAAACAGCCCCACTATTCCTCCGTAACCATGGCAAAGCCAGGAATAAATAATACATGATAGATCTCCCCTCAGGCAAATGTCCCTTCAGGAGTTGAGTTTACTGCAGAAGACATGACTGAATGAAGCCAGTCCATACTGACACCCCTCCTCTGCGAACAGATTGCAATTCACAGGAATGAAGTCGAAGAACTGGAAAAGTCTATTTATCAACTAGAAGAGGAAAATTTGATGCTGATTGACCAGCTCTTTAACTGTAGACTTGTGGACCTCAAAATACCCAGGTGAGACACTCTCTGGCCATGGAAGTTAGCATTTGTTGCTTTAAGAATACCCTGGTCTGAGGGCAAGGACAGTCAGGTGTGGTAGCACACGCCTTTAATCCCAGCACTTGGGAGGCAGAGGTAGGCGGATCTCTGTGAGTTTGAGGCCAGCCTGGTCTACAAAGAGAGTCCAGACCAATCAAGACTACAAAGAGAAACCCTGTCTCGAAAAAACAAACAAACAAAAAAAATCCTGGTTAAAGTCATGTCATTTCTAGAAAGTGTTTTGTAGACATTATACCTATGAAAAGTGCTGGCTTTTTTGTTTGTCTTGTTCGATTTTTTTAAACAATGATTTGTGTAGGTGTCACTTGTAATTCCAGTACTCAGGAGGCTAACACAAGAGAAGATTGCCATCCTGCATAGGCTACATAGTACTAAACAGCCTGGGCTACAGAGTAACACTATGTTTGAAAAAGAAAGATTTCGTTCTCCAATGCTTTCACTAGATGGCAGTAGTCAAAAAGAAGGGAACTCCATGGCTAGAGAGATGGCCCAATGATTAAGAGCTCTGGCTGCTTTCCCAAAGGACTTGGGTTCAAGTCCCATCATCCACATGGTTGACTCTCAACAGTATGTAACTCCAGTGCCAGAGGATCCAGTGCCCTCTCCTGGCCTTTGAAGGTATTGCACACACACAGAGCACATACATGCAGGCAAAACACTCTTACATGTAAAATAAAAATAATTCAAAAACATTAATAAACAGTTGTATATGAGCCAACTCCAAATGTATAGAAACACTGTGTGCATGTGTTTGTTTGTTTGTTTGTTTTCCCTCGGTTTTTTGAGACAGGGTTTCTCTGTGTAGCCTTGGCTGTCCTGGACTCACTTTGAAGACCAGGTTGGCCTCAAAATCATGGTGATCCACCTGCCTCTGCCTCCCAAGTGCTGGGATTAAAGGTGTGCCCACCACGCCTGGCTTCGTGCATGTGTTTTAAATAGCTTATATGTATTGTTTCTTTTCCTCTTCCCCTTCCCCACCATCCTCCTCCTCACAGTGAACCCAGAGCCTTATACATGCCAGGCAAGAGCTCTAACACTGAACATTTCACATAACATCCTCAGCATTTCTTACTGATTTTCATACTGAAAATCCATAGTGACCTAACTGGTCTCATTCTTCCTTCTGGGACTTTCCCTGCCCCTGTACTCTTCCCCAGTGAACTTCTGGATCTACAAGACTCCATTCAGATTTCATCTCTTCAGGAAATCTTCCTTGTCCCCAAGGCTCACTCAAGGGGTGCTTCTTTCTGACTCCTAGAATTCTCACACTACTCATCTCATTGGGAGTTATCACTTTAGAATACTGTAGTGATTTATCATTTTAACAAGCCTTATGGTCCCGGAGCATGGAAAGCAGGTCTCCCTTTCCCTTCTGTCTCCATAGTCTGGGAAGGAATAGGTGCTGGTGCTGGTGAGCACGTGGTGTGGTGTTTATTGACTGACAGGCTGTTATTTGTTCTTTCAGGAGACTGTTCCTCACTCAAGCCACTGGGCAGCAATTGGTGCCCGAAGACACCCTTTTCAAGTTGCCAGAGTTAGACACAGGTGCAATTTCCTTGCATGGCGTTTTCCTCACCTTAAAACACAATAGCCTGAGCATCTTCTATAGGCGGGCACCGCACATGCAGGAGCTCTGTGAGGAGTTGATTCAGCTCAGCTCTTCTCCATCCCTCCTCCCATGCTTGTCCTGCTCTAGTTCCCTGTCTGTCAACTCGTCCCTTTCATTTCTCTGTTCTTTTCCTCCCTTTGTCCCTCCATTTCCTCTCAGACTCTTTCTCCTTTCTAAGGTTTCTCCAAATTGCACAGGCTAGCCTTGCAGTCATGTTCCTCCTGCTTCAGCCTGCCAAGTACTGCCATTGCAGACACACAGTGCTGTGCCTAAGTTTCAATCCCATTTACTATCAAATTCATCGTGTTTCATAATGAATTAGTAGATGTTTGTCGAGAGGGATAATATGGGAACCACCTTAGGCAGCCCAAATGCCGGTATACCCCTTAGTTCCCTTAGTGTCTCATTAGTGTCTTAGCTATAAGAAGGACGTAGAACAATTTCCTAAAATTGACCCACCTCTTACTTTTATATATTTATATTTCTAATTCTCCTCTTCCTCTTCCTCTTCCTCCTCTTCTTCCTCTTCCTCCTCCTCCTCCTTTTTTCTTTCTTTTCTTTTTGTTATTTGAAACAAGGTTTCTCTGGATGTCCTGGAGCTCACTCTGTAGACCAGGAGGGCCTTAAACTCACAGAGATCCACCTGCCTCTGCCTTTTTAATTATTATTGTATTTATTATTTTTTCCATAAATTCCTTACTCTTTTCTCTAAAAACATTTTGGGTTTGGTGGTGGCAGCACTACAGACTGAACTGAGGGCTCCAGAGAGGCTTCACCATCATGGTATTGACTAAGCCATCCCTTTAGCCCAAACTTTTACATTTCTAAGTTCAGAGGCCTTTCAAATTAAAATATATATATATATGACTAATGATGGCATTGTATTTTGTCATTCTGCTCACAATATTATTTATTGTAAAAATAAGGTTTTTCTACACCTATCCTAGCTCTCATATAATGATACCAAGACCTATTAAATTTATCAATAAGCTTTAAGTACTATACATGGGCAGATTCTCATCTCTTCTAACCCAGCTATGCTGACTTGGCCTACTTCCCAGCCATGTGCCATGTTACCTGCCATCTAGTCTCTCCTTGGCTGTTCCTGCTGCATTCAGTGTCTTCATGGCAATTCCTTCTTCTTCTTTCCTCTCCCTTCATCTGGTACACCCTAACTGGGATTGAAAGCCCCACCTCAACTCTCCTCTCCTCTCCTCTCCTGCTCAGCTATTGGCTGTTCAGTTATTAGCCAATCAGAGGTGATGGGGAACAATTTTTTACACAACACTGAGACAAAAGAATCTTCAATTGTAATGACAATTGCCCACATCTAGAATACAACCAGGTGTCTGGTCCATAAATCAGCGTCTGACTACACAGTGCACAAAACTGTCTCCCAAGAAATTATTTCTTTGCTTTAACTCCAGAGGGGAATTTGAAATTGCCCTGTGAAGCAGAGAGTGGAGACATATTGAACCTCTTGCTGGGGAGCAGCCCAGATTCCCAGCTCATGAAGATAGAAAGAGAAGGCAGTGCTGCTGCAGAGAAGGAGAGCTCTGTCATCCACTACTTACTGCGTGAGGATGAGCAGGATTTCAAGGTGAGAGTCACAAGAACACAGTCTGACTAGAATGTCAATTACTACAATGCTGGCAGAAAGAGACCCAAAATGCAAATACTGATATTTTGATTTGTAATTCCTGGTAAAATTGGTCTCTCTGGGGATACTATTTTTTTTACTTCCACTCTCATTCAGTTACCTACAAGGGTCATTTACCAAAAGAAAGGCTAAGTTATCTTATGCTACATAATAAACTACCCCTAAGCCTAGTGGTTTAAAATAATACTTTTTATTTGTTTATAGGCCTCCATTAGCTGGGATTTGAGCAATGGTTTCACCAGGTTCTCACTTGGGCAGTCACAGCCATATGCTAGCTAGGACCACCCTCATCTGATGCCTGGATTGGGGCCAATGGCCCACCTCAAAGTGGGGCGGGGGGTACTCCTGTGTCAAGCAAGATGATGATGACTATGCCTGGGCCTCAGTTTCTCTTCATGTGAGCCTCTTCAGAGGGTGCCTCGAGTGTCCCTGTAAAGAACGGTGTCCAACTTCTTTCAGGGCAAGCAACCCCAGTGACAAAGGACAACAGCTCTAATGCTTGGAGTCCATGTGCTGTCACATCCACCATACTCTATTGGTTGAGCTAACAAAGTGGGAAGAATATAGGTCCTCCATCTTGATGGAAGAATATGTAAAAGCAAAAACAAAAGACTCCAATCTGTGGGGGCAGATATATGTCAGACCATCTTTGTAAAATATATACTGCCAGTGGATGCCCAGAGTATCAAACCTATAATTTTAAAAACTCTGTTTTGTACATTTCTACTCTTTCCTTTTCTGGCACTGCCCAAGCCTTAAAGGTTCTAAAAGTCTGGTAGGAAAATGAAAGGTGTAAAAAAAAGGTAGAAGAAGTGGAATAAGTCACCATATTAACTAATAATTTGCTTTAATTACTATTAAACTCATATTTCTTTACTAAAATAGAGTAGCCCTATGTAGCCCAGGCTAGCCTCAAATTTGAGAAATTCCTGCCAAGCTGGCCTCAGATTCATAGCTATCTACCTGCCTTTGCCTTCTGAGTGCCAGGAAGTTCCAGAATTTCTTTTTTTAAGCTTCATTGAATTTCTAATTCTGGTAGGTTTAAGAGTCCATCAAGAGCCAGGCATGGTGGCGCATGCCTTTAGTCCCCAGTACTTGGGAGGCAGAGGCAGGAGGATCACTGTGAGTTCGAGGCCAACCTGGTCTCCAAAGTTAGTCCAGCACAGCTAGGGATATTACACAGAAAAACCCATCTCAAAAAACCAAAGGGGGGAAAAAAAGAGTCCATCAAATATGGGTTAAGAACAACTCCAGTTGTGTCTATCCCTTTTTACAGTATTGGGGACTAAACCCAAGGCCTCTCATATACTAGAAATCTACTGATCTATATCTCTTGAGTGACTATTTAAAGACTAAAATTTGGGGGATAGCAATATGGCCCAGAGGTAATATGCTTGCTAAGTGTGTAGAAGGTGCTTGGCTTGGTTTCCAGCATTGGAAAAATAAAAGATGGACGTTCTAGTGTTTTTGCCATTTAAATGCCCAAACGCCACCACTTGTATTCTGGAATCCTGGCTCCTAGTACATCATGCTGTTACTTGGCAACTGTGGACAACAGACTGCAAGCTGTATGGCACTGAGTTGATGAGAGGTATTCCTGTGAGCTCTGATGGAGGAGCTGTAGTGGCCATGGCATAGAACATGTAGATGTCCATCAACTTCGTCTTCGCTTGAAAACTGCAGACAATGGCAAGCGTTTTGAAAGAGGAGGCATGCCTCCTCTTTTCACTCTTTTAACTTCACATAAACACTGAGAGTGCCCACCAACATGCCAGGTGCCTGTTATGGTTGGGAATTTCATGAGAATGGGGGGAGGGGTTAAAGTCTCAAAGATGGGATTTCTGATACACATCCATCAACAATTACCATATAAAGAGGAACTACCCTATTTATGGTGTCCCTCACCAGCCCTTGTGTGTATCATTGCACCCAGCCCTCCATAGGCACAGGGAATATTCCAGAAAGATTTGCTGTAGTGTGTGTTGAAGGAACAGAACACATGAATTATGGCTTAGGAGTCTTCCCAGAAAGGGCCTGAGCATTTGGGGCTGGCTAGATGATTTTATAGACAGTAACTACCCTGTTCCTTTTGTTGACTGACTATCCTTTGGCACTATGGGCTAAGTTTTACCTAATCACCAGCCAAAGAGCCTGTGAAAAGAATCAAAGTTCTGGACAAGTGGCGCAAATATTACATTATCTAGTCCACTGCTAGTTTTCAATATTAGAGAGAAGTCTGCTGTAGCTTTGCCCTGGTGAGTGGAGGACTATATGTGTCCAATATCCTTCACCAACAAAGCAGTCCACAGGGGACACATCTCCACTAGCCAGTGCCCTAGCTACCTGACTCCCTTTGAGACCACCAGCTTTCCCTCCTGTTCACTGGGACATCTTTCTACTCTAGTCCACAGGGATTTTAACTTTAAAAGTACATTTTGAAATTTTTGCAGTGGTTTTCATATTCCGTGCAAATACAGCATTCACACAATCAGCAGTGCAAGGAGCTTGGTCAGGTGAAGGTCAGCCCAGGGAAGGAGTGCCTCATCTTTCAAGCTCACTTGCCAACTACCCATCCTCTTATGTCTTCACCACAGGATTACGTAGACTTGGGGCCACTGGCATTGAAGCTAATGAGTGTGGAGGGCAAGAAAATGCCCATTCATTTTCAAGAGAAGGAAAGTCCAGTCAAGTTTTATGAAGACATCCAGAATCCTGAAAACCATATCACACATAAGATGATGAAGACGTTTCTCTAGGCCTGGGAGCCGCGATGTGAAAACCACCTTTCTTTATAAATTCTTTGTCAATTAAAGTGTTCAAGTTGCTCACATTGCTCACACAGCAGTCCATTATCAAAGCTGGTGTTTCTAATGGTCATAAACACCTTTAAAATCCTGGATCCGGGTATTGAGCTATTGATTTACTTGCCTAGTATAAATGACAGAAAATGTACTGCTTTAGAAGACCATGGCTTCAAATCCTTCTCATTTGAAAATTCATGCATTCATTGATGGTCCCAATATAGAGTAGTTGTAGAATGCTTTTAAGAAAATGTTAGAGTGTATATATTACTGTCTACTTCTGCCTCTAGGTGATGAATTGATGACTGTAATTTAAAGCTATTCTTTAATCCTATTTATAATGTGAATTACTTTATCTGTTGTTGAGATAAAATGCCCTGACAAAAGTGATTTTCAAGAGGAGAGGTTTGGCATACATTTTGAAGGTGAAGTCCATCATGCCAGTGGGGGTGAGGGTTTAGAGTGAGAGGGTTAGGGATAGGGCCTTAGGGGTGGGGTTAAAGATGGGAGCTTAAGGTTGAGTGGTAAAGGGTTGGGGTTAGGGGTAAAGGATTAGGAATGAGGGGTTAAAGATGGGGGGTTAGAGGAGTTAGAGTTGGGGCAAGAGGTGGGGTCTAGAGGTAGGAGTTGGGGGAGGGATTAGAGGTAGGGTTTAGGGGTGGGGTTTAGAGGTAAGAGTTTATGGGTAGCTGCTCAGGGTCTGTAAACACTGACTGCAGGAGCTGGAGCTGAAGAAAGCTGGTAGCATTATATTTGCACTCAGGAAGAAGAAAATGAATGCTAAACCAGCTTCCTCTATTCTAACCTGTTGAGCATCCAAGCCTTCCCACCCCACTAACCTAATCAAGATAATCCTTCATAATGGCCAGAGGCTGATGTCATCTAAACAGTCTCTCCTAGGTGTGCCTGGAGGCTTGTCTCCTAGGTGACCTCAGGTCTTCTCAAGTTGACAGCACTAACCATCATATAAGAGCAAGAAGTAACAGTAATATGTTCACTTGTTTTAAAAAACAATATTGCACTAGCAGGAAGCTCCTTCTTTCTGGAGCCATCTTAAGTCTGTCTACTGAGTCCCTGTGCAGTGACTAGCACTTTCCCTTGTGGGCACTGTAAGCCATGGGTACCATGATTGGATGAGTGTAATCAGCACTCCTTCTGCTCTATCTATGACCAGATAAGACCACTGCATTATGTTTCCTTACACAAAAGGCAAGCCTTTTGCATCCCAGTGAGAAGTGTCACTGGCCTTTTTAACAGTGACAATCGCACAGCGCTGTCTTGAGGCCAGCATAGTGATTTCAAGTGCTAGTGCTATCCTTGGTCATTGTAGATTTACTTCTACAATACTGGTCATTTTTGTCTTCAGGAGAGGGTGGTACCACTGCTGACTGAGTACATTAGTTCTCATTGCGTTCAGTGCTTCCTGCCCCTTCCTGGTCTCTCCCAAACCTTCCTTGGAATCAACAACAGGTAAGTGTCATGGTTGTTTTCCTTTACTCTGTTCTTGGTGGGCACCTCCTTCTCACCGATGCCTGGTTGTTCCTGAAGAGATGTGATTTCTGTGGCCCTCTTATAGTGGATGCCCCTTAATCTTCTGTTCCTTGTGTTGTGTAGGGACCACGTGCTTTCATCAACTTCATGTGTTTTCCAGGTTACCATTCTTCTACTTTCGTATAACAATACTCCTTTAGAAGTTCCAGGTGCATGGCACCATTTCCACCATATTCAGATATATTTTTGCTGAGTCTGACATTATTTTCCATGGTCCCTCATGTGCACATGCTTTAGCTACGAACACACACACACACACACACTCTCTCTCTCTCTCTCTCTCTCTCTCATTCAATGTCCAGTCCACAGGCTTTTTTTCAACTAAGCCCCACCAAATCTATTAAAATGCCTATTTGTCACCCTGGTAGTAGGGGCACACATCTTTAATCCTAGCACTCAAGGCAGAAGCAGGCAGATCTCTGAGTCTGAGGCCAGCCTGGTCTGCAAAGTGAGTTCCAGAATAGCCAGGCTACAACAGAGAAATCTCGCCTCAAAAAGCCAAAGTAAGCCCAACAAGGAGACCAGCAAGGATATCGACCCAGGGTGGCCTGCACAAACTGTTGCACCAGTCAAGGACAATGCATGCAGTGAACCTAGACCCCTCTCAGATCTAGCCAATGGACAGCTCATTCTCCATGGTTGTGGGGGGAGCAGGGACTGCCTCTGACATGGACTCTGGTGTCCCCGATTTGATCTGATCACTCCCCCTTGGAGGGAAGGCAGGCCGGCACACAGAGAAAGGGGAGGCAGGCTATCCGGACAAGACTTGATAGGCTGTGGTCATATGGTGGGGGAGGAGGTCCCCTTCTGTCAGAGGCCTAGGGGAAGGGTATAGGGCAGAAGAGGGAAGGAGAGAGGGTGGGAACAGGAAAATATATGTGAGAGGATAACAATGGGGATGTTATCCGAATAAATTATAATAAATTTTCAAAAAAAAATTTAAAGCCAAAATAAATGAACAATAAAATGCCTATTAGTTATACACAAGAGTAAAAATGTAGACTATGTATGAGTCTTCTATTGGACCATTCCAAAACAACTCTCATTCTATTCTCTGTACCCCCAAAGTATTCATGTACTGTAGCACTGATCACTCCAGGCTCCCAACTTCCAATATGTTTTAAATGTTTTTTGTTTCAGTTGAGACAGTGTTTTACTATGGAGATTCATCCTGAACCCTTGAGTCTCCAGCCTCAGCCTACTTGTGAGTGCGGGCACAAGGTATATGCCGTCACAACCAGTCCCATGGCACCCTCCCTCCCCTAATCCTCAGGGGCAGGATTCTGGCAGTAGATACAGGGAGAGTGGGTGAGATTAGCTCTCCCAGCTCCAGCTGCATCCCTACCAAGTCATGTAGGTCTTTTTGCCAAAGGTCACAACTCCATTTGGAAGGCTCACTCAGGATGGCTTCTCCCTAGGTCTAGCAACTTAACTGAACCTGACTTTGTCCCTTCAAGCCTGGAAGAGGTAGCCGTTCACTGTGTCATTCCCTGAAGGGTGTTTTACTCACTACCCATTCAGTCTCCCACAGTCCAGCCACTGTTACACGGCTTTGTTTTGTTGAACTTGAGAGTTCTCTTCAAATGTGCCCTCCTTCTCCTGTTAGAAGAGGACAACTCTAGAAATACAGATCTGGGAAATGGCAGCAAAAGACAAAACTTAAAACCATGAAAGGGCAGTGGTGATACACATTTTGTTTTCTTTTTTCGAGACAGGGTTTCTCTGTGTAGCCTTGGCTGTCCTGGACTTGCTTTGTAGACAAGGCTGACCTCAAACTCACAGAGATCTGCCTACCTGCCTCTGTCTCCCAAGTGCTGGGATAAAGGCATGCGCCAGCCCCCGACCCAGGTCCCACCCCCATCCTCCAGCTGGGAACTGAACCCTGGTCCTCTGGAAGAGCAGCAACTACTCTCAGCCACTGATCCAGCTCTCCAGCCTCAAACATGTCTAATTTAAAAAGTAACTCATCCACTCTGCACGGAGCTGGAAGAATGAAGCTTAATCAGGCAAGTGGGGTAGCAGGATCTCAGTTGGGCTGTGAGTGTGGGAGAAATAGCCTTCTCCAAGATGGTTTTCAGTGAAACAGCTCTCCTTTATTGGGGGCATAAAGGCTATATAAGCCTTGCGGAAAAGGGTAGGGATTTTGAGGGTGAGTGCACATCACTGGCTGGGGCTGAGGTGCTGGGAATACTGCACTTGCATAGAGAGGAATTCAAGATGCTAGCTAGACATGTCCTTATAAGGAAAAAGGAAGTTTTAACTGGAAACCTAGTTACCAGGCTATGAGACTACCTCAAGGGTGGCAGAAGTGGGGGGTCCCAAGGCTATGTGCATGCAGACCCAGAACAGGGAGGGAGCGATTTACCTCTATGCAAGAAGCGGTCTCAAAATAAGATCTTAAGTAATCAAATTAAAAAAAAACAGTAAGCTTTGCATTTTATCACAGTGAAAAGGGAAAAACAAAGAAACAAGGAAATTCATTGGCATAAAGGTCTTACTTTACTTCTCAATTAATGGAAGACTAGGGGAGACAATTTAGTTAGTAAAGAGCTGGTCTCAGTTTAGCTCCAGAACCCACCGTAAAAATCTGGCATTGACAGTTCAGGGCTGTAATCCTAGCACCGGCTGGAAGCACAGAGGAGCCCTGGAGCTCCCTGGCCACCCAGCCTTGCCAACACAGCAAAGTTGTGTATCAACACCCAAGGTGTAAGGTTTTTGAGGAACAACACCAAGGCTGACTCCTGACTGCTACATGCATCCACATACAGGTGCACCCACCCACCAGCACAAAAGGAAAGCCGGGCCATCTGGGTGAAAAACCTGTGGCTATAAATGGCTGAATTATTGTAGAATACACATGTACACGAAGGCTTAGGAATCAAGGCATATGCTGACCATCAAGCCCAAAAGCACTTTGCTGTTTATGGGGCAATGTGTAGCTAGAAAAATCAGTAATCTAGGTTTTTACCTTTAAGACCTAGGGGAGAAGGAACCCAAAACATAAAGTAGAAAGACTAAAATGCAAAAATCTATTAAAAACAGACACCCCACAAAGTCAAAGTTGGTTCTTTGAAGGGCTAAGTAATACAAAAATGCATGAAAAATGAAATATCACTATGAATTTTATAGTCAATATTATAAACATAAGAAATGAAGATGTCTCTACACTTTCCCGATAAGCCTGACAATAAAACGTCTTCCCAATAAATCTAACAATATTGATAAAACAAAACATTTCTTAAATATTTCTGAAAATCAGGAAGAAACAAAGATGCTTAAGAATCTGTTAGAGAAATCAGGTCTAATTTAAAAGTTTTGTGCACGCATGCGCGTGCGCGTGCGCGCGCGCGCGCGCGCGCGCGCGCACACACACACACACTAAAAAAAAAAAAAAATTCAAACCTAGTAATTTCACTGGCAAAATTTTCAGTTAGTTTGGAAAGGAATTATACCAACCATACACAAACCTACCAGGGGAAAAGAAACTCTTGATCACTCTATGAGGCCACTATCACCCCAACACATGCATCAGCATTTCATTACGAGGGAAAAGGCTAAGCCAACATGTCTCCCAAGCAGAGCAGGAGGAGTGGTAGCCAACTTTGGGGTGCAGGATGACTAGAATGAGATCTGAACGTTCTAGAGATTTTGAACCCACTTATATCGCGGGTATGTTAACTTCATTTAACATTTATTCATCATATAGGATAAGGTAGGTTAAGTACTTGGATGTATCTTATACTTCAAAACACTGTGAAACACTGCTCCTCCACTCCCTATATTCTAACCCATTCCATAAGCTGACAGCATATAAAGGCCTTGCTATGTCCAATGGTGAGAAAAATAGCAAGGAAGGCCAAAAACTTTCGCCTTAGCTTAGTTAACACTGTTTCTGTCACACACTGGGAAAGTTCAGATCAAGAGATTTACCACGGTGAGGGTCTGGCTCATTGTCCTGGATTTAACTTCACATTATGTACGTCAATCAGAAGAAAATAAACTACTGAAAGCGTTCAGAATGTCAGAGTGAAAAGCATTATGTAGATCTAGCTCAGTGGGGAGAGCTTGCTTGGCATGCAGAGCGGTGAGGTCAGTGCCTGCACTGCCGAAAACATCACTGCAGAATTGCCCTTGCTTTTTGGTGATAGCACCCCGTTGCTTCAACTTCAAAACAACAGGGGCTTATGTGTTTGGTTTTGTTGTTGTTTTACAAAGTGATAGCTTGTTAAGTGGCTATACCCCAAAACTTCAGTAAAGCCACTGACCTCATTGTTAGCGCCCCTTATCCAACCGATCCCTAGCTCGTTTATGGTACAAACCCTTCTAGCCTGTCACTGAGTGTGAGGGTCTCATGGCCCAGTAAGAGGCTGAGCCACCTTTGGTACTGTCTTCTGCAACAGAAAGCATCAAAACAATAGCAAGCAGCAACAGGAGCCCACAGGACAAGCTATTAAATGGGTGAGTACCTCTCTCCGGTGTTTAAGCCATATTATTCTATTTTCACGTTTTGTGATAGGTTTTGGAAAGCATTTAAATCTACATAAATCTGATGGATTTTATGAACATTTCAGTTGCCAGAATAGTGCATGTTTGCATTTTGTCCATGTGGTGGCAGCTTTAACCTTAAGCTCAGGACTTGAGTATGTTGGCCCAGAGGTTATAAAGATTTGAAGAACTTAAGAAGGTACAGACAAGGTTTGAAAAATACTTATTTGGAATCTCTGGCAACTACAGAGCATTTTAAAATCCTAGTTTGCTCATCTGTACTTCATGGATCAGCTTTATGTCACAGCTGAAATAACTGACCTTTAGCAATAACTTGATTTTTCTGCAAAGCTAGAAATGTTTGGCTGTCTTTACAATGTATTCTTGTGGGGACAGGTAGAGCAGTACCTTATCCTATCCACTGGAAGGGGAGGCACAAACTAGTCTCTAGTGATGGGGCTGTACATACTGTTATTAAGGAAAGCCCTAGAGATAATCAGTCCTCAGCCACCACTGGTGTGAGGGCCAGGCTGCCCTGGTGGACCCAAGAGGCCCCCCACTGGACCTGCTCATCTTCATCAGGCCAAGTACTGAGAAGAGCTCCCAAATGTTAATGAGTGCAAGGGAGGGCATGCGCAAGGGCCTTCTGTTTCTTTGTTCTCTGGAGGCAGACACTGGGGCAATCCAGGGCACAGAGAAGCTGGGGTATTTTTGAAGCAATAAAGGCCTGTTTGTTAACAGTCGGCTTGGTCCTAGTGAGGTTTACTAGACCGCAACACAACAGTTCTCTGTACTTTTCTTGGAATGAACAGGTTTTTACATTAAAAGGAAGTGTGCCCTCAAGCAACAGAGGCTTTCTAAATATTAGTAACTTTAACTAGATTAAGTGTTCCCATTTCCAATTCCTATGACATGTAAGACACAAATTACACCTCTTTTGTGACTTTTTAAATGAGTTAAGTTTTAGGTTATTGTGTTTTATGATAAGACGCTTTTTAAGTCAAAATACTTCAAAACCTCTTTGAATAGAAATGTTTCCAGATATTCTGAGAAACAAGCAAGTTTTACAGTAACTACAAATGCAGACATCTGCACAGACTCTTGGAACCAAGCTTCGTCAGCGTTTCTCTTAAGTCCTGTAGCTGACCTTGGTCAACTTGCTGACCTCATCTTGGTGGGTTAGTGCTGTCTTTTTGTAAAGTCTCAGCTATTAAAAATGCTAGCTTTTGCAACACTTCTCTCCTAAGAGGAAAGGAGATGAACTATGATAGACCCCCCCCCCCGCCTTTACACTGCTTCTACCTCAAGACTCCAAAGTGGGGAGGGGTATGGACACAAAACACATCTGATCTATGGGGCAAGAGAAGAACTAACATATTTAAGCTGTGACAGTTAAACTTTTACATCAGATATCTTCTTAGTCGCCTTTTAAAACGTGTTCCTTAACTTTGGCACTATTTGTGTAAGAATGACAATGTGGAATAGAGCTATATCTAGTATTTGGTAAAATGATACACATTTTAGGGTTATTTTTTTGGGGGGGGAGGTTAATGTTTATGTTTTTTGAGACAGGGTTTCTTTCTTCTGTATAGTCTTGCCTGTCCTGGACTCACTTTGTAAACCAGGCTGGCCTCAATCCTTCTGCCTCTGCCTCCCAGAGTGTTGGGATTACAGGCGTGCAGCACTGTGCTTGGCATGATATACATTTTTAATACATCATATAACATCCATCTGGCCTAGCAGTGTACACTTTATTTTTAAGCTTCTATATATTTTTAACTAAGATATTTCAATGCAAACACTAGTTTAGAAAGAAAACAAAGTATGGGATATGGCTTTAAAGACACTGATCAGAAAAAAAAAACTTCATAAGATGTACAATTAACTTGATACCAATGGTATTACTGAATAGTGGAGCCTAATTTGCATTGGAGTCTATGCTAAGCCTTGTTTTATAAGAATATGTTCATTTAGTTGTTTTAGCTGGGCAGAGCGGGGAGAATGGGGGGAGAGACAAATAGAGATAAGACACACAACTTAAGGACCACGGAACAGAACATATCTAAAAAGGGCCCCAGAGCAATCTTGTGGAAGTAGAGCTACATGGTTCCAGTCAAGTTTCACATGTGAAAGAAAGTAGATCTGTTTGAATCATTGTTGTTTTCCAACAACCAAACTAATCCAAATATAGAGGCTAAAATGTTATTCAGAAACACCAGTTTCATAAGAAAATGTGGTCTCTAAGACATTAAAGCCCCAGTCATTTATTGTTAAAGAGAACAAACTCAAAGGCTTGGACTACACATTAGAAAGAGTACTCCTGGGCATCTCAGAGTGGTTGATGAGGGCAAAGTGCCTGCATAAGCATATTTATGTGTTTGCTGGTGTTAGCATTTCTTGAATCTTAAAGTTCAGACTTCAGAATGGCCACTCAGCTCTTTTCATCATTAATAAGAGTCCATGTGCCAGGAGATGGTTGTAGGTGGCGAGAGTTAAAGCTGGCAATGTTCCACAGCATTAAGTGTTTGAGAAATCAGCCATGACTAAGTATGTGGTGTCTGGACATGGTGAAAGTAACACGGTGGGTAGAGCTGTGCTCCCACATAAACACATGCAAAGGGCAACTATCTCCTGGCACACATGGAAGGCATTTGGTATGCTTAAATGGTGACTGAACAAGTAGATTTACTTAAACTTCTTTGGCCAGCCGGAACACTCTTAGCTGGTAGTCCATGACCTCCCTTGAGTCCTAGCCGAGTGTACCTCTGGGTTTTCTTTTCTCAAACCTGAGTACTTTGACTTCTGCCTCTGCTGTAAAACTAATGATCAAGTCCCCAAATACCAGACCGAACAATGTGGAGTCTGTATTTCACGCACACTCACCAGACTCTGCTTTAGCTAAGTCCTTAATGCCTCTCCCCTAGTCCTCCTTCAGTCCTGATGGCTCCTTCCTGGGCTCTATGTACCCTCATGACTAATGGAGGTGGTTCAGTGGAAGCTGTCCTTGGTTTGGCTGTTCCTTATGCTGCCACTGGATTAGCCCTTTGGCAATCTCAGCAACCATAAATATATTTTGTGTCATCTTTCCTTGGGATCCCTCAGTCTATTCCATTCTATTGCGGCCTCTTTGGTAACTTAATGGAACTAAGGTCTTTGTACTTCAAGACAAAAATTATCAGGGATGTATACTTGGTGTCAAGACAGCTATTTAGCTACCCAGTAGTACCAGTGTGGTATGCTTGATGCTACCATGTAAGGTTCTTGGGAGGAGAAGACTGGCTTTTTGAACAGCCTGAAGCGCAGGTGAACGGAGCACAAAACAGCCACCATGTGCTCCAGTCTGAAGTTAGGCAGGGTACCTAAGTGGAGCAGGAAGATACAGGCAAGGTTGGTTCCAAGGTAAATCTCAGAGAAGAGTGCGTGCTTGGGTTTGGTGTCCAGCACCAAAATTTAAAACTATATACAAAAGCTATAAACCTTAATTTGAATCTGAGCTTAAAAGAAAATGGTTTCCCTAAAATGTTCTAACTGTACATTTCTCTATTTGCTTATAGTCAGCTTACTTACTCATCTCAAGATAGCTGTATCTGTCCCCAGAGAAATGAAGGGCGCTTAAGAGCATTGATTGCTCTTCCAGAGAATCTAGGTTCAATTCTTAGCAACTACATGGTGGCTCATAACTACCTGTAATTCCATTTCCTGTGGAACTGATGCCCTCTTTTGGCTTTTGTTGGCACTATGCATACACATGATATACAGACATATTTGCAGGCAAAATACCCATATACAAAAAAAAAAAAAAAATCCCTGTAAGGAAGTTTACATAAATTTTGACATTATGCTCAGTTTCATACAGTATAAAAACCATAGCTATAGTCTGTGAAGAAGTGGAAGATTATCTCATAATTAGTGGCAAAAGATGTCTTTCACACAATCAAAAACATAAAGCTAATTTAGAAAATTGGAACAGGTATAGTTGCCCTCCACAACTACTATCAACTTGTGTGAAAAATGCATAGATTTTAAGTTGATGTGGTGCTATGAGTGAAAATGCTCCCCAACTGGCGGGACTGTTCAACAAGAATTCGGAGGCATGGCCTTGCTAGAGGAGGTCTATCACTGGAGGCAGACTATGAGGTTTCAAAAGCCCACACCATTTCCAGTTAGAACTCACATTTTTTTTCCTGCCCTCTGCTTGAGGGCCAAGATGTGAGCTCTCAGCTACTATTGCAGCACCATGCCTGCCTGCTGCCATGCTCCATGCCATGAAGGTAAAGAACTCTAACCCTCTGAAACTATTAGCCCCTAATAAACTCTTCCTTTTAGAAACTGTCCTTGACATAGTCTTATCACAGCAATAGAAAAATAATAAGACAGTTGATATATTAATTCAAATAGCTGATTTACTTTGGTCATTGTATTTTGATTAATGCTATTATTTATTTACATTTTATGTTCCTCTCTATCAACTATGTAAAACATCAGGGAAGAAAGCAGGAAATGTGCTCCCTATAGGAGTGGGCAACAGTCTAGGCTGCAGGGACACTGATTCCCATTCCTGTTTTGAATTAACGACAGCAAGTCAATCAACCATGCCACCTACTAATTTAACACCGTGAACAAATTCCTTGTTCTCTCTCCATAAATCAGACCAAATGTGAGTAATTCCTACCCAGCAGTCCGTAAGTATTTAAACAGTAAAATGGAAGTGATTTATAAAACACTTCACATACAGAAACATGAAAGAATTGTCACATAATTTAAGATACCCACTCAAAATACCAAGAGATAAATCAAAATTTACTATTTTAAGGAATCTAACTTAAAATACAATTTCTCAGTTTATATGGAAACATTTTAATAGTGAAAATTGAAAATCAGTTAGTCATATTAACAAAGCACATTAGCTAAAGACTGTATGATTTTTTCCAACCATAGCAAACATTTAGCAGTACAAAGCTTTTT
The DNA here is from genome assembly GCA_907169655.1 of Acomys percivali. NCBI lineage: Eukaryota > Metazoa > Chordata > Mammalia > Rodentia > Muridae > Acomys > Acomys percivali. Next base: position 106,851,288 of record OU015752.1, on the reverse strand, counting down.
AGTCTCTTTGATGCACTCTGACTCCTGATTATGATTCACTATGCTGTATCATACAAATATTCTTTAGCATACATAATCTTATGCATTAAAGAGTACTTTCTTCCTTGACTTACCTGACTGAAGGCATCCAGTCAGAAAGGAGAAGTGAACAACTGCAGTGAGCAGCTCAGTTTCTAAGTGAGTCATTCTAAGTGATGGTAACAAGAATTCAAACATAATCCATTTTGTATGTTTAAATAAAAACAAATTTTACATTTTATTAAACCAGCAGATATAACCACCTGGGTATAATTTTATTAGCAAAAAACTGATGATACTGATAATAAAAAATTGAAAGGAAAAGGAGAATGCACCTCAAACCAGAATACCGTAACATGTTTTGTGGAAGCTGCATTTTATTTGAAAATCCACCCATTTGCTAACATACATTTTAATATTGTAAACAAAAATAGAATCTGCAGAGACAATGCAACAAGTATGCTTAACTCATGTACAGAATTGCTTTCCACCATGAACTGTCCTTCTTAAGGCCCCTCTCAACCCAAGCGTTAAGATGTATTTACAGAAAGCACCGATCAACAGTGCAGTTTAATTCTTCATTAACTAAACTCTTGGCTAGACATTGACTTTAAAGATACTATCTCCCCTTATTTAAAAGGTACATGATCATAACATGGCACACGCCAAATAAAAAGCTCAAGGATTTCTGTCCCCCTCCCTTTCCCCATAACATCTCCTAAAGTTTTACTGAAAAGAAGGAAAGTCTTGGAGTGAAAGCAATTCCTCACATTCATTTGGAAAGGCCCTAATGTCAAATGGAAAATAATGACATGCCAAGCACAAAGCAGTAAAGATCCTTCCCAATGCACTAATGCTGAATTTTAATGTAGTGCTTTTCCTAGTCAGTGAACTGTTCCCTTGCAAAATCCTAGGCACAGAATTGACTATAAAGATTAATGCATTTATAATGCTTCCCTAAATTCCATAGAGACTGAGAATTCTTAAAAGTCAGACCTATGGATTTGCCTTAAAATATTTAGTGCTCTGTATGTCAGCTGAAAAGCATTCTGAATCAGATTCATTCTTGTGGATAAAAATCAAACATACTGTGAACATCCATACTCATTTTCTTAAGGAGGTTTGATATAATATTAATGTTATGTAAAATTGATAATCATAAATAAATACAAATACTTAAGGAATGTCTACTGCAAACTGAATATAAATTTAAAAATAAAAAGAAAAGTTAACTTCAATTATGGTTTCTGTATTTGTGAGGACTGGAGAAAAGAAATATAACGCATAATTAGAAATTATGATTTTGATCCCCCAATGAGTCCCGTTGAACTATGAGTAAAGGACACAACGCTTCTCTCCAGGCAGCTTTTCCAAACACAAACTCCACACTTTCCAAGTACAGGCTTTTCTTGGTAGGTTACAGATTATGGGTATTAATAGGAGTTGAAAGAACTGAAGTGTTAGTCACCAAAAAGACAGCTCTTAGTCTTAAGTCAACTCTTGGCTTTATAAATGGTATTGACAACGCTGTCCTATAACTAGTCCCATCCCCGCTGTGGGCCTTCATGGGTTACTGGAGCGCTCTAATGGAGGAAGAGTTTCAGAGACAGCAGTTTGGATTTTGCTGGAAGTAAGGAGTTGCCACCTGCACTTGCGTGTTCTGGAATAATTCCATTCTCTTCCATCTAGTTACATAAACTGTATCTGGAAAAAAAAAGTCGTGGTATAAGTTAGTTAAATCACTGCAACATAGGACATACACTCTGTGTCTTCACCATTCAACCAGCCTAGAAATACTCTTAAGATGGTTTATCACAGACCCTATGGCAAAAAAATAAAAAACAAAAAATAAGGTATCACCAGCTTCCAATGTGCCAGAACTCAATCAGTGAAGCATATTGTAAGTATTCTAACTATCTTCCTAATTACTAAAAAGCAGGAAGTAGTGGAAGCAAGGGGAGAAGACCAATAAACTACTTTTCCTTAAGTTAAAAATATTTATCCATAAGTATGAATGTACCATCTAACTCTTTTGGGAAAGCAAAGTGTGAAGTATTCCCAAAATACATGTAATTAGAGAATAAAATAATGTTGCACTGAGTCTATTCTTTACTAATATAATTAAAAATCTTAAGTATTTATAAAGGAACACTCTTCAGTCAGGAGTCACTGTTCGTTACTCATTTTTCTTGAGCTACCTATGTACAGCTAAAACTGAAGTGGATGTGCTTGCCAAATAAGAGTACAAACTGCCAAAGACCTAATTGGTAGATGTAAGCTGGGGCTGAAGCATCAAAAAGAACAAATTAAATGTCTTCCAGAGGATGAAAGTGGTGTGGATCGTACACAGAGATCCTGTAATCAAAGGCTTAGGTATTCATTTGTCTTTAATTAAACTTGGGAAGCAGAGGCAGGAGAATCTCTGTGAATTTGAGGCCAGCCTGGTCTACTGAGTTCTACAACAGTCAGTAGTACATAGAGAGACCCTGTCTCAAAAAACCAAACCAAAACCAAACAAAAGCAAAAAGTTACAAAATTTTATTTTTAAGTTATTATCTTAAACAAAAGGAACACATAAAATGCAACTTTAAAGAAATTGCATAAATGAATTTTTATCATGAGCCATAGGTGTTACACTAAAACTAAAGCTACTCCTAACCAAGACATAATGCACTGTGTAAAAGCCGAGCATTCTCTATAATTCTTTTAAGAATGACCAAGTGCCTCATTTTTAATGGTGGTATTTTATTATGCCCAGTGGCTGTGAGCAGTGGATGCTTTTGTGTTAAGATGGTCCCCCTGATCTCACACATTTTAACTATGTTAAAGCTATGTCCCAAAGGCAGTTTCTTCTTTTGTCCGATCCTGAACTATTTTTATTCTTCATGTTAAGAATAGAAGAGGAGAAGGCAGCTGAGACACAGAGGGAATGCAGACTCCTTTAATGAACAAAGGAGAAGGGTGCATGGCATTCAGTGTTGGCAATCTTTGCTTAAGTATCCACGTCCCCATCTCCCCCACACGTAGCAATACCTAAGTGACTTATAAGAAGTCCTCCAGAGAGAGCTCTGCAAAGGGGTCCTTTCCTGCAGCTCTGTGAGGACTGTGCCTGGAGGGACTGGATGCTGCCGACAGCTGGGGGAAAGAAGACAGAGACAGGGGAGAAAAAGATCTCAGAATGACAGAACATGAGAATAGAAAGTGTAATGAAGGAAGAGGTGTTTTGTCACCTTTAATAAATATAAAGGTAGCCTTTGTAGAAAATGGGATTTAAAAAAATGCTATTGCATGTCAGGTTAAAAGATATCCAATGGCATGTTTTCCAGAAAACAAATGTGTGCCTTTGAAACATGAAATGAAAGTCTTTTATCCATAAATGCTGATATAAACTGACCTACAGTCAAGACTTTTAATGTCAGGGAGGAGAAACGGAGTACAGGAGAACTGATGCATAACTGTGTAATTAAAAAAAAAAAGTCAAGTTGGTTTTCTGAATCCAGACATCTATGAACAGTTGTGCAAACTGTCCTCTGCTCAGATCCCACATTTCCAAAAGCAGTATCTCTTCCTGCTGTCTGCCCACTGGGCACAACGTCCTGCTGCTCTCAAGTCTCTCTCGTCAAACAAACAGGGCTAACCTCCTGCTTGTCCACCTGGACACCCTGTAGCACACACTATAAGAACTACGCAGAGAGAGCTCTGAATAAGGGAAACAAGACAAGGTCTCTGCTTCGTTTCCAGTCTTTATAGAGCCATTTGATTTTTAGAATTTGCCCCTCCTTTTAATTTGAAAATTAAGTTGACACTGCACAAAGTACCATCACCTTTACTTCCAAAGACAGGACAATTTTTCTGAACAATTAAGATGTTACTCTGTGTGTGCAAACGCTCAAGTCCAACTGTTTCACCAAGCTGACTTATGAGTATTTTAAACCCAACATAAACTACTTTTAATTTGGAAAAAACTTTTATTCTGTTTCTCCCTCACTATAGGATCATAGAGCTTGCAATCAGAGGGCCATTATGAAAAGTATGCTTTTAGGGATGTTACATATTAAATTAAGATTAAGCTAAATAACTTTAATTCATAATCCCAAGACCTGAATTATATTAAAAAAATTTAAAGTCACACACACACAAACCCCCTTGCTGGTTTAATAATCTCCCCTTTCCTGGGGAGTTTTCGAGACAGGGCCCTGGCTGTCCTCGCACTTCAGAAATCCACTTGCCTCTCCCTCCCGAGCGCTGGGATTAAAGGTGTGTACAACTGCGCCTGGCTGTTTCATTTCTTTTTGTTGTTGTTGTTGTTTTGTTTTTTCAAGACAGGGTCTCTCTCTCTGTGTTAGCCTTGGCCATCCTGGACTCGCATTGTAGACCAGGCTGGCCTTGAACTTGCAGTGATCCGCCTGCCTCTGCTTCCCGAATGCTGGGATTAAAGGTGTGCGCCACCACACCTGGCTTTCATTTCTTTTTAGGTTTTACTTTTATCTTTGCTTCTTTGCTTTTGTTTTGTTTTGTTTTGAAGAAAATCATCATAGGAATGATTAGCCAGCGAGTTTCAGGTATTATTACCTCACCAGTATAAGCATTCTGCCATTTAGAGCATTATGATCAATTTACACATTTAAAAATCATCCTGTGTTACTCGAGTCATCAAGATTTTCCCCATCCATATACTACTTTAGAAATACATGTTCAAAGACAGTAAGAAGAGATGGTAGGAAAGTTAATGAGTTTGTATATGCAACTACAGGTGGAAAGGCTGGGCCCTATGTCTGTCCTGGCTGGAGGCTGCAATACCTGCAACTCTTAAGGATAACTCAGAGTAAAGTGAAACCTGTCTAGAAAGATGCCCCAACCTTCTGTCTTGAGCCTCTGAATGGATTGATTGGTTTCAAATAATCACCGAGGTAGAAGGGGGCAAGCATTCACATTTACTTCTACTCCACTTACAAACAGATTTTCTTCATTTCACATGAAAACAAACCTGCCTGTTGTATACTGTACCTAAAGGACACTATCCTATGAGAGCAGCAGTTTGAAGAGCTGATAGCTCCAGAAGAAAACAAAAGAGACACTACCATTCTCCATACATGAGTATACTGCCAGGAGTCCCAGAGTTTTACTAACACTGTTCAAAGGGGTCAATCTACCTTGGAAAAAAAGTAATGTCTTACCCCAAATACCTTCTAGTGTTTTAAAGTAGTAAAACATGCACTGATACGTCTTATGTGTAAACAAGTAAAGTTAAATGTTTGAGTCCACCAGTGAAAAAACAAAACTTAGTGTCTATCTCTACACTAAGTTTCTTAGCATCCTCCCCTTGAAATAGGCAACACAACATCCCATAAGGGTCTGGCTGCTGCACTACTTCAGGGCCCAGGACACCCAGGACCATAAGCACTTGCTCCCATCCTTTTCCCTCATTAGCAAAAAAGCACAGACAAAGTGCTCGCTGCTGAAAAAGTAGTCAGATGGAGGGGGAGTAAGGAAGGACAGAGACTAGGACACTGCCCACATTACTGCTCAAGGAAAGCAGGAAGAAGAAAAGGGATGGAGGAGCAAGGACACTCCAGGGAGTTAAGATGCAGCAGGATTTTTAGTCTGAAGAACTCACCTGAAATAAAGTGCTGACCTTCTTTTTGAGCAAATTAAAGAACCTAGCTTAAAGCCTTTAAGATAAATACACATACACACACACACACACACACACACACACACACACACACAGAACAATGAAAATATACTGGAGGAAAAAGACTTTTTAAAAACTCAACTTGTCAGAATTCATCACAAAATCAAATTTATAGACTGGCATAAAAATGATCACAACTATTACAAATATACCATTACAAAAATGTGTAACAAACAAAATTACAACAGAAAATGCCTTGACCTACTTTTCAAAGTAACATACACAATCCTGAAGTTCTAGTGCTAAAGAGTTAGTACAGTTGAGTCAGTTCAAATCAAAGTTATTTATTTCACCTTCCTTACTGCACCAAAACATAATCCTTAGTCGTTGTCGTCTTCTTTTTTTAATCTACAGGAAAATGAAATACTGCGAAGAGCAGAATACGAATAAAAATACTAAGATTTACAATTGATGATGGTGCCTCTTAACTAAAATTCTAATCAATCTTGAAAATTACATGAGCAGTGAGATGGCTCAACAGGTAGAAACCATTGCTGCCTAGACTGAAAACCACATCTGAACCCCAGAACCAATGCCACAAGGCTGTCCATAAGGTCTCTGACCTCTATTTATCTAGCCCTGCATATACCCCTGCCTTTCCTATGCACACATACATACATTTTAATAAAAAAATACATGCTAAAATGGAAAAAAATATTTCCAGAACACTCTGCTTCAGACTGGAGCTGTCTGGCTTCTATCCTGTTTTGGTTATAGAATGCTCAGTGGAAATGGAGTAATGAAATCACAAATTAACAAGACAAATACTTTTTAAAATGCACTTCAAAATAAATTCAAGAAGTTGACAAATTAAACATCTTAAAATAAAAACAGATGTTTCATTATTGTTTTATACCAAAGGAAAAAAACCTGCAGGTTAGGAGGAGAAAATAGCAACAGGTTCAGAGAGCCAAGCTCAACAGTCTTGGGAGAAGGGCTAGCCTACAAACCACACAGCCACACAAGGACTCTAATTTCCAGCTTAGCCTGGGACACTTAATGGAACTTTGTCTCAAAATCTACAAATTAACTTTAAAAGGGGGTTGAAGAGTATAGCTCAGGGACAGAAAACTTATCTAGTATGAAGGAGAACCCAGGTTCAATCCCTAGCACCACAAATAAGTTTATGAGTATACAATTTCTAAGACATTATCAGCTTTGTGCCTAAAATTCTGAGGGCCAATCTAGGCTTGGTGCCACTGGCCCGTAATTAAGGGTAGAGGTAAGAAGTTCAAGGTCAGTCATGGGTACAAAATGAACTCTAGCCAGGGCAGGCTATTGTGAGACCCCCTTATCGAAAACAAAAACAGATTCACATAACTAAGGAACACTTCCTCATATCCATTTATTTAGATTCTTCAGTCAGTCAAGAGATTGGATAGCAAGAAAATGTTGATGCTATAGACTCACCTTGACTTTTCTATAAAAACAAAGACAGAAACTCAAGAGAAAACTAGATGTTGTTTCTTGGCCTGGAATGACTCATGAGAGATTTATAGAAAGATAACTTGAACTGAATTCGGGCTCGTTGGGCTTTAGAATACCTAAGCCCAATACCTATAATCCGCGTTTATGGTTGGTATAAAGGTTAAGTGCATACTGCCTGGCATAAATCAGTAATTCAACTATGACTCCATTCATCCCTAGCACCTACCATCACACATTGAGCTATGTTTATGTAAGGCTCTCATCAAAGTCATTGCATCTGGGTAGCTCTTGGTCTTGTTAATTTGTAGTATCTATCTCTCTCAGAAACGCTCAGTCAACATTCACTTGTGCTTCCAAATGGCATGCATGCAGCTAAGTTTCTTAGGTGAAAACAACATTATTTTACATCGCTTGTTCAGTGACTCACATATTATGACCATTCTAAAATATATTAAAATGGTTTTGTCAATAAAGCACTTTGAAGCAAAATGTACTTCAAATTCAGCTAAGAGGAAATCAGAACTTCTCTAATTTAAAATTTTACCAGCTTAAATTTGTTTTTATTTTTATGTCTAATATGTTTATTAATGTAGGAATATATTAATTCAACCTACAGAAATATGGTGGGTATGTGCTTGCTATTGACTGAATGTATGACACCTGTCTGTATAACCTCTCCCTCTCCTCTCTCTGTATCTATCTATCTATGTACCTATCTATCTATGAAGGGCCAGAGACCATGCACATCTATCCTTATAACAATGGCGTATAACATCTTTTTTTTCCTGTTCAGGAAGATGGAGTTCATAACTTCTTTTAAGAGTCCTATATCTTGATACTAATGATTACATCATTCCTTCTGCACTGCCGCCCCCCTTCCTTTCACAGTGCTAAAGATAAAAGCCAGGGCCTTGCAAGTGCTGTACCACTAAACTGTATCCTCAGCTCCTCAATCAACCCATTCATCCCTCCCTTCATCTATGCGCGCACGCGCGCGCACACACACACACACACACACACACACACACACACACACGGGGGTGGGGTGGAGAAGTCTGTTTATTACTATAAGAATGGGTTTCCTTCAGGCTATATGTCCCCAGTCCCTGCCCTTCCTCTGTTATGAAGTGCCAAAAAACCTAGCTAGACGCTGGCAGCTTGACATGAGATTTCCCACTGAAACAAATTTTGACTCACTGTACATTATTCAACCCATATGTTCTGTACAGTAACACTAATAAAACACATTCTCTTAAAGCTTACCTCATCAAAAATATTTAGAGACAACAGACAGTATGATTCCAGGATTCCAGAGATACCAGACTTGAAGCTCAGTCTCAGAAATAGTAAGTTGTTTCAGGGCACTTAAAGCGCAGCTAGATCAGTAGCAAGATATCCAAAATCCATTTGCATTGGAATATAAATATACAATGTTGCATGCCATTTTCCAATAAAGATAATCTCATTCTTTGGTTATCTCTATGAACAGCAAATGGCACAGATAGGTCCTCGTCTAGAGGACGCCATATGAGAGCAGCTTCATTTTAGAAGTCCAGCTTCTACAACTGAAAGTAAATAAACTGCTGCTGTATTGAGCCACGAAGCTTGCCATATTTTGTTATGGCTGTCCTTGAAAATTAACAGACTCTAATTGCACATCTTGTGGGCTTTGAGGCTGCTACCTTTCCTTTTTTGTTCTTTTAAATTTAAATTCCTGCTTATTTAAACTCAAATCTATCATGATATTTAACTTACAGGAAGAAGTTTAAATGATACTCTAGTTCCAGGAGATCCGATGCCCTCTTTGGGCCTCTGTGAGCACCAGGCAGGAGCATGATATATAGACATGCAGGTAAAACACCCATAACACAGAATACAATAAATTTCAAATGAGAATACGGAACTTTTAAAGAGACTTTTCTGGCACACATTAGAAAATCAACATATTCTCATGCTTTCTATACACACAGAGCTACTGATGTTCACTATGATGACATTGTAAAACTTTGGCAACCGAAGGCTTTATTAACACTTTCTGGCTATAAGAAACTAGAATTTTAAAAAGAAAACCTAGGAAGTATGGCCTTACTCTGTACTTGTTTTATTAACAACAGAGGTCAGAGATGAGGCTCCTAATATTTTTTATATGACTAACTGGCATATAATGGGGATTACAGAATCAGTTTTTCATATATGGCACTAACTCTGATTCCCAAAGTAAATTCTCTCATGGCATTGTATAATAGTAAGTAGGAAAGGATAAATGAGCACAAAGCACTGCTAGAAATCCAAATGTCTTTCTTCACTAAGATTCAGCTGGATAGATCAGCTGAGAACTATCACTACTAACATCCAAGATTAGTACCAAGACACAAGTAAATGAATGAATAAATAATAAACACATGAGGCCTAAAAGCAAAATGTCATTGTTTCCTACAAGAAAGTCATTTAGGGCTCAGCAGTTAAGAGCACTGTGTGCTCTTCTAGAGGTCCTGAGTTCAATTCCCAGTAACTACATGGTGGCTCACAACCATCTATACTGGGATCTGATACCTTTTTCCAGCATTCAGATTTACATGCAGACAGAGAGTGCATAAAATAAATAATTTTTTAAAAAGTCATTTAAAAGCTCCCCTTTCAAGACTTGAATAAATCCAGTCTCTAAAGCCAGCAGTGCCCTTGTTTATTATATGGTAAACCACAAAGCGAAGCAGCACAAGTTCCTCATAAGGAAAAGATGAGAACACGGCAAGCACAGCAACCTCTGCCCCCATCAAAAAGCTTCACGACCTTTAAAATCATCCGCATGTTAATACCCATTGAGATTATTTCCTACCACAGCAACTTTGAAAAGGAAACTGACGCTAGGGTAATTGTCTTCCTGCTTAAGTGACATAATACACATGGCAAACAATGACTTTCAAACTACTGTTCATTAGTGAGCATTCTAATTTATAGAAAACATAAATAAAATGCATTTAAAGTACAAGTTAATACAAGATATAAGACTCCCATTCTCAACAAATTAACTAACAGACTCATTAACAAACAAAAATATAGAAAAATATAAAGCCTAACAGGACCTAACACTTTCTACATAAACCTCTGGGAAAACGCAAATGTTAGATACAAAACAAAGACCTAAATACTCCTCCCTCTTTACGTACTGAATGATGTACATGCCCCGAAACAAAGGAAGGGAGTGAGCTTGGCTGGAATATAGCTCAGTAGCTAAGCATATGTGAGCATATGTAATACACCAAAAGGGACGAAATATGAAATGGTCTCCTATCCATTGCTGTCTATCAAATGGAGACCAGATCTGAAAGGACTATACACTTACTATCTTTATAACACTGTACGTCCTAGTAAGCCTACTAGATATGGCATTGGAAAGTGAATACAAGCTAACTGCTAAGTATTGCTTTCAAGTAAGCTTCAAAATTAGTCTACCAACTGTTTGGCATTGAGAACCATCGAGGAAACTAAGGAGTGCACCAACAATTATATGTAACAACCAGAGCCACACACAAGAACACGCTATCCTTCACTTCATAAGGGCCCTAACAAATAGCATACAACGAACAAAATCCAAACTGCTCGAATGTGGCTCTGCCCCAAGAATAAAATTAAGAAGAACATTTAGGGTAACTGTCAGGAACAGGGAGAATATAAGAAGCATTTACAAAGGAAATCTCTCTTTTGAAGAACCTAAGTCAGCATGGACTTTCTGGTGGTTTGTCCCTCCACCCCACCCCACCCCTTTGTTTGCTTTTAGCATAATTCTCAGTGACAAAAAGTTACCTCATTAAAAAAAAAAAAAAAAAAAAAAAAAAGCCAAACTTTCTGTGGGCTTTCTAAGAGTCTGCAGACATCCCCAGAGTAACACTTAGAGCAAACCTCAAGCCAATAGCTATGATCTGATGTTGAAGCCATGGTTTTGTGGGTCTAAATGCAAGAATCACAAAGAAACAAGGTTCCACAGCCTTGGAGAAACCCCAAACATTAAGTTATAAGAAATTCCCACCTAGAAAACCTATAATCTACTTGTTACTTCTCTGGAATGAGTATTTTGAAAAGTACTTGCATCAGGAAGATAAAAAGTAAGTAATATCTACAGCAAAGGGAAGGTATGATGAACTTCTTTGAGTTGTTTGAGAGATACTGTTAGTTTTTACAGAGCCCTTCCAAATCAGCATATTGCAACAGCTGTGCACATCAGTACTACCTGTGCTCCTGATACAGGGCCAAAGGGGTTTGGTGGTCTCATGACAGGCTGGCTGTATATTAAGGTTGGTTGTGTCATAACAGGCACACTTCCCATCTGAGGAGGCTGAAAAATAGAATATATTAAGTTAGGAAACGCTGGCTCCCATATTCATTACTCTGGAGGAAGTAAACAAGAAGGCTAACAGGAATTAAAGCTTGTCAGTACCTTTGCTATGACTGGAAGGACTAATTATTCTGAACACAAGTAAGACTAATGTCTACTTTTTTTTTTCTTAGTACTACTTTCATATAAAGTTCATTCTTAAAAAGTAGCAAATAGGTAGGCGGTAATAGCATGTGCCTTTAATCCCAGCACTCAGGAGGCAGAGGCAGGTGGATCTCTATAGAGTTTTGAGGCTAGCCTGGTCTACAGAGCTAGTTCAAAGACAGCTGAGGCTACACAGAGAAATCCGGTCTGGAAAAACAAAATATGGTAGCAAATCCAACGAATTTGCCAAATTTAACCTTTCTTATATTACAACAAAGAAATATTCTGATGGGGGGTGGGGGAAGGCATTGTAGTGGAGGAAAAACGCTTCCCAAGTATCCAGATTTTCTAGGTCTATATACAGAAAAAACTGTAGGCTCTATATCTAAATGTTAACATATTTCAAAGTAAGCCAATCGCCTTTGTATATCAATTAAGTTTTATGTCACTATGTAAATAATCATAAATGATTGTTTATTTTATTTGTGTGTATATATGTGAAGGTAGGTGTGCACACAAGTCCATGCATGTGAGGTATAAGTACATACGTGGAGGCCAGAGGTCAACCTCATGTCACTGAGGGTAACAGAATACAGGCTGTGGGGGATGGTGATTGATTAAAAAACTGGTTTTGTACTCCAACGGTCACTGTCAGAGGGAAATCATTCTGGCCCATACCACACTAAATTTACTCCTATATAACTCAGTTATACATTATACAGTATTAAGGTGGTGTCACCTCACTAATTACAACAAAATAACTTGGAACTAACATTAACATTTAAGTGAGTTTGTAATGAAAGACAACATACACGGCAAAGTTATAAAGGGGAAAATTAAATGATTGACACTGGGCACACTAATCAACAATACCTATTTTACAATACCTATTCTAAAAAAAACTTAGGAAAGCAATGGTTTTTTTTTTTTTTTAAATCTAAAGTTGAAATAAATCATGTTAAGAATGAATTACTCTATTTTCCAAAATTTTTATTTAGAAATATACTTACAATTCCATATCCTATCATGCCCGTTGGTGTAGTAGCAGGATAGGCCATTACAGGGGGCGCCTGATATGGCAAAAGAAAAAGTAAAAATGTAAATGTTAATTTCTGTATGTCTTAAGTTTAAAGGATAGTCAGATTTCTATTTAAAACAAATTGCTAAGACAGCTATGATTAAGTGACATTTGTGATTACCGGTAACTGTCAATTAATACTCAGTAAGAAAACTATCTCAAAATTAGCAGAAAAGCAAAATCACTAAAAGAAAGAAAAAAAATACCACTTAAGCTTAGACTCAACAGTAGTCTAAGCTCACAACATGAGTTACAGCTGTCAAAGACGCTGACAGAGCTCTGCTTGAGACCCTGGATCCTATTCCCAGCTCCACTGAAATAAGCAAACAAGTTAAAAAGTCTTCAGGTATTTAAAAATATCTAAAGTTCCAAACTTTAAAGTCTATCATTTTCATAAAAATGTTCATCAAAAAATAAATAAATAAATAACATGGACTGTTTCTTAAGTACTGGAAAGAAAAAAACAGAAGAAAAAAGACATAACAATTCCATATCAATTAGTAACCTGATGTTCAAGGAACCACAGGAAGAACAGCAAGACTATTCCTATGATCACAGCTTGCACATAAGAAACTGTACGTTAGCTTTCTAACCTGTTCCAAAACTATCAATTACTTAAGAGAAATAATCAAGTTCTAAAATTATATTTTAATGAGGACCCCTTGTTCTAATTTTTTTATTGATGATTTGTGAATATACAATCTAGGAACAAATTCTTTTATATACAGCTGCTGTCTTAACAATATTCCCTACATATTTCTCTCATAAAAGACTAAAACTGAAAACAGGTGAAAGACCAATAACACAGCTAAAATATGTTTGAAAACATGAAATTATACAGCAATTTGAACATATGCATAAAGTTAAATGAAGCATAACTTTAAAAAAATAACACTAAAGAGTGAAGTTTAGTATTTAGGTGAGCATGTAGGGCGTATTGGTCTCTCCCTACTTCAAAACTAAGATGTACAAGAGCAGTAAAACAAACTGCCAAGTACAGCAGAAGCCTGTAAGATTACATGCAATTGTTACTTTAAACATTACCACAATCAACATTTCCCTTCATTCAAAAGTCATCAAGTGCATGGTGGCAGCACAGATACACACACAGACACCCAGCCATCTGGCAGCAAATGGCGGAATATTAAGCAAGAAAGAAAAATTGGTGTTTCCCATGCCACCATCAGAATCAATTCTGCAAAACACCCATGAAAATCAGTAGATGCTAGGAAGAATTTCTGGCACACTGAAAATTGGATGTGAAACAAGGAATAGCCGGAAGGTTATGAGATTCTGCTGCAGCGGTGGTTAATAGCATGCCAATTTATTGCAAAAAACAAAAAACAAAAAAAAAGAAGGGCTAGTTTTTGGTCACTTACGTATTGTGGAAAATGCATGCCATTCTGTTTTTCCCAGGAAGAACAATTACACAATGCAATAACACTGGATTAGAGCAAGTACTTACACAACAAAATACACAGAGAGCATTTAGTTTACATGTACATTCACTACCTAAGGTTCTGGGTATTTTTATATCTAATAAAAGAACATCTATTACCAAAACACTATCAAGGTTAACAAGGAAAGTGGAATTTTAGCTACCTCCGTATACACACAATGGTTTACTATTTACATTTGTCATTAAAACATAAACTATACAGTGATGTTAGCAAGGAAAATTCAAGGGCATCTTCAAAACAATGTGACCTCACATATCTACCTCCAGGGTGGGACCACCAATGAACAGTTTGCAGTTTTATAAATATTTAAATAAATGAATTTGTTTTAAAATTTAAATTAAAAACCTTGACAGTGTTTAAGAATTAAAAGGTTAGAAATGTAAAGAAACACCATAAGCAGCAGTTTATTCTTAGTGAATCATACCACAGGCCCCACACATTAGCCATCAAAAACAAAAAAATAAACTATAAAATAAACACAAATATTTGAAGTAAGATACCTTAAGAGATAACACACACACTACCATATACAACACACTGTTATTCTGTCAACTTACATACATACAAATGCTAGATGGTTAGGTGTTTATTACATTCTAGTAGTCAGTCAATCACTATCCAAAGCTTTCAGTATTTCATAAAGATTAATGCCGACTTAACATTAAATAGACAAACATTCACTGTACTTTCATATTAGCCGCTGTACTTCCAGCAATGTATGGACATTATTAATGCATAATCCCATTGTAGCCACTGAGCCATGTTATAATGGGAAAACACTAGATTCAGAATCAGGTTTCAATTTACATCAATTGCCTTCATTTGGGGGATTTTTAAAAAGATGCACAGATAACCTTGTACTTCAAAGTGATACACATATCCAACTTCCCTGAGGGAACAGTATACTCTTAGAATGCACTTACTGTAAGTCATGTGCATATGCTTATATTTGTATGTAAAACCTCAACTACAGAGCCAAACATGGTGTTAGACACCTGTAATACCAGCACTTGGGAGGCCAAGGGAGAAGGATGGTGCATATGATACTGATCTGGACCACTTAGTAAATTCAGAGCCAGTTTGGGCTATGTAACAAAACTTTGTACACACCTGCCTCCTCAAAACAACAACATAAAGTTAAACAAGCATTTTCATTTTATAAAGTCTAAAGCTTTTTATAAGGTCAAAACTTTTATCAGTTTTGACAAATTTAACCTCAGCCCACAATTTCAACATATAAATAAGCCAATGTAAAAGGGCAATGCCCCATAAGGGTCCTATAATGACAAGACAGCTGCTACATTAAGCACAATGGAGCCTTCTAACAACAACTGGGGAGGCCATAATATACACTGCCTAAGTAATCATCCCACTGAAAGAAAATCACAATCCAAAGTGTTCCAGCAGAAAGAGTATGTATTTCCCTGACTAAGAAAGAGGAAATTGAGCAGATTAAGATAAAGCAGGCCAAAGATAGGAAAATAGCCATAAGGCATTCTGGGCCTACCATGCCTTATAGTAATTAAAAACATCAATAGGACCTCTTTAGTACTATGTGCTACTCAACTAACAAACACTGTTAATTTGATGCATCTGTTGCTGTTAGTGAACTTTACAATCCACAAATTCAATATTCACAGTGCTTTCCAAGTTACCCATGAACACGTGCGGAGGTACATATACTGAGTCACACAACAGTTCCCCTAAGATGGGCTAAACTAGAGGCTCTGCCTCCAAGTGTTGGGATTGTAGGCCATGCACCAGTGGCTTAGAGGGAGGCTTTGCAGGGTGTAAAATGACAATGTGAAATATATGAATTCTGTTTCCCCTAGCAATGGCTCACTAATTCAGTTATCAGAGTGACTTCATCAAATACTAAATGGCCACAAATGATGAGAATAACTCCATAACCTATATAAGATGAGGTCTGAGGGTAAAAAGGATTTATCTAGATGATAAATAATAAATCTCAGAACAACGATACAGTGTGATTAAGAACTTCCTATCTAAGAATGCATCTCATTACTCAAGAACTCTGCAATGCTGCAGTACTTCTTAGTAACTGTACATAGGCTCTTGTTTATAAAGTCGGAGAAAATAGTGACTCCTACCACAACCATACATTACTTATCAAATTGCTGTCTAGCAAGGAATAATCTTAAATACATGTTAGAGATTAAAATGTGTCTGACAAAGACAGTCAATCCGCTTTAAAGAAAAAAAAAGTACTTAATAAAACTTAGTAATAAGCTTTCCACTTATGTCTATTATGTTACATTTCTGTTACACACTTAGTTAAAATATTCATGTATTAATATATCAGCTTTCCCAACTCACCATTGTTGCAGCGTTCCAGGCAGTTGTCGGTGCAACCTTTGGTTGCCAGTTAGATCCTCCTGTTAACTTCTTTTCACCTGGTTGACTCCAACTTACATCACTTTGAATAAACACAAACACACAATGTTTCTGTCTAATACAAAGACACTGAACTTTATAGCACCAAGCTAACATGTGTGTACATACTTCTGAAGTGAAAGTCGTCACAACAGCTTATCTACATGATATTTAAATAATACAAATAAAACACTTACTTCTTAGTGGTTCCATTTCCAATACCAAGATCTAGGAAAACAGAAAAGCATTTAAAAACCAGAATCATTTAATAAACAACTTAGCTTAAGGATGACTAAAGAATCAAAGGACTACTTACTGCCCACAAGGTTGGCTAAAGATGAATCCAAGTCATCAGACACTAATTTGTTAGGTGGAAGTTTGGCAATAGGAAGACTCTGGTTCTGAGAGGCCACTGTTGGTTTGAGAAGTCCACCTAGTTCATCAAAGCCTTAAAGTTACAAACAGATGAAATGGCGTGCGTAAGAACTTCACAAGCTGCGGCTTCCTAAGGGAGTCCCCGCTCCCTTTTCTCCTTGTTTACTCACTGCAAGTTTTCCCAGAACACAGGAAATGCTCTTATGTGGAAAGAGGAGAAATCTGCCATCTTCAAGTGAATTTTAACAGAACTTTAATAATTTGTCTAATCTAATGACAAAATTATAACCAGGTTAAAGGAGATAAGAAAAAATGCCGTAGAAGGGGAGGTGGTAGGTAAATCTCTCCTAGTCCAGCACCATTTTTCTAAACACTTGATCCTAAAGTCCCTTTTATGATGAGGAAAAAAGTATTTTAAAATTTCTTTTATATTGGAGCTGAAGAAATGGTGGCTCACAATCACCTGTAACTTGAGCCCAGTGGCTAATATCTCTGGCCTCTGCAGGCCCCTGCACTCTGTACACATACCTGTACCATCCACATATAATTTAAAATTTAATTTTTTTAACTTAAAACACTTTTTATGTTTGGGGATTTAAGAACCTAAGGCAGGAGCTAGGGAGATAGGTCAGTGGTTGAGAGCACCGACTGCTCTTTTAGAGGACCCAGGCTTAGTTCCCAGCACCCACATAGCAGCTTACAACTGCCTGTAACTCCAGTTCTGGGAACTCCAGTGCCTTCTTCTGGCCTCTTAAGTATGCCTGCATGCATATGGTACATATAGAGGCAAGCAGACAAAAAAAAAAAAAAAAAAAAAAAGAATTAATTCATTTTTAAATGAGCTTAAAAATTAAAAAAAAAAAAAAACAAAACAAAAAAAAACTAAATTGCTCTACAAAGGTTCTCCACCAAAGAGTAAAAGGTAAAATCAAATCCAACCAAGCCAGGCCACTAAATGAATTCAACAGCATGGCTGACCCAGGAACGCTAGAGCATAAAACAGGTCCAAGGACAGTGATTTACAAAGGTATGGACAACTAGTCTCCAATTCCCTTTTCCTAGACAAGCCAAACTCAAAAGGGAAAAGTCAGATGAATTCCAAAATTCTAAAATTACAAGCCTATTAGAACCCACTAAACAAATTCTTAGTCCATGCATATAAGCTTCCTTCGTTTATGGGTAACTAGTTATACATTATGTAACTAAAAACACAGAAGTATGTTTTAAAGGTAAAATCTGTTAGCCAAAGTCAGTGACCATCTCCCTATAGGAATAAAATTAGAACATTAAAATTTTATGCAAATTCTATAAACTTCAAACTAACAAGAAGCATAAAGTACAATCCTCACTCTAGAGTTTTATAGTTTCTTAAAGACAAATTAGTAGGTATACTTTAAAATACTCTATTTATATAGGAACTATCTAAACAAGTTAGGGTATTACATGCTGTGCCTTCGGTTTCAAAAATAACTTATCTCACATACCATAATATCAATATAGTCATTGTTCATTTCAGTAGGATAAAAATTATAACTGAAAAGTTATAGCACTTTCAACATAGTCATTAACAATTTAGCACTCTATCAAGAAATTGTTTTCTTATTCTGCAGTGAAAAAAACCAAAATTTTCCGACTACCCAAAAAAGGTAAAATTAATATTCTTTGAGCTTTCATCAAGTGGTTTGGAGGAAGAAGACCATTTACTCTAATTTATAAATGCTAAAAGCAGCCTATAGAGAATCTATTAAAAAAAAAAAAAAAAAAGAAAAGAAAAAGAAAAATTTTTTCTTACCGCCAGAATCTACAGCAACATTTGCAGATTTATTTCCAAACACAGATTCAAAGTCAACATTAAGGCCAGATGAAGGATGTGGCTGTGCAACCGGAGAAGGACTGAATCCTAAGAAAAAGCAAAATGCAAAAATGTTAAATACAACTATAGATTATCTTTAATAATGGTAGCAGAATGGGGAAAGCAATAAATTCCTTAAACAAAAAAGCTAGTTTTCCAAGCTAAATGTTTTCTGCATTACAACACAAACACAAACACACACACACACACACACCCCTGCCACAAGTACTGAGATTACTGGAGTGATCACACTCAGCTACATCTCCATTAAAATCACCCACTAAGAAAACTAAGACTGAGCAACATACACTGAATTATTAGTTTACTTCATCACAGAAATGAAACCTTTGCTTGTCTTTTCTCTTAATTTTGCATCTTCAAGTCATCTAAAACTCCATGCTATCTCTGTATCTACAACCCTCCATATCCTGTATCTCAGGATACTCTTACTTCAACAGTTACACATTTAAAAAAAAAAGTTTTACTATTACAGTTATTTGTGTGTGCCTGTGCTTATGGGAATGCATGTGGCCATATATGTGTGGAAATCAGAAGACAGCTTTGAGAGTTAGTTCTTTCCTTCCACCACTGGGTTTGGGATACAAATTAAGTGTCACAGTGCTTGGTAGAAAGCACCTTTAACCCACCGAGTCATCTCAGTGGCCCAGAAGTAACATAGTTTAAGATAAACCTGAGAATTGGCAGGATTCTAAAAGTTGCAACCTCACATGTTTCTGCCCAACTCTTTTTGGAAAATGATATTCTTCTTTCAACTCCTACCTACTCTCTCAAGTCAATTTACCACTTTTACCACTAGGAATGACAAGTCTGGGGCCAAGCATGCTAATTAGCCTAAAACTAGCCTGAAACAGAAACCCATGCACAAGGCTTTACTCTTTTTGTGTTCTCCTGGAACTAATAGTGAGTATCTGAGGCCTGCCAATGATGAGCTAACATACACAGAGCTTTAATTCGCAGGGTATGTTTCTCTAAAGTTGAGTCAATGAGATTCTAGAAGCTAAAAACAATGAAAGCCATCTAAAGCTATTACATTTATCACATGACTTGAGGTGCTTTGAATCACTAAATATATTTAGGTAAACCTCTGCAAAAAAACAAAAACAAAACAAAAATCACAAAAAGAGATTCTTAAGTTCTATCAAGTCAGAATATAAACACATAAAAGCACCCTATTTTAGAAGGTTAGCATGTATACCAACAAGGGAATTTGAGTTCTACACAGGTTCTCTTTCTCCCAGCAGAGGAGACTCATCAAAACCTTACTTCAAATCCCCAAGAATATGAAGAACACTGCTCAATTGATATGCCCCACATGCAGGCAGGATCCTGTGGAACAAAGGAGGGCACCACATCTCCTTGAACTTACAGACAATTGTGAACCCACGTGTGATGTTGGGAACTGAGTCTGTGTCCTTTGGAAAAGCAGCCAGGGCGCTTAATCTCTCAGCTACCTTTCCGGCCCCAGCAATGGTTTTTGACACTATTCCTTACAGACTGGTATACATACTGGTTATCCTACTTTTAGAATAGTATTTTGGGGTTAATATGAGTATTTAGGATCCACAAGTTTTTGAAAATGTTTAAAGTTTGACCTTATTCTAACCCTTAAATTACCTTTACATCAAAAGAATTCGTCTTAGGATTAGAAACAAATACCAAAGTACACAATCATTTAGTATTTAGATCTCTTGACCAGTCTTTCAAAAGGATCTTAGAGAATTCTAGACTCACCAATTTAGTGACATTTAAACGTATACAAAACTTTAACAATCAGTGGCCTTAATGATTCCTATCATAAACATCATGACTGCATATGTGCTCATGCTACCACCACATTGTAAGATGTATACTACTACTTCATGGACTCTTGGGATAATCTTGGCTAAAGGATTATTAATCTTTTGGTCATATACATAACAACAATTTACAGCTAGGCTATTACATCTAATTCTCATTTCCTCCTGTTATAACATACCTATTTCTACCTTTTATAGGAATCTAGAAACAATTATTATTTCCTATTATATCTTCTGAAGTCTGTAGGATCATGAACTTAGAAAACTATTAGCTACAAGTACAAAAAGAAAGGCTAAAAAGAAAAAAGTATTCTAAAATATGTACCTTAAGTTTAAAAAAATCCTATAAACATAGACAAAAGTGCAACTTAAAAATTTGTAATAGTATCTGGAGAAGCAAGCAACATATTTCTAAGGTAGTCATTTTTTTTTCTGTATACCACTGTGTGTGTACACACACATATAGAGACACATACTCCTTTAAGATAAAGAGATTTTTCTTACTATTTAATTGGCATAAAGGTCTTCTGTTACATTTTTAGTTACTTATCAGGGATTATCAACTTAAAAATTTTTACAGCTATTCAATACAGAAAACACAAAACCTCAAGGTTGAGCCAACAAGATGGCTTTGTAGGTAAAGTACTTGCCATGCAAGCCTCACATCCTAGTATCAATCAGCAGAACTCTATAATGGATGAAGAAGAGTCAACTCCACAAAGCTGTCTTCTAACCTACATGTCATGTCATGGCACACACAGCCACACAAACCTTATACACACACAGCTAAGTAACACTGGGGAAAACAACAACAACAAACTTTTCACGAAGACGCATTCAAGGTCAATCTGGGCCATATGGTGAAATCCTACCTCAAGAAACAATAAGCAAACAACAACAAATCCAACTAACAGCACTGTTTTAAAGGGTACACTTTAGAGGGAAGGAGGCAGGGAGGGAGAGAGACACAGACAGAAGCCTTTCATAAGACCCAGTGAAACTGTCATTGGTCAGCACCATTACACAGACAAATATTTGGAGCAAATCTCAAAAGGACATAATAAATGAACTAAGCAGCACAAAACAGCTAGCACTGGGGACAGAAAAACATCCCAAACATCTTTGAAAACAGGCCAGCAAGATAGTTCAGTGGGTAAAAGCACCAAGCCTAAATGACCTTAGTTCAATGTTGGGAATCCACATCATAGAATAAGAAAACCAACTGCAACAAGCTATCTCTGACCTCCACATGTTAGCTGAAGGGATCATACACAGATACATGTCCTAAAATGTCCCACACCTAAAATACTCACTAAAAAGTTTTTAAAAGAAAAAAACTGGTTGGGTTATCAATAGATTTCAATGTTTCTAGCAACAAATTCAGCAACATGTCTTGTCAGAGTAATTGCTACCACTTATTAAATCCTTTTAAACACTATGCAGAATATTTACCAACAAGATACTATTTAAGCCTTACAACAACATGATGGGACAGTTATCCTCAAATTTACGGATGAGCAAACTAATAGATTAAACAATTTTACCTAATGCCAAAGATTGAGTTAGTAGAAGAACTAACACTTGAGTACCCACTTAGTCGACTCTAGACTATCATTGGGGTTCTCAGTTTATCCTAGGTATCTACTCTATATAAACAGGAGAAAAGTAAAATTTTATATACATATAATAGTTTTTTATAGATTTACTTATTTTATGTGTGTGGATGGATGCTTTGCTTGCATGCATGTGCAATGCATGGCTGTCTCGTGTCCTTTGAGTGCAGAAAAGCATGCCAGATCCTTTGAAAGTGGAATTACAATCAGCTGTAAGACACTGTATGTGTGCTGAAAACTGAACTGGCAGTACTTGCAGCTCTTCACTGCTGAGCCATCTCTCCTTTCCAATTTAGAAAACACAAAAACACAAAAAAAAACTTTTTTATTTTTGTTTTGACTGAATCTGTGTCTGTACATTGGATCCCTTGGAAGAGGAGTTACGCACAGCTGTGAGCTGCCATGTGGGTGCTAGGAACTGAACCTGGGTCCTCTGGAAGAGTACCCAGTATAGTGCTCTTAACCACTGAGCCATCTTTCCAGCCCCTCCTTTCCAATTTTTATTAACTAAAAGTTACTCAGTTCTTATTAACTTAAGCTTTTCCTTGCTAATTCTGGGCTCTGAACACAAATGACTGCCGGCAATTTTACAATCTAAAAGCAATGCAAATGACCACTCTTAACGATGCTTAAACAATTTAGGTAAGGAGTATAGTCAAAGTATAAAGCCTCCTACTTACACAAGACTGCTTTTCATGATAGTTTGTGATAGCTGTAAATGTTTCAGAGTGTTAGACACTAAGCAATCACATTTAAACTCATGACTAGTCCACAAGTCTCAACATTCATAGGCTCACAAAGACTAAATGTTTATTTAAAGTTATACAACTTATTTAATTAAAGTAGAACTTGAATTCAAACAAAAATTTCCAAGAGTCCAAACATATTTTTTCCTATCAAATGCTCTCATAAATTCTCTTTTCAGATGTCAGGAACCTCACTTCTTCACTTGTGGTATATGTATACATTTTTGTTTGGTTTTTGTCCTTTGGGAAAGGTTCTCCTTGTGTAGACCAGCCTGGCCTCAATCTCAGAGATCTACCTCTCTCTGCCTCTCAAGTGTTGGGATTAAAGGCTTAAACACAATCAGCTGGTCATTATTTTCATTGTAGTATACTGGCAAAGAACACATTTGCAGAGATGACTCAGTGGTTAAGAGTGTTCACAGCTCTTCCAGAGGACCAGAGTTCAATTCTCAGCATCCATATCAAGTGGTTCACTATTGCCTCCAGGATATCCAATACCCTCTTCTGGCGTCCAAGAGCATCTAAATACACATGCCATACACTTACACAGACACACACATACATACACATGAATAAAAAAAAAAAACATTTGAAAAAATAACTGATGAATTAGACGAATAAACAAAGAGCTTTAAATTCTACAAGATAGTGATATTAATATACTGTCATGAATATGCCTAAATTGTAAGTATAGATTGAAAAGCATAATAGGTAACTATAAAATCACAGTGTACTTAAATAAATAAGGAAAACAAGAACAGAAAGGAAGAGGATGCATCTTTAAAAGCAAGTTATGGCTGCAATATAGCTCAGTGGTAACAGCTTGCATAGAGTGCCCAAATTCCTAGAGGTATAAGCGGGGCAGGGGAAGTGGGCCTATTTATTCTTAACAGTTATAAAAATTCAGCCAGGTGTGATAGGATCTATTTTTAAACCTAGTATTTGGGAGGTAGAGACAGGAAGATCCCTTTGAGTTCAAGGACAGTCTGGTCTACATATCGAGTTTTCCAGGACAGCCAGAGCTACACAGTGAGACTCTGTCTTTGGGGGTGGGGAGAGAGGAGGGCTATAGGAGAGTTTATGAAAATTTACTACATAGGGAAAAGAGAAACCGATATAAATGAATCAATAAAGTAAGCCAACAACAACAGAAGGCTCATGACATATAAAAGCAGTATTAGTATAAGCTTAAAATCCTGACAAGGCATATGCACAATGAAGTCAAGATGAAAGAAACGAGGAAAGAATGGGGATGGAGGAAGTAAAAAGAATCAAACCAAACAACGTCAGAAAAATCCAGGCATGTAGATATTCAATTTAAAACTAAAATAAAAATTCTGAAAGAACATAAGACTCTGAGTATTCTGTCAAAAAAAGTAATAAAAACCACTGTATCGATTTAATAAATAAACAAACAAAAAACTCATTATCTCATTAGAAAAAGAAGTATGAATTCATTGGCTTTTCAGCTAATTCTAACCTGTCTTCAAATACTGAGCTTTATAGATAAAGGAGGCCTGGACAAAGATTCTAGGATTTTTTTCAACTTTAGTATATACTTTAAAACTTACTATTTTCTACATAACTCATGTAAAATTTTGACTTTTCGTATTGCAATGACAGGTTGGTCAAATCACCTTTTCAATTTATTAAATAAAATGGAACTCATACTTTTCACTTTTTTCCTTTAACTTCAGACAAGGGAATGAAGTGAAAGTCTTATAAAAGGAGCTAAGGATATGTATGATATGAAATTATAATATGCCATAGATTTAGTAAGAACTGCTCTTGCTCCAATGCACAAAAGTAAAAATACAAGCACATATAAACCTGTAAATGTAGATGCTACTTTTAAATCAATTCTCTGAACTAATAAATACAATACTACACAAGATGCTAGGTAGCTAAAGTGTTACACTACAGCAAACAAAACATAGAAAATGCAGAATCAAAGAAATCTGTTTACTAAAATCCACATTAAATACAACTAGGAGTATTTTAAGAATCTTACTACATTATCACTCCAGTTAAACTTTAGATGTTAAAATCCAAAGTAATGATTATAGCATTGTAAAAGTAATTAACACATAAATTTTAAAAAGCATAGACATTAATTGGGAAGCAAAAGGTTAAATGGTACTTTACCAACAAACATTTCATGAGTAGGTGTCCTAGTAGTAAAAGTGGATACATCTGAAGAAATGGGAAGGTGAACATCACCACTACTTTTTGTGAGGAAAGGATTTAAGCTTGGAATGGCATCATCAACAGCATCTAGTGTAGCAGAGAAAGGATCTGTGCAGTCCAAGTGAATTACAGCAAAATGAAGAAAGGAAGTAAATAAATTAGTATTGTGATTAGTCGAAAGATGCAAAGTGAAAAGTAGTAGTTATATTATTATTAATTTTACACACAAATATATTTAACCACTAAGATGAAAGAATTGCATTTACCATAGCAATTCTTAGGGGAATAATTGTCTTCATTAACAACTGTAGCAGAATATTACAGAAAGGCTTGCCTTCCCACATGAGAAAGCCAATAGTCACATTGTTAAATAAGAAAATAACCACCAAAATATTTCCATTAATGGCCACTCACCTTGCACCTACTCTAGCTGGGTGTACTGGTTTTCATGGCATAACTCTGCTTACTCAAATCATTGAAATAAATACTTCGTAAAGGTACAGTATGAATAAATTTGCAGAAGAATAAAGAGTCATTTCAAATTAAGGTAATTTTTGTAATTTTGTAATATTTGTAAGACTACTGTTTCGGTTCAACAGTCAGAAAACTAAAATAAAATGGAATAACAGATTTAAGGAGAGAGAAAGGATGTACTGACAATTAAGAACAGAGATGCTTACTCTGATCTAGCCAATGGACAGGACATTCTCCACAGTTATGTGGCGAGCGGGGGCTGACTCTGACATGAACTCTGGTGCCCCATATTTGACCACCTCCCAAAATGAGACTTGATAGCCTATGATCATATAGTTGGGGGAGGAGGTCCCCCTCAGTCATAGACCGAGGTTCTACACTTTCAACCAGACACCTCGGTCATAGACCTAGGGGAGGGGAATAGGGTGAAAGCGGGAGGGAGGAAGGGAGGAAATGGAGGATATAAGTGATTGGATAACAATTGAGTTGTAATCTGAATGAATTACAAAAAATAAATTTTAAAAAAATTCAAGGGGAAAAAAAAGAGCAGAGATGCCTGTGCAGTCTGGGAATAGTTTTAAAGTCTTGAAGTAGTTTCCTACAGGATAACAGGTGTTCCCATCATAAAAATTTTATCCTCCAAATTCTCTATCTAAAGTTATTCTCAATTAGGTATGTCCTGTTCCCATGCCTCACTTAAGATACGTTCTAGTGAATGAAAGCCTTTTCTTAGTTAAAATGGTTAACTAAAGGGGAAAAGAAAAAAATATAATTAAGGATAGCAACCATATAGCATATTTTCCAGAAAAATGGTTCTATACTTTCAACCAGACACCTCTTCCGTTCTATTTCTGCTTTAAGGTTACGTAAGTCAACAATAACCACACAAAATACTAAGGGACAACAAGCTCACTCACTATGACAGGCACACTTCCCTTAGAGTCAAGTAAACCAAGGCAAACATTCATTAACTCTAAATGTAATGACGTACAAACTAGAAAATAACAAAGTAATGGGTTTAATTATAAAGCATCTTTAAATAACAATTTTTATATTTTCTAGATTAAGCATTCCTGTAGAATATTGATTTACACTAAGAAAATCAGTTTATAAGCTCAAAATATACTCAAACTTAAATGATGCTTCAACATCTTTCTTTCTTTCTTTCTTTTTTTTTTTTTTTTTTTTTGGTTTTTTGAGACAGGGTCTCTCTGTGTAGCTTGGCTGTCCTGGACTCCCTTTGTAGACAAGGCTGGCCTCGAACTCACAGTGATCCACCTACCTCTGCCTCCCGAGTGCTGGGATTATAGGCGTGCGCCACCACACCCGGCAACATCTTTCATATGCATGTAAAAACAAACAAAAATCAACAGTGGGGGGACAAAGTAGGAAAAAATAATTCAGAAGTAAACAACAGAAAACAGACAGATATAAGATGTTGGCTTTGAGCTGGGCATGGTGGTGCACACCTTTAATCCCAGTACTCGGGAGCCAGAGGCAGGTGGATCTCTTGAATTCGAGGCTAGCCTGTTCTACAAAGCAAGGCTAAGACAGCCAGGACTACAAGAGAAACCCCATCTGGGGGGAGGGAGAGGGGGGCGGAGATAAAAGGCCTTGCCTTTGTTACTAAAGCCAAAATATAATTTGCAGGGAGTCATGGAATTGGTGTGGTCTAGCTGCCATGAGAGGCATGTGACATGTTTTTTCAGGTTAGAGTTCTTATGGCACTATGTTTTTCAGTTCCTGAGAAACCAAGCCCTCAGGCAGTGAACATAACTTTTCAGCTTCGTTATTTAAAATAAAGAAGTGTTAGCGAGATGGCTAAACATGTAAAGGCACTATTTGTCACCAAGCTGGACAACCTGAGTCAAATCCCTGGGATCTACATGATGGAAAACACACACACACACACACACACACACACACACACACACACACACACA
>OU015752.1:106807048-106823721 GCA_907169655.1 Acomys percivali | reverse complement strand
ACACACACACACACACACACACACACACACACACACACACACACACAGTCAACCTCAATAAATACAGTTTTAAAATAAAGTTAACAGAAGATTAACTTCTAGCTACAATAGAGATTGCACTATCTGCTTAGTTCTATGTGTAAACGCACTGTTGTGGAAATGCCCCTCCTGCCCCAGCTGGCCTGTTCTCTTTTCCCTTGCTCTTGGCGACTCACAAAAGGAGGACTAATAAGGAACCATCAACTATTTTTTAAAAAGACACAAAAATTAAAAAATAAACAAGTTAAAGCTACTTAATGGTTTTGCTAATAATGCTGACATTCAAAATATATACTTGGTGTTTTATTTTATGTGAGTGTTCTTGCTGTGTGTTAGCATGCATGTGCATGCCTAACACGTGGGTAGTGGGGAATGAACCCAAGGAGAACAGCAAGGGGTCCCACTACTGACCCGTCTCTCCAGCCCGAAGCCCAATATTTAAAAGAAAAAAAGCAACTGTGAGCTCCATGGACATGTTGCTGCATACCTTTAACACAAGCAAAGGGTTAGAAGAAGGCAAAAACTGGAGGATCTCTCTAAGTTCCAGGCCAGCCTGGTATACACAGCAAATTCTAGAATAGCCAGGACAAAATAGGATGCCCATTCCTAACCCATTCCCCTCAAATAGCACAACTAAGATTAAATAAAAAAAAAGCATAAAAACGTATCAAATTCAAAATTCTAAAGCCAAGATCTTTTAGGACATTAAGAAACGCCTTTTTTCCATGTGGTGGCGGCACATGCCTTTGACCCTAGCACTCAGGAGGCAGAGGGAGGTAGAGCTCTGCGATCAAGGCCAGCCTGGTCTACAGAGCAAGTTCCAGGACAGCCAAGGCGACATAGTGAAATACTGTTTCAAAAAACAAAACAAAAAGAAAAAGATAGAAAAAAGAAACATCTTTGTGTTCTTTTTTATTTTTAAGACTTTAATGTGATTGTGTCTGTGACTGGATAAGTGCATATGAGAGTGCAAGGAGGCTAGAGGCATCTACAAGGCAGTTGTCATCTGCCCAATATAGGTGCTGGGAATTAAACTAGGTTCTCTACAAGAGCAGCATGCATTTTTTAAAATTTTATTAATTTATTCATATTACATCTCAATGGTTATCCCATCCCTTGTATCCTCTCATTCCTCCCTCCCTCCCATTTTCCCCTTATTCCCCACCCCTATGTCTGTGACTGAGGAGGACTTCTTCCCCCATATATGCTCATAGGGTATCAAGTCTCTTCTTGGTTACCCTGCAGCATGCATTCTTAACCACTGAGTCATCTCTCCAGCATCAAGAAACTCCTTTCTTAAACTTTAATTCACTGCCTATAGTTTAATTTTAAAACAATTCTAAAGTACTTATTAAACTATCTTCCTTAGAAATTACTCACAAATCTCAAGATTTTGATAAATTAAACTAACCTTAATGCTTACACAAAACTATTCTAAAAATAAAGTGCTTATAGTTCTCAATCCTCTGCTCCCTGTGAAACAGATACAACCTGTCCTGAAGAGAAAATGTCCACTTACTCCATAAAGCACTTTTATTGTATTAATTTACTTACATCTACATGTAACAAGTACTCTAGGGCTGGGTGTGGTGGTCCCATCCCTACTATCCTAACACTTGGAGGTTGAGGCAGAGGGGCTGCCATGAGTTTGGGGCCAGTTTGGGCTACAGTGAGAGACAACAACAGGACTCAGGGTAGAGAACAACATCTTTAGGACCCACGTGAAGGTGGATAGAGAGAACTGACGCACTAAGTGTTCTCTAACCTCCTCATGTGCACAGTGGCACACGTGCCCCCACAACAGCTGCCAAGTGCTCTCTAGGGTACTAACGACAGATAACGCTTGCATTCACAGAGTATAGGCTCTAGTTTACAAAGCACTGTTTTAGGGCTGGCCAGCAGCTCAATGACAGTGTGCAATGCTCTGGATTCAAAACTCAGTACCACACCAAAGATGACAAAAAGAAAAGGGCCTTGGAGGGCATGGAAAGGGAGAGAGGACAGAGGAAAGAAAAGAAACATAAAAACTGTATTTTTATTCAAATGATTAAAGATGAAAATCTATCTCACATGTTGAAAAAATTTAACAATTCAAATGTTATATCAAACCAATACAAATTTTAACATACTATATAATTTTCTACTTAACATTCTTTCTGAAAATATCTTTCTCTTTCCAGCAATTTTTGATGTTTATATGATAGACATACATACATACATACACACACACACACACACACACACACACACACACACACACACACACACCCCAAAGCCATTCAAAGGAGATGATTTGAAAAGCAGAAGCCTAGGTAAAACTGTCAAACAGACATATATTACCACTTTGCTTTAAAGGTGCTAGACCATGATCACCTTAGAATTAAAAACCTATTCAAGGGCATCAAACATTCCTGTTATCTTACAAGTCTAATATTTAGCCACCAATATTTAAAATTAAACAAAAAAATTAAAATACAATTAATTAAAAATTAAAGAATTACCCTGAGATACCCGGTCACAACATTCTTCACCACTTATCATATATACACACAGGTGGGGGGGGGGGTTACCCACCAGGAAATTTTGTCTACACCACAAGTAGTTAATTACTATACATTTGAAATTCACATTAAAGAGGTGATCTCAAATTTAAGAAAGTGGTCCTTCCTCTTATATTTAACTTCATCTTCACTAAACTTTATTCCATAATTACCTATGAATTCTTATACTTCATACATTATCTGCAGGAGATAAAGATTAGTTTACTGCCATTATACTATTTCTCAAGTTCCTGTGTATAAAGTATAACTAAAAACTCTATAAAAAGTAGTAAGCTACTTAATAGAGAGGAAAGATACCTGTACAGGATTTAAAACATACTGAAGGCTTACCTCCCCATGTGCTTGCGACCTGAGGAGCAGCTGACATTGCATGGACAGATGGATGAAAGGTTGGCTGCTGCAAATCAAGCAGGTCATTTGGCAGCTTAGATGTGCTAGGAAAATATTTTGGAAAGTAGTTTTATTTCTAGATGAACTCTGGTATATTAATTTGTCTCCTCTCCACCACTCAAAAAAAAAAGCAAAAAGCTTCAAGGTAAAAAAGAACAGCAATTCTACCAAGGAAGCAGCTGCATGCTCCTCATTTAACATAATACTAGACTAAAGAGGCCAGAAAAATACTTGAGCACCATGTCTTAAGTTTCTATTGAATTTGAATAACAAAATTTTGGGGGGGAAGACTCAATGACTTTCCCAAAGAAAATACCCATTCTCTTACAGTATATTCCAGCTAATAATTAGTAATTTAGCCATATTTCATTTCCTAAGCATATAAAATATATAAGATTATTACTTTATATTTTAGGTAGTATACCAACTGCATAATTTATTGCATCTTTTGTATTAATTTGTGATTACAAAATCATAAATCAGAGCAAACTCACAGAATCAAAAGCACATAATTTGAAGAGGCTTTTTTCCTAAATACTCAGACATCCTACCTGTTAGAAGAACTAGGGGTAGAAAATATGTCAATGGCTGCTGCAGTCATCATCCCCCCTGCTGAGGTGGACACAGGAGAGGCTGCAGTTGTTAAAGAGGTATGCGGTTTCTTTGCAAGTTCTTTTAGACGCTGTTCCTGTTGAAAAAGGAAGTTAACAAAGGAATCTAAAACTAGATCTGTTGGTACAGACTCTGAAAAAGGACATCTTCTAATTCTGGTTTAATAGCTGAAAGGTATTCCCTGACTTTTCAGCAAACATTCTATGTGACTATGAAGCATGAACTGCTTCCAGCCTGTAAGACTGCTACACATCTAGAGCCCTAAGTGTGGCTAGATGCTCATCTACAGGGTTCCCTCCTACTCATTCTCCCAAAAACAAGAATCACATTTACTTACCTTTAATGCTTTTAAACGAGCCTGTTCTTCCTCTAATGCTGCCTGCTTTTCCCTTTCATCCACTTTGGTCAGAGATAGGCCAGTGCTTGCCAAAGAAGAGACTGCATTGGAAAGTGTTGTAGCCCTAGGGTAAGAGGATAAACGGAATTTGGTTCTGTGTTAAAGAGACAAGCTAAAATAACAAGTTTATGGACTTAAAGCTAATACAGGTAGAATCTTTTACCTAATAACCTAGAAAATTCCAACAATCTTAACACTCTAGACTGAAATGCAAATTTGTGGCTTTTAGAGTTAAGTGTCAGACTCTAGAAAAAAGTTTACAACACTGGCACACATGACCTCTCCAAAGACAAGGAAGCAGCATTCCTAGGAGAGCCCTAATAGAAAATTAACAACAAAACTGATTCCCAGAGACAGCGCCTATGCCAATTAACACTCTTGCTTTTGACAGTTCTACCATAAGAACACCCAAGTCTCCACAATTACAAGCACAAAAGCTATCTCCAGTGGATGTCAGGTTCCTTGAAAATACTGACTTCAATTCAGCCACTTCCTTTCTAAGTGCCTGCTACCTTTCTGACAAGCCAGCACTCTCTTTTCGAACCTATTGAACACGCACAATTCATTACTTCTCACTAGCCACCTCCTTCCCACCCCATACTAAACCATGAGCCAACATTCGATTCTAGGATAAAGAATACTCTCTGGTCTCAATTAGTCTTTCTTTTTTCACATCCTGCAACATTACTTACTAATTGCTACTGTAAATACACGAAGTGGCAAAAACTAATCTAATTTATGTAAAATAAGTATTACAAATGAGCCAACGAGAAGACAATGTAAGTCATATAACTATGACAAACATAAAGAAGTCAATCACATCAAGATAAGTATCTGAAGGAAATCAGTATACCTAAGCCATGTGACTAGATTTTTTTCCATCACTTTCCTATAACCAACTGGGCTGTAACATCTTGGTGATTATAATACTCCTACAAACCTACTATGAAATGAAAATATTATACAAAATATTACTTAAAAAATCATTAGTAGATTTCTTTTTTTCCTTTGAAATTGGGGGGAGAGGGTGCAGGTGTACATGCACAGGAGAGTCTTTCATTCTAACCAGACTGGCCTTAACTTACTACATAAGCCAAGCTAGGCTCAAATTAACTTCCTCCTGCCCTAGCTTTCCTAGTTCTGGGATTGTTTAAATTTTATTACTAAAAAGAGAAGAAATCACCAAAATATAAAATAAAAATAAAAGAGAAACAAAGGAAAAGTTTCACTGTATATTTTATATATTAACTTAAATAAAAAGGTAAAAATCTTCATAAGGATACATAACAATTATTCAAACAATTACTACACCCAAACAAAAAACTTGTATTAGAGGATCAATATAACATAATTTCTATTATTTTTAATTTTCTAAGTAAACTGGGGAATTAGCTCAAAATTGAAACTGATTAAAATAGGAGATGATAACAATCAATCCCATCAGAAGACATAAAAACTGAAATATAATGTCAGCCATTCTAGGTTTGAATCCTAGTGTTACTATTATATCCACCACAGGGATATTATGAAGGCTGAGCAAATTAATGCAAAATTATCCTTGAAATTTAAAGCACCATAGAGCTGGAAAGATGGCTGAGAGCTTTAAAGCACTGGTTGCTCTTCCAAGGGTCCTGAGTTCAATTCCCAGCAACTACATGGTGGCTCACAACCATCTATAATGAGATCTAGTGCCCTCTTCTGGCATGCAGGCAGAACACTGTATACATCATAAATAAATTAACTTTAAAAAAAAAATTGAAGCACCATACACACCAATGCATGATACTTATGGTTGTTTTAATGTTGAAACCACAATTCTGAAGAGAAGCATCACTGTTATCACCATAAAATATGTCAATACTTACTGATATCAGGAACTAAATAAGAACTGAAATGCATTAACCCCCATGGATCCTGTTACTAATTCTAATACTAATGTGACACTCATATTAATAATTAAACTTATCTTATAGATAACTTAGTCAAGATGAAAAACTACAACTTGGAACTTGAGCTGGTTTCATCTACTCCCCAGAAAATAACTTCTGTCTTCATCCTTCAAAAAAACCCCAATGTACCTGCTTGCAGCTGTAGAATCTTTGATTTTCTTCCCTTCCAAGGAAGCTAAATGTTGTTCTAAAGCATCAAGAAGACTGCTAGGGGCCTGAAATTACACAAATATTAAAATTTTCATAACCATTATACCATTTGACAAAATATATCAAATGTCATCTCACATGAGAGTAACAAAAACAGATATATCTGTACTAATTACTGGTGGGCATTTTTTTTGGCTACCAAAAGTATAATCTTTTATTATTATTTATTTATTTATTATTTATTATTATTTATTATTGGAACATAACTGGTTGACATTACTAGTAAGCATCACCAAAAATGTAAGAACTGAAGATAAGAATGAAACCTAAGACTCTTGTAAGAACCTAAGATTTTGAAATATTTAATACATGTAAAATTTTAGTAAAAATGTTATTGAGAATATCACAAATACTTATTTTAATTTGCATATAAAATAATGGGTTTGGAGTTGGCAAGATGGTTCTTTGGAGGATAAAGGCATTTGCAGTGTAAATAGAACTGACTTTCAAAGGTAGCCTCTGACTGTCACCCATGTGCTATGGCACATAACTCAAGGGGATTTGATGCCTTTTTCTGGCCTCCCTGGGCACCTACACACACACAGTATATACTCATAAAGATACACATTAGTAAAACAATTTTTTAAAAAAATATATAGCTACCAAATAAGCCAGCTGTAATACTAAATCAACATATCAGAGATACTTGCTCATCTGTGTTTCTTAACTGCTAACAATGATACGGTATAGTACCAGTCTAGCTGTCCATCAATACATAAATGGATAAAGAAAAATGAAATTTTACTCAATTGTCATGAAATGAAATTATGACACTGTCACGAAAATGGATGAAAGTACAAACAATCAAGTTTTAAAAAGCCAGACTTGCTGGGTGTGGTGGCACGCCTTTAATCCCAGCACTCAGGAGGCAGAGGCAGGCATATCGCTGTGAGTTCGAGGCCAGCCTGGTCTACAAAGTGAGTCCAGGACAGCCAAAGCTACACAGAGAAACCCTGTCTAGAACCGTGCCCCCTACCCCCCAAAAAAGCTAGACTCAAAATACCATGGTTTTGGCCATATGCTTTTGTGTGTGTTTAGGAATTACGCATGTGTATCTTTAAAATTAAATAATTCCCTCCTGAGAGAAGAAGAGAAGCCTCGGAGACTTGTGAATATTAAAAAGTTCACAAGGCCCCTCCCCCGGGCTATATAACTAGTGAATTATCTATTAGGAAAGAAGAGATTCAAATGGAAACTGACTCAAAACTGGATAAGACACTTGAGAGATGCAATTTCTGTGGGTCATTTTCTATGCTGGGGTGGGCTTTTCAATAGTGCACCAGTTATGGTATAGAGTGGAAACGCCCACCAGAGTAAAAGATCAGTTGATCATTCATTGTATGTGCCATAAGGTTAAAAAAACTCTTCAGCAATATCTTAGAATATTAAAAACTCTAAGGAAAAACCATACTACTCTTAACAGGTTTCACCACCACATTCCTCACCTTGGCACTACTGTGCATATGACAGTGAACTCATGCTTTAACTATCTATTTACCTGTGAAAGATCTGGAATATCTCCTCTATCAATTCCGACTTGCTGCAAGAAAAAAATGCTATATTTAACACATAAAATTATAACAGTATAAAACTACCTCTTCTATGTACCATAAGTAACACTGGAAGGAGGAGGAAGAGGAGGAGAAAGCAAACAAAGAAACCTAATGACAGCAACTTGCCTTAAACTAGTATTTCTTTTTTCCATTAAAAAAAAAATGCTTCCCCTGACAGTTACCACAGATAATACTTTAAAGCCTATTATCTGGGAGACAGTGAGATGGCTCAACAGAGAAAGGGCCCTGTTGTCAAGACTGACAACCTGGGTGTGAATGCTGGGAATCACATGGTAGAAAAAGAACTCACTCCCAGGAGTTGTCTTCTGACCTCAACACAGATGCCATGGCACTCAAGTGCTCCCCAACCCCGTGTGTGTGGTGTGTGTGTGTGTGTGTGTGTGTGTGTGTGTGTATACACTCATACACATATCTTTTTTACAAATGTCAAGTGATATTTAACTAGGATGTAACCTCCACAAAACCACAACATATTTTTCATAGTGTTGAGGCATTGGATAATTTCCAGCAAAAACTTCCTATGCAGTTGAGGACTCAAATGAGAAACCTGTACTTCTCCCTTCATTATGTTTTATTTTCTAATCATCCTCCTCTTCTTCTCAACTTTTAAGAATCTTAGAATGATGTCAGTAAAAATCTAACCCATTCACTCATAGTTAGATATCAATAGCTCAGACAGACAAACTGCTCCCTGGAACACATTCCAAGAGGTTACTGTTCCTTTAAGAACTGACATGCTTTATGACACTAAAAGCCCAATGACAATTTCATAGTAACATTTTACAATAGAACCTTTCATATTTCTAAGATAACATGAACAGATAATGCATTCAACCTGTGTCAAACCTGCAACCTGGAGATAAAGGGCTTAAAATGTTGACAATAACTGTAACTACCATACACAAAGAATATAAGAGACCAGAAAGGAAAGTTGGCAAATTAAAACCTACTAGATAGTAGTAGCATAAACCCTGCCTCATTATAGCTTTAATTTACAACTGGTGCTAAGGGAATAGAGAGCAGAAATCAATTTCTCCCTTGAAAGAGCTTTCTGAATCAAAGCAAATTTGTTTGGACATCATAAAACAAGAGCCTTGCATTTGCTAAAGAATAAACTATCACAAGGATAACAATGCCTAGAGTCCCTATCTTGGTAGTTTCAGAGGCAGCATTTCTATTAGTGATGAATAGAGGGTAAAGAAAAGGGTAAAGAGGGTAAAGATTTTCATAACGAACTTTATGAACTGTCTCTGCTAACATATAAGATGCCTGTAAACATCAGAACTGCCTTCTGTGGCAACTTCATAAAAGCTATTTTTATGAGTGCCATAGAACCTTTTTCTTAATCAAGTAAGTATATAAAATTCATTTGTGTAGGAGAACAAAAACACTGAACTATGTGGCTCTGGTTGCAGGCCTGTCTGGAGGAAGAACAACTTAGGTAGACCCTCAGCCTTTCCACTACTACCAACAAAGTAAGCCTTGAAAAATGAATGGCTAATTCTAAACATAGACATCACTACCACCAGCATATACAATCTTATTTTGTAGAAATGTATGCAATGCAAAAGTGCATTACTTTCATCATCTCATATAAATTAAATATACAGCACGTATTTTTACTCAATATTATGGCACATTAATAAAATTCAACAAAACTCAATAGTGCATATTATTAATTGATATACATCTTTTTATATTAAAATTACTTCCTTCATTAGAGTAATGATTTTTTCAAAATCCATACATATAACAAAGCATAAGGCCTTTCAAGACAGCTTACTTCTGCAACTTTCAGAAACTCGGAGATTCTTGTCATCCTAGTCAGGAACTTCTTATAGATGTCAAGACCTTCTTTGCACTGGTTCTTTTTCATATCAAAATATTTTTCTGCCCAAAGAAGTATGAAAATACTCTTATTTACATTAAAAAGACAAAAAGAAAAAAAAAAAAGCTAAAAGTTTCCCAAGAAAGGGAAAAGATTAGGCAGTATCTCCAAAAGGATCACAACTATTTTCAAAGGACTAATTCTACAACAAAAATAGTGCTTCTAGTTTAGATACTTAAAGCAAATTAGAATCAAGGTCCTAGTACGTTAAAAACTTTTTAAAAAATGTTGCTGGAAGGTACTCTAACTACTATTTTATTCACAATACTGCTTACACTTCTTCAAGAATATATTTGCATGTAAACACACATATTACCTTCATTTAAAACACTAAATATACTTGCAAGTGTTTTATTAATAATATACCAATTTAACATTCTAAGATGGCAACTTTATCCAATGTCACTTCAACAGTTCCCTTAATTTCTACACAGTAATACAGAGCTTCACATTTGCCAATCATGAAGTCAAAGATTATGATTTCATAGCTTTGTTTGTTCAGTTATGA
The DNA here is from genome assembly GCA_907169655.1 of Acomys percivali. NCBI lineage: Eukaryota > Metazoa > Chordata > Mammalia > Rodentia > Muridae > Acomys > Acomys percivali. Next base: position 106,813,593 of record OU015752.1, on the reverse strand, counting down.
AATACTCCATTGTACTAGTCTATGAAAACTGCATTTAGATAAACTGTCCAAAGGGAGGGGGCATAGCAGAATGCTTGCCATCTGATACTTAATACCTTGGCACTTTTTGTTATTCCTTTTCTAATCCATCAAAACCTCAATTTAAGAAGGGGAGGGATGGCTGGCAGAGGAGCTAGGGGGTTAGAAGCACCTGCTGCTCTTCGGGAAGACTAAGAGTTCAGTGTTCACCACCCATTTAAAGCAACTCACAACTGCCAGCATCTCCAGCTCCAGGGGATCCACCTGGCCTCCCCAAACATCTGGACACATGCATGGCATACACACATAGAGTCCCACACAAACATATCCATCAATAAAAATAAAATAAATGAAATCTTTAAAAGGAGCATTTATATGCAAAATAGCTATATCAAACACATCTTCATATGTAGAAAAGCATCACAAATTCCTAAAATTCCTCCAAAGTAAAAGGCATCCTCCCAAAATGTTGACTGGCTTAAAAATAACTATTGATTTCAAAATTAAATTTAGGGTATAGGGAGGCAGCTCAGTGGTAAAGAAGCCCTGGATTTAATCCCCAGCACCACCATGCATGCACCTCAAAATGAAAAGAAAAAGTTTATATATACACACACACACGGACTGGTTTTTAAGGTTCACTGTAGAATGAATATTGAGGAAATAGTTTTATTTTCTGAGACAAAGAAAATAAGAGGCCTTTCCCACTTAAGTATATATAACATACAATGTACTGTCCTGCCTCAATCTAATTTTACAGATTGTATTTCTAAAAGTTAATGAAATAGTAAAAAAAAATACTGTTGTATCAAAACAACAAAGTTTAGCTAGCTAAATATTCTGGTTATAAAAATAAGAATGTATCCACTTATGCGGATATACATGTGTATGTGTATGTACAGGAATAAAACCTTTTCTCCAAAGAAACAGTAAGAATGAACATGTGTCCCGGTGCACTTCACCACACTTCAGCAACTACTGTCTGCATCGTTAATTAATATGGCTCAAAAGAAGAAAAAAGTTGTCTAAGATATTGCAGTATTTACCCAATAAATTAATAATTCCTTCATTGTATGCTGCAAATAGTCTAATGGCATCTTTGAACAGGAGCATGAAGGCAGCATTTATTACCCCATTTGTAAGTTCATTACTATTAACCTAGAGGAAAATGGAAAAAAAGATGAACTCATCTCATATTTTAAGTGACATTAACAAAATGAATACAATAAATGAAAGCATGTCAGCTTATTAGGGAAAAGGAACCTATTTTCCCTATAATATACAATACACTTATGTTCTCTAATACATGAGTTTTCTGATTTCTCACATTCAGAATCACAGGCAAATAGCGTAGAACTCGAAGTAAAAAAATTCATTTAAAAAAAGCAAACAGCAAAAAAACAACTTCAGAACATTCATTCTGTTATATAGACCAAAAGTGAAAATGTCATTTACCTTTAACTTGAAATTAGTCACCTACATCTCAAGTATTTTAATTATAATTTTATTAAAATGATATAGGTTTAACAAGGGGCGTGTGTACCTCCCCAACCATATTTAGTGTTTCTGGTTAGAAAAGCGAAAAACATGAGTAAGATCAAGTAAATTTTTCTATATAACAAAGTATAGTACAGAAAACACTAAAACAAGTAATTTTATAGAGATCCCAAAGTGTCAAGTGAAAAGCATGTGGTCAGACCATCTGAGACTCTATAGCCAAAATAATGCTAACACAGCAGTTTCCTGTGTCTTCCAGAGTCCCAGTCTTCAAGGAAGTGCTTTTCTTCCTATTTATGAAAGGAAAGACTTTTAGGCTCTGGGAATTAAGTCCTCTTCTGTATTTAATCCAACACTGCTACTGTAACACAAAAACAGAAAAATAGCAGTATGCAAGCCAACCATGAAATCTGCCATGTGGCAACAGTGTTACTGTGGACACTGAAATTTTAATATAATAAAACTTTTCAAATGTCACAAAACAAAAAGTTTTAACTATATAAAAATGGAAAAAGTGGTTCTCAAGCCACTAGTCATTATAGTTTGGTACTTTCTAGTCTATGAAACACGTGAGTGTAGTGAGAATTTTGGTGTCTTTAAAAGCCCAGTTACCTTACATAAACATGTTTTTGTTTTAATCCCATGTGTACTGGGATATGGGCTGCTTCAAACTGTCCACAGCAGCAGACATTTGCCCTGTGCATGCTCTGGCAGGGGCGTGGTTCTACCAGCTGAAGACAGTTTAATTCTGAGGACTCTAGAGAGGGTATAAAAAGACCAGAGCCCCAAGCAAGGAGGTTCCTGCTCTTGCTGTTGCTGGTTTATGAAACTGTCGAGAGAAAAGAGAAGTTGGAGATATCCTGAGGAGACAAAATTGGACTTGCTCCAAGGAACTCAATGCCCCAAGTCAGCAAGAAGCCTAAAGCGCTCAATACCCGTCCGTCCGTCCGTCCCCCACTAACCTGTCTCTATTTGATGTTGGGCTTTTGGAAAGGATAGGGGTGAAGAAGGGTGGTAGATACAAGAACCCAAATAAAACAAATAAACAACATACTGGCATATGAGTAGATTGCTGTACTCTTAGTCAGCACTCACTACCCAAATGACATCACTTAAAAATCTCAGGGGATACAATGCCACTGGGCAATACATAACAATCTGTCAAAAAGGGAGCTTTGAACCTTCTTTTATTTCTAAATAGTTGTCATGTCTTACCAAACAAAACAGAAACACTGAAAAGCCTGTGCACTAAAGAAATCCTTACATTTTTAAGATCTAAAAGCCCTATGAAGAGTTTCAATCAAGTACTTTACCCACCATTTGCTAAAGTCTGTATAATCTAAAATTCAAGCACTAGGATTTTAGCATCTTACCACTAACCAAACAGTACTACAGAGTGGGAAAAAACTATGAAAACTTGAGGATAGAGCTAACCAGTTATGATCATCCAACTTTTAGAAGTTTCGAATTACAAAAGCATATCAACTTACATTAAAATCAAGAAGTGCATCCATTTGATTCTGGATAATTGGTACAGTTTTTAAGAGTTTTTCTGTGTTCATTGTTCTCATAACTCCATCAGCCCTATTAAGAAAGCAAACAAAAAACAATTCACTATTAAATCTCCAATTTAGTTCTCTACCTAAAAAACAAGGCCATGATGAAATATCGCATATTCGTAGTTAGTTATTGAACTCTAAATCTCAAGTAAGGATTACATAGAAAGTAAAACCTAAAGCTGGGAACTAGTGCTACCGAAAACAGGGAGGGGTGTGTGTGCACTGGGAGATGGCTCAGCAGATAAGCGCGCAGGTTGGTTTTCCAGAGGGCCCAGGTTCTATTCCTAGCACCCACATGGCATCTTACAAGCATAATACAGATCTAGGCAATCCACAGCCCTCTTCTGGTCTCTGCGAACACACAAAAAGTGCTATATACACACAGATGAAGGCAGAACACCCACACATAGAAAATAATTATCTTAAGTGAAAGTGAAGGTTTACGTTATACAGCCAGGCGGATTGTGTAGTTATCACAGAAAGAACTGCATGAATCCCAATTATTCCTGTATGTAAAGGCAAGATTTATACTTTCTTAAAAGCAAAAGAAACTATTAACCAGAAATCATTAAATAGTTAAATACTACTATCACAAGTTCCTGGGCAGTCTGTTGACAAAATAAAAACTTTAAAATTCTGGTAATGGGGCAGCCAATGAGGAAAGAAAAGCACTCTTCCAAAAGCCTAAGGACTATGTGCAGAACTTAGGGTGCAAGAACAGGACCAACCTCCCAGAGCTCCACACACATCATGGCAAACACATAAGGACACTCACATAACAGTAAGAATAAATAAAATTGGAGGGGAAAGGGTTGCGGCACTGTAACTCAGCAGGAGAGTGCTTGCCTGGCAAGTGCCAGGTCCTAAACATAATCCCCAATACTAGGGAAGGGTGGAACTTAGTTTATGAGTCAAACATCAAAGGCTTTTAAAAGAAAATTCAAAGAAAATCAGTTTTACAAAATATAACTTTTAATCAAGTCAAGGTAATCTAAGCCATACTAAGAACACTGTCAAGAAGTTACAAAAAGTAACAATATTGCCTTGAGGGACTCAAGAGAGCTTAAAGAAACAAACACCCGGTTGCCTCAGCCAGCTGTTGATCAGCTTTACCCTGGCTAGCTTCCCTAATGTACCCATCAGATATGCAACATTGTTTTCTCTCAGGTACCACACTGGTTGGCATTGGAATCTGAGAGGAAACAATTCCTCTTTGCAGCTTTCCTTATTTTAACTATCATGCTCTCTTCCCAGACACCATCATTTCTCAATTTAATCCCGTCCTGATGTTTTTTTTACTTTTGGGGCATTTCTCCATCACAGATGTCTTTAATGTTGTTTCAATCTTTTTTGTTTAACTCAATATCTAAATGAACAACCAACTCAACCTCTTCATCTCAAAGTCTCTTAAAGTGAGCGGCCTCTTAGATCCCAAATGAAAAAAGACAGAATTAACACCTCATCATGTGAAAATAACTTTTTCACCATAAAACTATTTTGATCAAATATTACAACTGTTAATATTCTCTTGCAAACACTTAACTTTTTTGCACCTTTCTCCCTTGCAGTCAGTTACCTGGCAAGTTCATAATCCTGGATGAATGAACAAATACATTCACATCTGTTCAAGAATACAAATAAAAAGCCCACACAGGGTTGGAGTCGATGGTACAATGCTATCCTAGCATGCACAATAAAACCTTTGGTGTTTAAAAATCTCACCAAGCAAGCTAGCAAACACATAAACTCCTGATTATCACCTTCACACAGGAAGGGAAGATTTCCACCAATCCTTAGTCTTTTCTAGAGAGCTCCAAAGTATCTTGAAACTTCCCTCTACTTCTGTGTCTACTCTACCAACACATACTCTCAGCTCATTAACTCTCAACATATTTCATTCAGGAAAAGTCCATACAGAAAACAGTATATTAAATAAGGTACAGAAAGTAAGAAAGCAGACTCCTGCTATGAACCTCTTTACTACAATCTTCTACTGAGCACCTAAATTTGTAACATGAAATCTGTAGAAGTTTGTTTGGTAAAACTATCACCTCTCCTTGTTTTAAAAGTTTTTTTTTTTTTTTTTAAAAAGGACTTGATTTCACCTTTTAAATGTCTTGTATATGTCCATATTTTTATTAAGATTTTTACTTCAGACCGGGTGATGGTGGCACATGCCTTTAATCCTATCACTAGGCACAGGCAAGAGGATCTCTGGGTCTGAGGGCAGCCTGTTGTACTAAGGGAGTTCCAGGACAGCCAAGCCACACAGAGAGTGTTTACCTCTCTAGGATATGGAAATTGTAAGGCAATTTAGGTAGAAAGGCATTCACTGGAGATTTCTGCAGGTGTCAGACACTCACTGCTCCTTTAAGAACATCTTCAATGTCTCTTTCCTGAGCTACAGTGATTCAGCCTAAGAAAAGAAGCTGCCTACAAGACACTAGACATCAAAGTACTGATCACATTATTGGTGTGATTAGTTCTTGTGCTAAGATGATCAGCACTCAGAATGAAGCAACATTAAAATCACCTTTGCATGCATGATATCTCGGCTGGAAAAAACCATCTAAATTTAGTACCCAGCACACACATAAGGATGAAAAAAAAGAGAGACCGAATTCCATAAAGTTGTCTTCTGGCCTCCAGACATGTATCATGACATACATAGCTCCCAACCATTCATGCACACAGTATGATAAATAATTGTTGAAAAAGATGTGAACACTGTGGGCCCCAGTCCAAGAGCTGCAGTCATACCCAAAGCCATCTACACCTCCATGTGGCTCATAGCTGCATGTTCCCAATGGCAGAGCCTAAGATCCAAAGGACCTGTAGTCCTCAGGCCCAGACTACTGCAATAAGTGCTCTGAAAGAGAACTTATGCATTCTCCTGTGCCGTAAGCACCCTTTGCTATCTCTCTAGCTATGCCTAGGTTTTGGTATGCAGAGCTGAGCAACACAGGTGGATCACTAACAGGCATCCCAGCCTGGCCACTTAAACTATATCATGATGGGCTTTGTCTTGAGTTACACTGTGAGCATGGCAGCCAGGGTACTCTTCAGCACTTTATCATGCCTTAGGATGGGCAGCAAAGGGGAAACCAGAAAGGATACTGGTGGCACCTCTGGCACATTTAAGACCATCAGAGTAGGCACACAAAGCAATAAGTGTCTGTTGCAGCTATACCTTCTAATTCATATCAATCCTTGTACTATGATAGTATTTTTTTCTTCTCAAAGCACAAAACAAAAAGGAAAGAAAAATAATAAGCTGGGCGTGGTGGCGCACACCTTTAATCCCAGTGCTCGGGAGGCAGAGGCAGGTAGATCTCTGAGTTCAAGGCCAGCCTGGTCTACAAAGCGAGTCCAGGACAGCCAAAGCTACACAGAGAAACCCTGTCTTGAAAAAAAGAAAGAAAGAAAGAAAGAAAGAAAGAAAGAAAGAAAGAAAGAAAGAAAGAAAGAAAG
>OU015752.1:106786464-106807038 GCA_907169655.1 Acomys percivali | reverse complement strand
GGACAACTGTAAACAAAAGAAAAAGAACTAGTGACTCCCCTGCCTCTCTTCAATCCAGGCATGTGCTACCACAACTGGCTACCGATAGGGAAGGAAGGCAGGGAGGGTGGGAGGAAGGCAGGGAAGGAGGGAGGGATATCCTATGTTTATTAGAAATTGAACATCCTACAAGTGGCAATAATCCCCAGACAGAACTACACATTAAGTGTGATTCCCTGCAAGCCAACCTAGGACTCAGGAGGCAGAAGCAGGCAGATCTCTTGAGAATTCAAGGCCAGTCAGGAACACATGAGACACTGTCTGTAACCAAACAAACTAATTAAAATTCCTGGCTGTTTTTCCTACCGAAATTGACATGGTAACCAGAAAAGATGAACATAATCCACTTAGTGGACATGGGATATGGATTAGAGAGATGAAACTATAGGAAATGAAACAATACAGTAAGGCCATGTCACATAATTTTGTTAACATGCTAAAAATTATTTAATTGTAATTTTGAAAGAATGAATTTTCAATCATGAGAATTGTAACTCAATAAAGTTGTTATAAAGGTAAATAGAACTTCTAAAAATCCTACTACAGAAAGTATATGGCATTCCTTCAAAGAAAAATAATTTAAAACTGGGTGAAGTTCCACAATGCACAATGTAATAATTCCTGTTTTACACTATTAGATATTTGAATTAGAAATGAAAACTTAACTCACCCTCTTTTCACTTTTGTGAAATCGAATGCAACTTGTCTGTACGAAACTGCCTTTTCATTTAAGTATCTACTATACCGTCTAATAAATGTAGACATATCATATCCTGTAAAAGAAAGTTTTGATAAATGATTAAAATCCAAAGATTACCTATTAAAAACAACTTTATTATTCAATAGCAAAAAATATGAAATCCCAACTATCTTCAGTGATGCAAATTATATAACTAATAAGTTATTTTGTTATAATTTACTATCATAATAAGGTATTTAAAATCTTCAAAATTTTAGAATCATTTTAAAGTGAGGTATATTATATACAGCTTTAAAATCTTTCCCTTACCATTTACTAATTTTGTCTCTTGCAATGCACATGACTATTCTTTACTTCTCCGGAGTTAGAAAAACATGTTCCCTTTCACAATTTAAGAACCTCAGAACTTGACCGGAGGTGGTAGCATACACTTTTAATTCAAGCACTTGGGAGGCAGAGGCAGGAGGATCTTTTAGCTCAAGGCCACCTGTTCTACAGAGTGAGTTCCAGAAAACCCTCTTGAGAGAGAGGCAGATAACACAACACACCTCAGAACTCAAGTGTAAACTCAACAGAATGATAAGTCCATCCCTCATCAAATGAAGTTTCTATTTTATACTTGTGAAACCTTTAGCTGTGTATTATTTAGGACAAGTGTAACTCACATGTGCCAGCCATGTAAGAAATATCAATAGCACTTCCCAGTAGAAAAGATAGCAATATGTATGTTGAAGACAATCAAAACAATTTTAAAATATTTTCAATAAAACCTTGTCAAGTTATATCAATTACTCAACACTGTTGCATTATAGTTAACAACATAAAACCTCATCAGTATTACTTTTTTAAAAAAGATTTATTTATTATGTATAGAGTATTATGCCCTGCATGCCAGGACACCACATCTCATTGTAGATGGTTGTGAGCCACCATGTGGTTGCTGGGAATTGAACTCAGGACTTCTGGAAGAGCAGACAGTGCCCTTAACCTCTGAGCCATCTCTCCAGCCCCAAAGATTTATTTACTTATTATCTATACAGTGTTTTGTTTGCATATATGTCTGCATACAGAAGAGGGCACCAGATTTCCTTATAGATGGTTGTGAGCCACCATGTGGTTGCTAGGAATTGAACTCAGGACCTTTGGAAGAACAGGCAATGCTCTTAACCTCTGAGCCATCTCTCCAGCCCAGTATTACTTTTTAAGATACCAGAAGCCTTAGCTACTGTCTGGGTCAAAAGTCTACAAATTTTTGCTCTTCCCTTAAAAAAAAATCAGTTTCTTTTAACTCAACTTCATCAAACAGATTTAACTTGATCCTCTGCTTTATAAAAAGACAATATTAATACACACATCTAGATTTGGCATTAACACTTATCAATCTGCAAATGTTTATCAACTGCCTACTAAAAATCAAAAACAAAATAGACAAAGGGGGGGGGAGTAATTACAATCATCACCCAGTCCATACCCGTTAATGTACTTTATAAAGCATTACACACACTCCTGTGGTTTTGGTTCATGCTGTTCCCCACGAGTCTAGTCTTCCATATCTTGAGGGAGAAAACACCTCTTGGGTCTTCAAGCCTCAATCAATGTATTTAAAAATTCTCTTTAACCTTTCATTCTTTCCAGGTAGAACTGGTATCTACTGGTTGTAAAGCAGGTCTACCCTACTGACCGACTAGTATACTTACAGTTTATATACCAGATACCAGGCTCCACCCAACAAGACATCAGTACAACAGTGATCACGATTACTTCCCACAACTCTCAATGAATAAATATTAACTATTATTTAATCTTATTGTTAAAAACATTGGAGGCTGGTGAGATGGCTCATAGGTTAACAGTACTGACTGCTCTTCCAGAGTTGTAATGCCAGTACCCACATGGCTGCTCACGACTGTCTGTAATACCAAGATCTGACATCTTCACATAAGCATACATGCAGGCAAAACACCAATGCACATAAATTTTTTTTTAACAAACAAAAAAAACCTTTATAGAGTATTTTCCAGATTTTGTTTGTTTGGTGGGGTGGGCACCACAGGGTTTCTCTGTGTAGTCCTGGCAAATCTCTGGTGGATCTGGAACTCAGAGATCCACCTGTCTCTGCCTCCCAAGTGCTGGGATTAAAGGCATGTGCCATCACCGCGCACCTAGAGTATGTTTTAAAAATATTTTTAATAAGCGTGTCTGTGTTTGTGTGTGTGCATGTGTGCTCCTAGACACTGCGTGCATGTGGAGGCCAAAGGACAACTCGCATAACTCTTCCTTCTTGTTACCATGTGGGTCTGGGAATCAAACATGGGTGGGTTTGGCAATAAGCATCTTTACTTACTGGGCCCTCTCACTAAAGATATAAAACAGGTAGAAATGCTAACCAACCAATAAATAAAAGAAATAATGAATAATCAACAAAATTTATTTTATTCTTCATAAAAGGGATTAAAATTCTAGAAATCTTCACCACTTAATTTCCGGGTCTTGAAACATGGCTCAGTGGTTAAGAGGTATAGATGCTCTTGTAGAGAAGCCAGACTTAACTCCCAGCACCCACAGGGTAGCTAAAAACCACCTGTAATTCCAGTTCCAAGAGATACAATACCTTTATCTAAACTCGATAGGCACCGCAAACATGTGGTACAAAGATATACATGCAGGCAAAACACATTTTTATTTTATAAAATAAAAATACAAGTTAAAAAATTAAAACAAAATAAACATTTAATTTTCATTCTAAAGAAATGAAAATTAGTAACTGAGACAAAAAACCAACTAGATGTATTTATAGACTCTCTAATCATGGTACATAGCCTTAAGACACAACTGAAAAGATCTGCAAACAAAGCTGGATATGCTGGGATTATGCCTCTAATCCCACTGCTTGGGAAGCTAAAGCATAGGACTTCCATGAGGTCCAGGCTAGCTTGAGCTATTGAGACAATATTTCAAAGAAAGGCAAAAACCAAAGCAACAACAACAACAACAAAAATAAGAGGGAAGCATGCTAAATAAGCAGTTTCTATCTTCCTATCAGTCTATTTTAATATTTTTATTATAAAAGGGGGTTTTATTGGTGATTTCCCCCGAATATGTTCCTCTTACAAAAATAAATTGAACATGAAGGGCTAGAGAGATGGCTCAGAGGTTAGGATCATTTTCTGTTCTTAGAGGACCAGAGTTTGTAGCACTCCCATCCAGTGGCTCACAATCACCTCTGCCTTCTTCTGGTTTCCAAGGAAACCTGTATTAACTTGCCACTAGGACAGAGCAATGACTAGAAAAGTCTCAATAGCTTAAAAAAAAAAAAAAAAAAAAATCAGTCTACTCTGATCCAACTTGACCTTAGGTGGCTTCCTTATAATTTCTTCTGCCCCACGCCCAAAAAAACCTTTCCTAGTTTACTATCACATTATAAAATTTAACCCTACCAAAAATCTTCTATGTTTAATTTGGCTTTGAGTAACTTCCTGGGGCTGTCTACACGTTTTCCAATGTGCCATAGTTCATACTAGTTGTTTCAATCAATCTTAATTATTTTACATCCTCTGTACACTTGTACAAGTGTGCTTACACTAATAATTTCTTTCACCTCTCAAAGTCCTGCGTAGATATCACCTTCTCTGAAGATATTTCCTAAACTGAACCAAATAGCTTAGCAATTGTTTGTGTCATCCTTTCTAGTTCCAACAATCTACAATACTGATGTCTTAGTTCTAGAACTAAGTACAATGGACTCCACTAAGACAAAAGAACATGAACAGCTATACCAAAATGTGACAATTTAAAGTGACTAGATTGAAAATGGAAAAAAAAAAAAAAAAGGAACTGTTAAAAAGAGAAGCACAGGAATTATTGGATGGGAGTGCTCACCTCACAATCTATACTTGTGTAAAAGTGTTGTTACATAACACAGTACCCTATATAATGAATATATACAATGAAAAACATTTTAAAGTTAAATAACAAAAGAACAGCCATGTTGTCAGTTATTATCACTATACTCAATTTTGTCCTTCTAATGTATATGTCAACTATATTTCTTGCAATAAAACAAAAGCAAAAAGCAAAAATAACAATTGTGTTTATGTGGCGTCTCCTATATGCCAGCCATTATTCTAAGCGTGTTAGAGCTAGCTGCTACCTAGGTCAAGCTACACAACAACTACTGAGCAGGAGCTATCATCATTCCTAATTGTACAAACAACAACAAAGAGGTAAACTTGATTGCGTCCGTCTCTAAGTGGTAAAGAGTAAACTCAAGCCCAGGTAGTCCAGCTCCAGAATACATTATTTGCAAATGACTGCCCTGTACTGCCTCTCAGAGATTCTGGTGCTAAGTATGAAGTCAATCTGAATTTTAAATTAAAAGACATTCACTAAAATATGATCTGAAGCATCAATATTTTAATATAACTGAATCCTGAAATAATCATTATATGGGGTTACTCTTAATTTTTCTAGGAAAAAAAGTTGTCTTTACCTTGCAATCCACTTTTATCCAAAAAATTGCTTAAGTTAAACAATGTGTTTCTTGAAGCCAAATACTGAATGAAACGCTGGAAAACAAACAATTACAATAAATTATGGTGCTGCCATCTTACAAACCCTTCATTTGAAAGCAGGAGGAAAGTGACAGTTAACTTATTTCAGTAAGTTTATTGGAATTTCCCATCCATACTCTCATTAGTTACCAAATGTAAAAGCATAATAGTTTTCACAAGTACAGAGATTTATTACAACTTAATGATCACAACTGCAATACTAAAGTGAAAATAATTAAATGAATTAAGCACTTAAAAACTACAATCAAAACTAAAAAATTTTTTTAAAATAATTCTTTCCCACCCAAAAACTATAACCAATAATTCTGATTTTACTGTAGCACAGTAGGACAGTGATAAGAATAATCAGATCATATCTGTACTGTTTGTATATGGCATGCCATGACCCACACGCAGAGGTCAGAAGACAACTTTCAGGAGTTGGTTCCATTCTTCTACCATGCCAGTTCTAAAGATCAAACTCAGATCCTCAGTCTTGCCAACAAGTAGCTTCACCTGCTAAGCTGTCTCATCGGTCCTCCTATCTTTTTTTTTTTTTTTTTTGGACAGGACCACAAAAAGTATCTGACACAATACTTTGACACAAGTCTCATCTTAAGCCCCTGAGCTCAGGTCTCCATCCTTGCACAGCAAGCACTTTAGTCACTGAGCTACTCTCCAGTTCCAGTACCTAAATTTTGGGGAGGACTACTATATCCCTAGGATTTTTGATTTTTTTAAAAACTTCCTAATTATACAAGAGAATGTTCAAGACTTCCTTACCCACTAGCTAGGTTAACCACATTAAAATATTCATTTCAGAGTATATGATATAATCATAACATCATAGGACTCCACTGAGAATGCAGATCTTCAATCTGATTTCTTCTTTGCCTCCTCAAAGGTGATCACTTTGCTGAAGCAGGCATAGTTTCCACATACTTTCTGACAATTTATGTATGTACACATTGATAGATATATTCTATATTAAATTTATAGTCTAGATGTAATGTACTCCTGTGACTCAGGAGCCTAAGGAAAGAGGAAGAAGAATTGGAGGCAACCCCTGGCTACAACAGAAAATAAGTCAGGTTTGGTTATATGCCCTTGCAATTCTGACAGTCAGGACACTGGCATAGTTCAAGGATAGCCTAGGCTATAAGGTGAGTTCTAGCAAGGCAAAATGCACAGCAAGACTTTGTCTCAAACAAATAAACAAAATTTTTTTAAAAAATACCATACTTCCTCTTTCTTTTCCAACATTCCAACAACTGCATATCTATTCATTCACAGATATCTAATCTTTCCCAAAATTCTCTATTAACAACAACACACTGACATCTTTATACTTGGAATCCACATGCAAATCACTGTCAAGATCTACTCAGGCTGACATCTATATAAAAAATACAGCTTTTCAAAACACCCCCAAAATGCCCTCCAAGGTGACCACAGTACATTATCCTAAGTCTTCATCCCTTCTGTACAACTCCAGACACACTGAAGGAAATAAAAGCATCTCCCTTTACTTGTTAGGGCCTCCTCCATTCCCCACTGTCTTAACACATGTAGTAGCTTACTACCAACTACTCGGTCACCCTATCTGGTCTTGTGTGTATGAGATCACCTCACACTGGCAAGCAAGCATTTTGAAGAGCAGTTTATAAATCAGAGTCATGTTTCATCCTCATCCTGAAACAACCTGTTTCAAAAACATAAAGATATCATGACATTATCAGGTATAATTTTTATAGGCTTTTAAAATAATTTTCCTGCCCTTCATATTCTAGTAACATGTATCTTATTTTATTTAGTCTATCAAGCCATTTCATGCAGGTCTTTAGTAATAATAAATCTAAATTTTCTCAGTTTTTATCAATATTCATCATAAAAGTTGACTACAAAAATATGGCTTCAATCAAATTTTGATTTGTGTTTCCAAAAGCAACCTAATAATGCCAGCGTCATGCCACCACTCTGACAATACAGTAAGGCTTCATGGTTTCTATTTGGGGTAGTTCAGAATGCATCACCTTAAAAATATCCTTTCCAACATGCCAAAAGATTGGTGATGTTGAAGCTGGTTGGTAGGTACATAAGCATTTAATACACTAGTCTCTAATTCAGTATGCTTGAAATTTTTCATAATAAAATGTTTAACAGCACTACACTTCCTTTTTTTTGAATTTCTATCTATAAATTTTAGTCACCAACTATTTATAATGCTTTAATGTATAGTTTCTTAAACTGTGGGCAAGACTGCATATGGGTAATGGAACTGAATATGGGAGTTTTGAAAATTCAGGCAACAGCAAACAGTTTCTGAATGTGCAAGAACCAAAATTAATTCCAATCAAAAATGTAACAAACCCAATGTTTCTGAAGCACTCACTTAGTTAGGAACCCACAGCACATACACTTTGCTTTGTGCATGCCATCAGCCACGCAACACCAGGTAATGCTACCTGACCGTCTCAGCTCAGATGAGACTACTCTGTGTCTTGTTTCAGCTACTTTACAATGAAGTTGTCTGCTTATACAAACATGATATAATCATGTAAAAAAAGCTAGTAATATTTTCTGTCTTTCCTCAGCATCTATCACAAAACACTTTAAGTTGTTAACACTCAAGTTGTTAACTTGAGTTTCACTAACAAAAACATCATTAAAGGCCAGTGAAATGACTCAGCAAGTATAAGTGTTTGCCATCAAGCCAGATTACCTGAGTTCAATCCTCAGAGGCTATAGCGAAAGGGGACAAATTACTCACTGAGATTGAACTCTTGACCTCCACGTGTGCAGTGGTATATGTTTGTGCACATGAACACACACACATACACAAAATTAATTTTAAATTTTGCTTTAATTTAATTATTCTAAAATCAATGTATCAATCAACTGTAAGAAACTCTAAAGATGTTCTACATCCTAAAATATCCAACATTTATAAGAAACTCTAAAGATGTTCTACATCCTAAAATATCCAACATTTACATTTACTCAAGACTTAATTATTTTTTAAAAATGTTTTTCCCTTATTTATCATGTATACGTGATGTGTGTGTGCTGGGGGGGTGAGAATACCACAGTGCATGTGTGAAGGGTCAAAGAAAGACAATTTGCAGAAATAGCTTCCCTCCTTCTACCATGTTTATACTACATACTGACTCAGCTTGTCATGACTGTCACTTTCACTTGCTGAGCTATCTTACTGGCTAAAAGATTTAATCCTTACTGTAAAAATAAGCAAGCATACTTATCCCATTAACATGCAAATTTTGTTATTAATAAATGATAAAATTATATACAAAAACTGTTTAAAATATATTTCTTTATAATTTAGTATCAATAAATACTTTATATGCCTAATTTCTTTTTTTCTTATTTATTTTTTGTGTGTATGTGTACCACAGCCCACTTGCAGGTGGGTCAAAGGACAACAGTGTACAGCCATTCTCCCCTTCTACAACGTGAAATATGGGGCTACAGCTCAGGGTGCTAAGCTTGGCAGCAAGTGTCATAACCCACTGAGCCATTCTACAGACCGTGTACACATATTTCATATATCCATATACCTAGGATCTCCTAAAACTGTCTTTGGCAAAAAAGGAGTCATGAGTGGAAAAAAAAGTTTAAGAAGCCTTAATTAATTTTACTTGTTCACTATGGTATTATCATAATACTGACAAGAAATGTAAAGCAAGGAGAAATGACCTGTTCAAGTCACATAACTAGTATGAAGAAAACAGGATAGGCATATCTAGCTATCTCATGTCAAGACTCTATGGTACAGAATCAACCTTCAGAGATTTTTCTGTGTCCAGGTTTCTCCACCTTAACACTCTAGTTGAAAACAAATCCTCTTTGAGGATGAAATATTACCTTTCCATGTTACCAGTCTATGGAATTCCCATCACCACAGCCTAAAGGAACCCTATCTATACCTCTTCACAGGCTACAGAGTTGCCAATGGATAAGCCTGAGTTGAGTGGAATAAAGAGAAAGAGGGGTAAGGGAGATGGGAGAGGTAAAGCAAGGCACTTATCTTAGATGCTTTTGGGAAAAACAACAGTTTATGTACAAAGCACACCGAAATGCTATCTTTCTCCTATCTGCTGGCCAACTGTTAGAAATAAGCCAACTTTCTATTTTGATTTTATCAACACTGGTCTGCACCACTACTACCTCATTTACAATATTTGAAAACTAACACTGATACTTTGCCTCTTTGCCTGGCACTATAGTTGGTGGTATCCATGGCTCCTGAAATTCTTCAGAACTAATACCATTAAGCAAGCACACTTGTGATAAAAGTAGGAACAACTATTGTAGTTGGGGCCAAAATGTTTTGAGTCACAGTTAAGCTAACATACTCAAAAAACAACTGGCTCTGTGGACTGGCTGCAGTAAGTTTAGAAGTGACTGGTAGTACACGGCCTTCAACACTGCTACATGGTTGTCTAGTGCACATTTGAGGCAGCACTTGGAGAAGCCATCTTTAAAAATTGAAACAAACCTCAATGTGGTGCTAATATATGAATAATCCAAAAGCTAAATTTCCAGTATGGGTATAGCTTAAATAAACTGAAATATAAAACTGTGACAATATAAACAATATAGACCATGATGATACTCATAATAAGCGTAACACACAAGCCAAATACAGAACTGTATCCAAGTATGATTGCTGTTACCAAAAAAAAAAAAAAAAAAAGTACTTTAACACAAGCAACACAAGGGAATTAAAAAATGTGTAGGAGCTAAGGTCTGTTGGAATGATACAGCTGCAGGAAACCTCTTCTTTAACTCTGGATTTTAGTAATGCTGCCTTGGTATTTGTCAAAGAAAAGCAAAGTTTCTGAAAAGCCTAAGATCCTAAGTAAAATGACATGTCAGAAAACCATGGTGCTCAGACAAGAAGAAACCCTATTCCTCCCGTGAGAGCCATCTTGGGCTGCACCTCTTCTTTCCAAATTACTCACCAATGTAGATTTATCTAGTTTCACTCAATTATTTCACAAAAGCTTGGTGAAAACACTTTACAAGTAGATACAGTAGCTGAGAAACCCACATAAGATTAACAACAAGTTACTACTAGGTTATCATGGAAAACAGGATGATTCTTTCCAAACAGAAAATGCACAAAAGTAGTTCTTACTAGTCACCCTTCAGAGCAACCCTTCTCTATGGTAAAGACATTTTTCAGTACCTCTCAGAACAACACCACTTTAGTACTCAACAGCATAACCCTTTACCAGGTAAAGCACTTCTAAGACAACCACATCGTCAGACAGAAACTCAATGAGCTGTTTAAAAAAGAAAGAAAGAAAGAAAGAAAGAAAGAAAGAAAGAAAGAAAGAAAGAAAGAAAGAAAGAAAGAAAGAAAGAAAGAAAGAAAAAAAAAAGACACAAACACAGAGTTTATAAATGAGAACTGGAAAGACCAGGGCTGCTTACAGAACCTAAGGCTTGGAATTAGCTTTGCTTCTTGATTTCATCACTGACGCCCTGTGTGCTCTGATCTATGTTCTCCTTTCTAGTTTATTTGCCATTTCTCATCAAGTTGCAGGATCTAAGATTTTTATTTTTGGCTATGCAACTTGACTGGTATCTACATTCAGCTGCATGAGTTATTACTGAAGTTTCAATAAGAGAAGCAAGTTAATAATCAGTAATCACACCAATATACTTGTCAAAGCTTTTCCTGGGCTGGCAAGATGTCTCAGCATGTGAAGGTACTTGCCCTGTAAGCATGATGACCTGAGTTTGACTCTTGAAATACAACCTCCCACCCCACACAATAATAAACAAAACACTTTTTTAAAAGTTACACTTACCTCATTTCCATACACCATCAAATGATGAGTTGTAATGAGAGATTTGAAGACCACCACCCAACTACTGTTAGTAGTTCTTTCAAATAAACTGTCTGCCAACTGTGGGATGTTCACATTCATCTCATTTGTACACTGAATTAAGTCTGTAATTTAAAAAAATAAAAGATAAATTTACTGTCTGGTTGTAATTTAATGCTAGTGCCATATTTGCATAGTAACAAGTATTTTAAAATAGCTAACAAAGTATAGCAACAGTGTGGACAATTTAAAACTCTTCTAAGAGGTCAGAGGATGTACTTGTTACCAAGCCTGATGACTCAAATTCAATACCCAGGATCCACAGGGTGTGAGGGACGGACGGACGGACGGACACACACACACACACACACACACACACCCCTTTCAAAAGAAATCACATGTACAGAAGCTTGAGTAGGAAGTAGGCCTGCCACCTGTATGACGGTCTGCTCTACGGTGCTATTACCTAACAGAAAAGGAGCAGAGATGTGTCTGTGACAGGGGAAATCTTAGTTTGGCACATTCTTGTCCCTCTCAATTCTACTGGTTAACTCTGGATAGCCATTCTTGTCAGCTGGCTAATTCTGACAAAAAAAACTGAAAAGATTTAAGTTTCCAAATTAAAAATGATTAATACTGCTAAAGATATATCTAAATTCCAATTTATTTTATTTACTTGTTAATTTTTAAGGCAAGGTCTCTTTATCAATTTATTTGTTTGTTTTTGAGGCAGGATCTCAGCATAGCCCTGACTGTCTTGGAAGTGACTATATAAACCAGGCTCCAACTCACAGAGAACTCACAGGCCTAAGTACATGTGCCATCACACCTGGCCTAAACTCCAATTTGACTTATTTCAAACTCAAAGGCATTATTATAAAGCAGTCTGGCACACAACTGTTTAACTACCCAAACTGGAAAAAATAAAATTCTTAATAGACCTCATAGTTTTACTTATAATCTGCTTTAAATTTTTCAGTGTCAAGTTCAATATAGGAAATTCAAATGGTCCAATTTAAAGAATAGAGAGAAGTAGACCTAGACATGACTTATTTTACTTTTAAAACACGTATCAAATATGATTACAAACATGTCAGCTATAAGAATGATGACAAAGTTGTTATAACTACCCATGACTAATAGAAATTTGTTCACTTTTACTGTTTAGTTGAAAATGACTAAACAGGAATTCAGATAACCTAACTTGGCCTTGACTGCTTGCAAAAAAACGACAGCAACAAGTTATATGCTTGCAATTCCTTATAATGCTTGCTTTAGTAGATCCAACTAGTAACATTTGCTAAGCTACTGAATTTAGACAAACAGCTACCCAAACCAATACTGCCTGAAGAACAAAACACCAAATAATGTAACAGAAAGCCTAGACAACAGAATAACCAAAGCTTTCAATCCCAAATCAAATGTAACCAACACGAAACAGTAAATTCAACTTGAGTGTACTTGTTCTGGGAGTTTAAGAAAGGAAGGAGTCCAATCAGCTGTGCCCCCATCCTCCTGCTACTTTAGACCTGCTCTAACTAAGGCCCTGCATGTCTGCTGCTTGCTTTATTCCAAATACAGTCTGCTGAGGGCAAAGCCTACCTAGGACTGTGTTTAAAAACTGGGTCTCCCTATATAGCCAGAACGGCTCTGACTCACAGTCCTCCTGGCTCTGACCTGATTCTTAGGTTTAAGAAACTAACCTTCAAGCCCTACTTCCTCCCATTTAGCTTTATATTCCATATTTTTCTTTTATATCCTTCCAGAAGACAACTTGAGGAACTACTCAAGTTTGAACTATAGTAACTACTTCAAAATAGCATTAGTGTTTTTGTTTGGGGTTGTATGTGATTTGTGTTCATGTTCGTGTGGCTATGTGAGCAAGTGTGTACAATGTGCATGTGTGTGGGAATACACATAGGCCAGAGATTAATGCTAGGTGTCTTACTATTGCTCTCCACATTTTTTGAGACACGGTCTCTCACTGAACCTGTTTCAGCTAGACTGGCTGGCAACAAGCCCTTGAAATCGTCCTGCTTCTGCACCCCTCCCCCCAGTATTGGGATAAAAGGTGCCCGCCTCTATGCCCAGCTGTTTACATGAGTGCTGGGCTCCAAGTTTAGGTCCTCATATTTGTAACACACTTGTATGGCAATCACTTTACCAACTGAGCCATTTACCCAACCCGTTTATAACCTACTTTTGAAGTTGAACCTACCATCAAACTACCCAAAAGGTGCTCCTACTTCCTCCCCTTGCATCTGTCAGTACAGAGATACATTCTACGTATCAGTAACCAAAGCTTCCTCATAGCATCTCCTATAACTCCCAAAGCCCGTCTCTTTTTTATCTCAGCATGACTATAACCCCACGACTAAGACTACCAACAATGAACTGGGCAGGCATGGTAGTACAGTCAAGCAAGGAAGCAGGAGAACCGCCACTTAGCATAGTGAGTATAAGGTCAGTCAGGGTTACATAAACTACTCGGTAAACAAAAGGGACTGCCAAGAGTAAGGAGAACACTGGTCAGATTGGCTTCCTTCGTTTTGGTGATAGCTGATTAGAGGTGTCACCTACCCACAATGCCAGCACAGAATGCTCTACAAAGCAATACTATCTAACCTAAATAATGTCCTTACTTACAACATGGGACAAGGCACTGCACTTTGCTATTATCTTCTTGCATCTTACCCTCAAACAGAACACCTTTCCAATGTTGTATGGTATAGTTTGCTATTTCATACCTAAAACTTTCCATTCTAGTTCACTACATTACTTTTTAAATGAAGATTTCCCTTCTATAAAAACTAAAGCACCTTACAAATCCACTGAAACTGGAACATAATTCTATACTGCAGAACTTTCTGCTATGCTGAATTGACTTCCAAATCATTTTGTTCTACTAATTACCTTAAAAGACACCTCCATTTCTTTATTCATCAGAAACAGCCAAGGTTAAATAAAAAGCCTAATTTTTCAGGAAGAATGCATTTCAGGGTCAATTACAGTGTACCCCTTATGATCTACTCTTCCCCCTGCACACCTCTGTTTCAACTCTCCCAATGTCTTTCTTTGCAATGTTTCACAAATGCCAAACACTGTTTAACTCAGATGTTTGGCCCTGCTGTTCCTTCTACTTGAGACGCTCTTGTTCAGGATACCTGCTTTCTCACTTTCTTCCATAGATCTTTGCTGAAATGTCACCTTTACTGGGTAAGCTTGTTTGAATATTGATTCATATTAACAAATCCTTAGGGCACGTCTGAAACTCTGTGCTATCATTAGCTACTACACTGTGCACTTCTTACTACTTAGCTTAATGTTTGTCTCTCAACTCTTAGTTTTTGAGTGGACAAAATTGTCTTGTTCTCCATTATTTCCCTAGAGGCCTGAAACAATGCCACACATACAGTGGTCACTCATTTTGGTATGTATTTGTTCACTTTCTTTTTGAAGGCACATCTATTTGGCCCAGGGCTCACCTGACATTCCCATGTAGATCAGGCTGGCGTCCAACTTTCTGCCTGTCCCCCAAGTATGGGAATTACAGCTCTATGCTAGATGCATATGTACACTTTAAAAACGCAGCCAGCTGGGCATAGCAGTACAGGCAGGAGGACTGCCACAAGGTCAAGGCTTGGCTACGGAGAGATGTTAAGGCCAGTCTGAGCTATTATGAGACCCTGTACCCCCCCCCAAAAAAAGGAGCAGAGAGAAAGGGGAGAAAGAGGAAGAGGTACGTAATTGAGGGAGAAGGGAGCGGGAGGAGGCAGGATACACATTCAAAATGGTGTATACTAGCTAAACTAACATACTACAACTATTTGCTCTTAAAAAACATATGCAATTTTCAAATTTCAAGTTAAAGGACAACAAATTTTCACAAAATCCTTATGCACTCTGGTTGAGTAAGAAACAATCACATGGAGAGAAGGATAACTATAGAGGTTGCAAGGTAATATTTCATATATAACAAAACAAGAAAAATCAAGTAAGAATTCATAAGACTGTGTACCAGAACAGCCCAGATGTAAAACTAGAGTTATATAATTATTACTAGGGTGAGGAACTATATAAATTCGCTGTATTTCCCAACAGTTCCTTAATTCAGCACTCTCTTCATGGAGGTAATTTTTCTTCTGTATGAAATTTCTACCATAAAAGCAACTTAAAATGCTAATCTTTTTCCACTTGTGACTAATCAAAAGCAAACTTTCAAACAAATTCACTTATGAGAATTTCAAGGCTATTGCTTGTCCCACTCTGAATCCAGGAGAGAGAAAGAAAGGGGGGGAAGGGAGGGAGGGAATGTTTGTGTGTGTACACGCGCGCACATCCCTGGCTGGCCTGAAATTTACTACGTAAGTCAAGCTGACCTCCAACTCCCAGAAATCTACCTTCAGCCTCTCAAGTGCAGAAATTAAAGACATTTGTCAATCATGCCCAGCCCAGGAAACATTTCTTAAAAGCAAAAACTCTATAACAAAATTGCCATGCATGTCAAAATCTTTTAAAATTAATTACCTCAAGAATATAAACACTGAAGTTCTTCATCAACATTTTATTAACAATTCCCAAACCCACACTCAACTAATACAAACAACAAATAGCACGTAAGTTCAAATAATGAGAATTTCTAGAGTTTAATGTCTTGAAGAAAATTCACAACAGTGAGTATCACTTTCCTGACAGAAAGTTGATGGAATCATCAACTACCAAAACAAAATGTTCTTGCTCTTATCATTAATGCATTCCCTCAACAACTATGGAACTAGAATTAGCATCTGAGAAACCAGATATTAGTTCTATTTATATAGGCAAGGCTCTTTCTGGAAAGTAACGAGGTCACAGGAACTCACTACTATGTGACAGATTTACAACTAGAACTAAAGGATAAGAACATTTAAAAATGTATAGAAAGGATGCCCAGGTACTTTATGAGACAGGGACACACTAGGTGAACTTTAAATTCATGATCTTCTTGTCTCAACATCATAAGCACTGAGGTTACAGGTGTGTATCATTGGGCTCAGAGCAACTACTCAATTTAAAGCAGGTCCTAAATTACAAATACCTAACAACAAAAAGAATAAGAAAAATAGTATAAACACAGTCCTGTATTAAAGAAAAATATTTTAGAATGTATAAAATTTTGAACAGTTACCAAATGGCTTAACTAGTCTTATAGCCAAATTACTAGTCCAGGCCACCAGCCTATGTAGACCTCCTTACACCAACTTCAGAAACTTACACAAAGACATTTAGTAATCTCATCTACAGTAAGCAAGGCAGCTAAGCAATGCTAGTCAGTCAGTGGCATTCAAAACTGAAATGCAAAGGTCGAGTTCCCATGTAAATATAGCCATTCAGTAGACAATACCAAAACAACTCTAGCAAACAAGATTTTTCTAACATATGAGAGCATGGCTAAAAACATACCATGCTTTTTAAGAGTGATACAGAATAGTCAGTGGGCAAATATTACTATCTCTTTCAGAAGAATTGTTTGAAAGACAACCTCTTTGTTACTTCAGGTTTTTGTTTGTTGCTAGGAGGAAAATTAAGTGGCCAATTAAATACCACTTCATATCCCAAATCTTTGGAACTTTTTATGAATGCGGAGTACAAATTCTTGATCACCAAGAATAGTAAGGATAAGAGCAAGAAAACAACTTCTGGGATTCTAACATATAAGTAGTAGAACATTTTACCGTATAGCAAAAATGTAGACATGGTTAGTAAACATGGAAGTTACAATTTGACTTAAACCAAAGCAAATCACATATGTCAAGGGACACCTACCCTAGTCTTAGTGTCAAATGTTGGAAAATGTCTTAATAGCACTATTTCTTGCTCTAACTCTTATGTAAGGGATCATAAAGTATGTAACTACTAAAACATGTTTAAAGTTTAGAATTCCATACAAGAACACATGGCTGTATTTTCATAAAACTTCCATTAGAATTCAAATATATACTGCTAAGCCTGGCATGATGGCATAGACCTATAACCCAACTACTCAAGTGACCAGAATAAGAAGTTTATGAACTGAGGCTGGCCTGAGCTCAAGAAGAGCCCTGACACCCACCCCCCCAAAAAAAGAAGAGCCCTGACTACATGAGACCCTGTCTCAAAAGCAAAAACATTACGTATGTAGGCAGATTTCTACCTTTCTTAGGAACTCAATCTAACAATCTACCAAACAGACTTTAGGGTAGTAACAGGGTAATGGCTTTAAAATAGATTAGAATGCCCAGTACAGGGTAGAGACTACGCTAACTTGAAATGGAAAGGGAGATTCAAGGTATTAAAAAGACAAAACAACCAGATGACTCAAGTTAAAAAAACAAAAACAAAAAACCTAAAACTAAAACACTAAGGATCCTAATTCACACTGTAAGTGAACATGCCTAATGATACAGAATTAGTTAATTAAAAGGTAATACAGTCTTACAATGAGAGAATATTAAAAACATGGCAAAAAAAAAAAAAAAAAGCTGTCTGGGGAGAAATAGTCTACCTATTACTAAGCAAAAGCCAGAGAAGAAACAGACTCATATGCAACACAAGTGCATACTTTAGTCATGTGTATTTGCTACTGTATTTGGACAAATACTAACAAACACTAAAGAACTGACCTTCCACAGTGTTGAGAGGGAATCAAGGCTAAGGTATAAAAAAGCTATTCCAGAGCCAGGTGTGGTAGCATAGACCTTTAATCCTAGCACTAGGGAGGCAGAGGCACGTGGATCTCTGAGTTTGAAGCCAGCCTGCTCTACAAAGCGAGCCCAGGACAAGCAAGACTACACAGGGAAACCCTGTCTTGAAACTGATCTCTGTGAGTTTGAACCCATCCTGGTCTACAAAGTGAGTCCTTGGCAGGCAAGGCTACACAAAGCCTATCTCGGAAAACCAAAGAGGGAGGAGAGGGGGGGTGGAGCTACGCCAGTGTCTGTGTGATTCTGGGACCACAGCAAGCACTCACGTCACACATACATAGTACAGCAGTCTACTCATTCAAGACCCCTGCAAGGTATGTCCAATGACCGAAAGGACAGGCTTGACAGGAAACTGCATGTGAGGCAAAGGAAGGAAAAACAAGATTTCCACTGTTTAAGAGCTTAGAATTTAGTCCAGGGTGGTGGTGCAAACCTTTAGTCCTAGAACACAAGGGGAAGGCAAGAAGCAGCTGCACCTCTGTGGCCGGGCTAGTATAGGGCAAATTACAGCGCAGCCACAGCTGCATAGAGAGCTAGTCAGAAACAAGCAAACAGCACAGAATTTGAAGTACTAGGTCAGTATTTTGAACTCAATTCAATTTTCTCAATGGTAGTACTAAGAAATCTCTAGACCTCATAGTTCTATCTTAGAAAACCAAATCCTACTTGTAGGCAAAACAACAGTCTGTTAGCATAAAGTTGGTATGCTATTTCTGTCACCACGTTCTCAAAATGAACAAAATAAAAAAATTAAGAGGTAATTCTACAACTGTGTAACAAGACATTATATTTATCCTACTAATTAATAAATTAGCAATCCTTTTAACTAAATGTTGTAACTGCTATATAGAAATAATTTTTCCAAAAAGAACTACTTAATAGAAAAACAGCTGTGAAATCTCTGCAAATTCTTTTATCTGCTTCTGTTATTTTAACAAAGTTCTTTTTTAAAAGAACACATTAACTAGAAAGACCTCCATCAATGCAAGTTGCAGCTTTTAGAACATAATAAAGGCAAATTAAAGAAAATTACTTCAGAAAAATATTGTTTAAAACTTAATTGAAGAGCAGTAAATTTTTCTGGAAATATACTACACAGCCAAAGTGATAAGGATCATGGAAATACTTCTTTTCAAAAGCAATAAAATTAGTTACTTTGAAGAAATTGAGGTGAAACATGAGGACCAAAGATAAAAAAAAAAAAAAACCCAGTGTTAGAAAAATGGATTTGTATAGACTAGGTATGTACACTACAAAGTACAAATCTAGATTTGTACTGTGCATACTTAATCTAAAAGTGCAAAATAAATTATTTTAGTTATTGGAGAGCCATTCTGTATTTGCCTTAAATTTTAAAGTTGAAACAAAAACAGCTTCTTCAAATCAGCTTAACTTACTGTCTCTTAAAATTATCCACTATAATCTCATTGGTCTTTTCACCTAATAATCTATCATAAATACAAAAAAATCTTACAACAAAAGCAAAGGTTTGTTATGAAGATACTTTATAGAAAGACATACTCTCAAAATATCAAGTATCTAGTGATGATACCCTGGTCAGTGTCCCTGTCCTCCCATTCTCTAGATGCCTGTGTGATGACTGAGTAAGCTCTCTTAACACACACAGCACGCCGAGCTGCTGCTCCTCTGTGTTTGGATGCCTGCATTCCTACCACTGGGTGGCAGACTGATAAGAAAAACAGACACTGGCAAGACAAGTTCAGGCTCATAGATAAGTTTCCTTAACTTTGAGGTTAGGGCTCTATTTTATATGTACTTCAGAGTAGTGCTTTCCAAACCACATATCCCTGCCACAAATTACAAATAACAAATACACAGAACCCCTATTTTTGGCAAGTACTGCCTCAAAATATTTCTATGTCAATTTTCAACTTATCAGAAAATGTAAGATCAAAATGTTACCAGAATAAAAAACCCATGGAGCTGAGGCTGTAGCTCAGTGGTAGATCATATAGAAGGCCCTGGGTTCAAATCTCTACATTCTCCCTCGGCATCTCGCCTCCCCCCCCCCAAAAAAACCTAAGGAATAAAAAAGGACCTGGGTGGTTGGTAAGGGCAGCGCTCCCTTTTCTGAGAGGGGAAGGGGGGAGGGTGGTACTGGGAGGAGAGGAGGAAAGGGTGTGTTCAGAATATAAAATGAGTATTTTTTTTAAAAAGAATAAAAACCCATCACCTAATATAAGAATTTAAAAATATTTATTTAAATTGAACAGGAAACCAAAATGAAAGCATTAAAATGATATAAAATCCATGGTAAAGCAAAAGGTGTTTTCCTCTCTTCCTTGAAGATTTGAAGTTTCAGAATTACAATCTCTCCTACAGGAAAGAAAACATTTTAAGTATCAAGCAGTATAAAATTCAAATGTTATATGCCAAATCACAAAGCTTATTATATTCTAAAAATCTCACTAATTACTCTTGCCTGATGACAGAGGATTCTCAAAAGCAGTCCCGTTAAGGAAACAGGAACTTACAAAGACCAACTTCCTAGGCAAACTGAAGTCTATTTGCAATACTTTATTGGCCCTGGTAGGCTGGCTGACCAGTCTGCAGGAGATGCTCACACCCAGGAATACATATATGGGCAGCACAAACTGGAGTCCATTAGATATTTAAAAGAGGACATGAAGTTGGCAGTGGTAGAAAAGTAGGGGTGAGTCTGGAAGTTGGGAATGTGTAGAAAGGCA
>OU015752.1:106774737-106786064 GCA_907169655.1 Acomys percivali | reverse complement strand
AATAATAATAATAATAATAATAATAATAATAATAATAATAATAATAATACCCCCCACTGGAATCTCAATTATTTTTTGTACTTTAAATGAGTCAAAATCAACACCAGACATGTATTACGCTTCATCAAGTGTTGCTATGCCTATGGCAAAGAGGCACCAAGATCATTAAGAAAGTCAAATGAACTGACAGATACAGCTAGAAATTAGAAACAATAAGAAGCCTATCTATCTATATGGCTTCAAGTTTTGAACTAATGCTCTATAAGTGGAAAGCATGAGCAATTTTAACACGCTGTTAATAAATAGGTATAAAATAAAGCCGTAGTATTTTCCCTAATGAGTTAAAACTTGAGTTTTGAATTTTTTAAAATTTCTATGACGAAATTAAGCATTAATGCAAAATCCTGATCCTCACACATTTTATAACCACATTAATTCTCTTCTGATTCTATGACCCATAACCCATTTACTCAACACTTAAAATTTTTTTTCATTTCCTAAACAAATGTCTTTGGAGGGTGGTGGATGATATCAAGGTTTCTCTCAGCCTTGGCTGTCCTGGAACTTACTATGTAGACTAGGCTGGCCTTGAACTCACAGAGATCTGCCTGCCTCTGCCCCCGAGTACTGGGATTAAAGGCATGTGCTACCACACCCAATGCTGATAAAAATTTTTGAAGGAGGTTTTGTTATTTTGGTTTTCTGAAACAGGGTTTCTCTGTGTAGCCTTGCCTGTCCTGGACTCTGTAGACAAGGCAGGCCTTGAACTCACAAGAGATCTGCCTGCCTCTATCTCCTGGATGCTGGAATTAAAGGCGTGTGCCACCACACCCAGCTTTTAAACTTAAAAGTTTCATGAAAATTATATACTCAAGTAACATGAACTAAAGGGAAGAAAAATACCTGCTTAAAAACCCAAACTTTGACCATCAAAAAATATTTGTTGGACAGAGAAAAGGCTCCACTGATGCACAAAGACCTGGCTTCAAATTCTAACACCACATCAACTAGACAGTGGTGCACATCTGTAACCCCAGCACTCTCAAAAGTGGAAGCAGAAAAAGCAAAAGTTGGAAGCCAGCTTTTTTGGTTACAAAGCAAGTGGCAAAGCGTAGCCTGGGCTATATGACATCTTCAAACATTACCTTCCAAAAAATAAAACAGTATGTGTGGGAGGGAGGATACCACACTATTTCACAATATATATAAATAGAATTTGATCATTGAAGATAATGTGCTATTTATTAGAGTTACTGTGTAAAAATCAACCCGATATACTAGCATAAGAAATTAGAGGACTCAGAGCCAGCCGTGGTGGCGCACGCCTTTAATCCCAGCACTCGGGAGGCAGAGGCAGGCAGACCGCTGAGAGTTCAAGGTCAGCCTGGTCTACAAAGCAAGTCCAAGACGGCCAACATAAACCCTATCTCGAAAACCAAAAAAGTAAAAAAGAAAAAGGAAAAAAAAAAAAAAGAAATTAGAGGACTCGGTATGCATTTTAAGGTATCAGATTACTTCTATTAAAATTAGAAAGATAGTAACATTTGGCACATTGACTGGTAATTATGGGCTTTTACCCTTCAAGTATCCGTCAATAAAAGGCATCTTCATAAGCATGTTTCTGCTACTAAAAAATCTGATAGTAAGAGCAAAGGGAACACACCTTAAATTCCAGCACTTGGGGAGCAGAAGGAGACAAGTATCTGTGACAGCTGGGCAGCCACTCTGATCTACACAGTGAGCACATGCTAGCAAAGGCAACATAAAGAGAGCCTGTCTAGAAAGAAGAAAATGAGTGAGGAAGTGAAAGAAGGAGGGAATAGGGGAGGGAGAGAGACTAGCTCAAGAATACATCATACTTAATGCCTCACTGGACTTTTATTTGGCTGGCATGTGTACCAACCACAGTAACAACTGCGGTAATGCTAATAATAAAGACCTCAAGACCAAATGCAGCTGCTTCTTTCATTTAAGTATCTCTAACCAAATAGATGTCACATGTATAGTTTCAAAAACTAAATTCTATCTATGGATAACGTTTAAAAAGTCTGTTAAATTTCTGAAAGGATATTATGCTCCTTGTTGGCTTGTCATAAGGAAATAAAGTAAATCTTAAGTAGTACAGCTAGCCACCTTTAAATAAACTTAACCACCTTTCTACTGTCATTCTACAATGTCAATATTTAACTTCCAGTGCAATTTTGTCAAAGAATCCTCAAATAAATCTTATGCTCAACTAATTAATATGCTACTACAGGGATAAGACCTTTCCAGTTGAGCCTTCCTGAAACTTGACAAGCACTGGAGTACATGAACCAGCTTATCCTTTCACGGCTGCTGTCAGACACCTTTTACAACAACTAGAATTGGCAAGTGAGAAGGTGAGTATTTTTAGACCTTCCTATGACATTGTCCTTTAAAGTTCATATGTCCCTGTTAGAAGTCTTTGGAATCTCACTTAACAGTCTGTCCTAAGTGCTACTCCATACGTGCTTTAATAGTACTGAGGATATAATTTCACCATCCTTAAAGTTCTGCTCTAGGGTCTCCTAGCTCTTCTAAGCATGTGCCATTCGGCTCCATGGGATGTGACTCTATTATATAACAGGGCTGCAACATACCAAAATGAGTGAACGATCTAGAATCAAATTCAAAACTCACTTTTGATCACTATGCCTCAACTATCTCAGCCATTTAGTTTCTTCTTTGCATTTGTTTTGGCCAGGCACGGAGCACAAAGCTGTAATCCTAGGGCTTAGGTGGCTGAGTGGGGAGCATTGCCAGAGTTGAAGGTTACCTGGGTTACATACATACTGAGTTCTAGGCCAACGTGGGCTGTATTGTTAAGACTGTATCTCAACTCCCAAATAAGCAAGCCAGAACTACAAGAGACTATCTCAGGAAGAAAAAAAGGAACCTCCAGTGCAGCCACTGGCCTTATAAATCAAAGCCCAAATTCCCCTAGGCAGCACACCTGAAATAACATTACCAATTACAATTTGAATTCAGTTTCCTATTCTACTAACCTCACAGAAATGCTACCCTTCCTTTCCAAAGATGTAATCTGAAAACAAACAGGGAGCAAGCAAATTTAAAAGGCAAATTTTCTAAGTGTAACTACAAACTGAACATGATTATAAAGATTACTATAAACTACACCAGTAAGTTGTTTATTTGATTTTCAGTCACTACAGGACCAAAAACAAACAAACAAAAATCAAGGGGAAGGGGAAATAATAAATCAACTAAAAACTAGCTGCACAGTCTGCCTCTTAACACCACAAGCAGCACATCAGTCTCCTAAGAACTAGCAAAATATTCACTGTGAGTAAACACGAACTCCTTTTCTCTTCTACTAGCAGTTATCACAAGTCCACAAGACAGTTCAGTCCAAATCTGTATAAGCAATTATATATTTTAATGCAAATAATTAATAAGAAAATATACGCAATTTCTTATACAATACACTCACAGAGAGAAGCAGCAGTCTTCACAACAAGCAAACCGAAAGTTAATAACAAATCTTATCCTATAATTATATTAAATAAAGCATAAAAAAAAGGCTTATGCCAACAATCTATAATTGACCATTTAACTAATTCTAAGATGTTACTTTCTTAGAAACGGTACAGGGTAATGGGTTAAGGATGCTCCTAATATACTTTCAAGTGTTCTATTATAATAAAGCCAAAAAAATACAGGAGAACTAATCATCGTAGATCATTTAGTCTATAGTAGTTGCAAGCATGCTACTATCACCCTTTACCTTTTCCTAATATCAAAAACATAATACTGGTATAAAGTCTCTGAACTGAAAAGTGAGCTGACTTAAGATCAATATCACACTTGAATATTTTCAACATTAAGTGAAACATTAATTCTATTCAAAAATAAGTTAACACTTAAAAACTGCTCACTGAATGGTCCACTTGCCCAGTATACTAAGTCCATTGTTGTCATCAAAGGTATAATAAAAGAAGTTGAACCAGGTGTGGTGGGCATGCCTTTAATCCCAGGCAGAGGCAGAGGCAGAGGCAGTGGAATCGCTGTGAGTTCGAGGCCAGCCTGGTCTACAAAGTGACTCCAGAATAGGCAAGGCTACACAGAGAGACCCTGTCTCAAAAAACCGAAAAAGAAAAACTTAAAAAAAAAGTTGAGGTGGAGCACTTCTGTAATCCCAACACCAAAGAGGCTGAGGCAGGAAGATCAGGAATTCTGTTAGCCTCAAGTGAGGGCCTCTCTCAAAAACAAAACAAAAGCATAAAAGCAATAAACACTTACTAAAAACACTGTTCTATAACAAAGGCTTCCAAATTAATGCATGAAGATCCTTTGACAAGCCAGGTGACTGAAGTAAAAACTTAAAAAGGAAACATGACATGTGTTTGAAAGGCCGATAGGAAGTCTCTTATCATCAAGTATTTTCATATTACTTCCATATTTTCAATAAGGGTACAAGAAATTTCACATTAGCCATTTTTTCCTAAAACAAAATCAAATAAAAGAATGCCACCTCGGCCAATAGTAGCAAGATATACAAGCTCTAATTGTTTTTAAGTAATAATATTAGTAGCTGGGGCTGAACAGTGATGGAAAATAAAGCAAGAGTTAGTAGACAAACTGTCTCTGTAGCCCCCAAAGCCTATGATAGTTTCCAAAGCCAACACAAAAAAAGCTAAAGGAGCACAAACATAGCATCACACACTAGCAGAGGAAGGAGGCAGTTTTTATTGTTCTTCAATAAGCTCATTCACTTGAAAGACAGAAATGCCCCCAAACCTCAGTATTTGTCACTGATTAATAATAATCTATAATAATAAACTAACATAAAACTGAAACAAACAATAGTATAGAGTACAATAAAGTGATATGAAGTACACACTGATATTGGAACTAGTCAAAATTTCAGTCTGGCCCAAGAGTTGTCCTATCTGTTACCCTACCACTCAGAAGGCTGAAGAACAAGAAATCCAAAATTTGAGACCAGCTTAGGCAAACAGTGAAACCCTGTCTCAAAATAAAATACCCTGGTTTAGTGGAGCCACCTAACCCCAATATTCAGGAGACTGAGAAAGAAGTAGGTGAGTTTGAGGTCAGCCTGGACTAAACATAAAAATTAGCATGCCAACTAGAGCTACATAGTACTGTCTCATAGAAACAAAAAACAGAGGCTTGAAGCCACAATCTAGTACAACCTTCTAGTATGCAAAAATAGAAAATCAAGAGTAAGCAAAGCTTCTCCCCCCCCCCCCATTTTCAGGCTGGCAAAAGAGAATACACAGTAGTTCCAACAATAGTACAATTTGATCCAAGCTACACAGCAATAACCTCTGACTAAAGATGTATGGTTAAAATTCTTTTTCTTTTCTTTCTTTTTTTTTTTTTTTTTTTTTTTTGGTATTTTTTTCCCAGGGCTTATCTGTAGCCTTGCCTGTCCTGGACTCATTATGTAGACCAGGCTGACAGGCTGACCTGGAACTCACAAGAGGTCCTCCTGCCTCTGCCTCCCCAAGTGCTGAGATTACAGGGCTGCACCACCAAACCTGGTAAATTCAACTGCTACAATCTGGCCTTGAGTCAATTACTTCAACTACATTTTTGACCCTTATAGCCCCAAAGAACCCCACTTCCACACAGAGCACTTGTTGACATTCAAACACTGCTGCAGTCTTCCTACCTGACATGTTAGTATGTTCTTTTCCTCTGCATGAAATCACCTCACCTATTAAAGGCAGTGCCTCCCTCCTCTGATTCTCAGTATCACTGGATTGGTACCTACCTTACATTGCCTGGTAAAACAGTTATGTATGTCATTTTCCTTACTAGATTAAGGACCCAGTCAGCAATTTCACTTTTAGATTCACCAATCAATAATCTCCACATAGTAACCTGGGCATATAGTAATAGTAGACAGTCAACATGTAATTACTAAGGAGTTTATTAATTCCCACCAGACTGTAAGTCTCATTTAGTAGATTCAGTTTTTAAAACATTAAGAATGACTGTTTGCAAATACAAACAGAACCCCC
Organism: Acomys percivali; assembly: GCA_907169655.1. Lineage (NCBI taxonomy): Eukaryota > Metazoa > Chordata > Mammalia > Rodentia > Muridae > Acomys > Acomys percivali. Next base: position 106,780,035 of record OU015752.1, on the reverse strand, counting down.
TAAAATCTTTATAAGTCACTATCATCTAATGAGTTTATATCCATTCATAAATTTAGAGCCCTTCTCAAAAACTAAATTTCCAGACAAGCCCACAAAAAAAAAGTCACAGTACAGCTAATTTCAGTTATTAAAATTCAAACAATATACATAACAACATCTGAAGTCCACTTTCAGCATGGGATCTCTGAGAACGTTAACAGGATCCTTTGTTCCTTCCTTTCTGTCCTCAGCAGTCCACAAACTACCAAGCAAAAGAAAAAGGCACTCCCCACCTTCATGGCATTGGCACCTAACAAGAGTAAAGGGAGAGGAGTTCTAAGGTCTGTGGAGGAGAGGTTGAAAACAAAGTATGCCAAAGTAACAAACAAGACCTTCAAGGGCTCCTACTCAGCCTCATCCAGGCCCTTCTTCAAAACAATGCTTTCTACCGTGTAAGCTTCCCCTGGCACCACACTACAAAGCTCACTCTTACCTCCAAACCACTGTCTATGCTAATTTAAAAATAACTCTTTATCCATCTGCAAGATCACTATATATCCTTTAAATTCTGGTTCCCTCCTCTGTAGGCTTCACTAACCTCCTTTAAACTTAACTCTTCCCTCTTATTTTGAAACTTCACATATAAGCTATACACGTATCTCTATGCATACTTGGTTGTTCAGCACTCATAGTCCTTTTAGGATAAGGGCAAAGCGTATCTTTATACTCTTTCTGGCTTTTTGTACCCCATTCACTGTACCTATCCAAGACTGACACAAATGCTGCTCAATATTAATTCAAAGGTAGGCATGGCAGTAAGCCCAAGAGATCAAAGAGACTGCTATGAGTTCCATGTGAGCCAAGAATACAGTGACAGTTTGAAGGAAAAACAAACAAAAACCCTTCTTTTCTTTCAAAATCATGTTCTCTGGAGAATTTCATTAAAATACCATTTTGTCACTCAACCTTTCTTCAAGAAACAGTCTCATGAATAGATAAACCCATGAATCTCAGTAGGCTTTCTAAAACAGCATGGAAGCCAGGAGGGAAAGGATACAGCAGGTAGTAGGAAGACAATTCCCATCACCATTTATAGCAGTGTATTAAAGGTATAGTCTTCATTGCTTACTATTTCTATATATATGTTAATTTTTTACCAGTACTTTGTATCACAGCACACAAGCATTCAGTAAATAAGGTCTTATATCCTACCACAAGATACCAACTATTTGAACTAACCAAAGGTCTGTCTAGAATTCACTTTTAACAACTAATAAGCCCATACTCCTAGAAAGCAGAAAAACTGAAGGAAAGACTTAATGACAAATCATTTAAAATCAAATATACCAACAACAGGTAGGCCCTGGAAGATTCATTTTGACACTTTTGTGTCAAACTGCCCTAGTTTTATATAAATAAATCCAAATGCTTATTTCCCAATTTCCTTCATTCCTTTAATAAAAATTTACTTGAGTCTGAAAAGAAAATATTTAAACAATCATTGGCACAGCAAATACTACTGCTCTTCTGGCAATCTTTCTCTTCCTTTCATAAGACCACAAAGCACCACTCAATGCTACTTCATAGAACTCCTCACCCCTACTTGACCCAGTCAGCATCTTTTACCACATACTTGTCCCATGCTACATGGGGGGATCCTCTCCATAATTTTAAGTGCTAAAAATAAAAAATAAAATAAAATAAAAGACTTTGAGATATGGAAAGTACCATTACAAAGAAGTATAGGACATTTCTGCGTGAACAAAAACAATTGTTTATTGATGCTTCACCTGTAAGTCAGAACCTAAAAACATACCAATCAAGTGGTCCAGCCAACAGAATGTTTGTGCCAAATAATTCCATTCGTTCATCAATAAACTATGACCAATATTATAAATTAACCCCCATTACATGGAGGTTGTAGAACCAGACTTTATGGTGGCAGCAAAAAAAGGGTAGTTTTAAAAAGCAAGCGACCAAAAAAACCAAGACAACCTTCAGCTATCTTTAGATCCTCTTAACCTTGCCTATTTAGTCTCCATTCTCCCTCAGAAACTCAAATTGATATTTATCTGCCACTGGTCACAGCATTAAGGGGTGTGCCCTTAAGATGCAATTAGGCCATGTGGACTTCACCTTCACGAATAGGTTCATGTCATTATTGTAAGAGTGAGTAAGCTATCAAAGCAAAAGCGCTCACATGCTCTTTACCATGTGATGCTCCCTCCACCATGTTAAGACCTAGCAAGAAGGTCCTCACCAGACACTGGCACACAGATATCCAACTTCTCAGCCTCAAGAACCATGAGAAATAAATGCATTTCCTTCAAAAATTATTCAATATTATCTTAAAGTAGCAAAAATCAGATTAAGACACATCTTCGCATCATATATAAAATCAGTTCAAAAATGATCAATCGTAAATGTAAAGATAAAATTACAAATAAAACTGCTAGAAGACAAAGGTGAACTTGCATGACCTTGAATTAGCCAATGGTTTCCTAAGATATGATAGCATTAACAACCAAAGAAAACAGATAGTCACCAAAATTAAATACTTCTGTATATCAAAGGGCACTATCACAAAGTGGAAAGGCAAAGGAAGAGATGGCTCAGTGGGTAAAAACCTGAGAACCTGAGCTCAAACTCCAGAACCCACAAAGAGCAGCATCTGTCATCCCAACACTATGACAAGATAGAAGGCAGAAATGAGAACTGTCAGGAAGATCCCAGCCAGTTCACTGGGGCTGTGCAGAGCAAAGCAACAGAAACCAAAAGAGGGCCAGGTGGTAGTGACTCTAATTCCAGAATTCTAGAGGCAGAGGCAGAGGCAGATGTGTCTCTGTGAGTTCAAGGTTTAAGGCCAGCCTGGTCTGGTCTAGAATTCCAGAACAGTCAGGGCTACACACACACACACACACACACACACACACACAGAGAGAGAGAGAGAGAGAGAGAGAGAGAGAGAGAGAGAGAGACAGAGACAGAGAGAGAGAGAGAGAGAGACAGAGACAGAGAGAGACAGACAGAGAGAGAGAGAGACAGAGAGACAGAGAGAGAGAGACAACTCCTGAAAGTTATCCTTTCACCTCCTCATATGCAGCATGATAGCCGTGGCACACATTTTTTTTTTTTCAACTTATTTTTGGTTTTTTGAGACAGGGTTTCTCTGTGTAGCCTTGGCAGTCCTGGACTTGCTTTGTAGACCAGGCTGGTCTTGAACTCACAGCAATCCGCCTGCCCCTGCCTCTCCAAGTGCTGGGATTAATGGTGTAAACCACCATAAGTAAGTAAGTAAATAAATAAATAAATAAATATGCATATACCACAGAAAATAAAAATTTTAAAGCCCCAAACTGTAAAAACCACAGTACTCTTCTAGTTCCAGGAGTATATAAGGAACCATGTTAAAAGCATTGTGTATAAATATATTTTTTTCCTAAGACATACAACACTTAATAAGAGATGCTAAAAGATGTCAAGTGAAGGATACCAGAGACAAAGAGCCATGTGGTGATTCTACTAATAGGAGGTGATGCATACCTGTAATGCCAACAGTAGGAAGGCTAAATAAAACAGGAAGGTCGTGGCGTTTGAGGCCAGCCTGGGCTATATGGTGGGGCCTTGTCTCAAAACAAACAAGAGGCACCATCTAATCTAATCCATCTCTAGGGAACTATAAACCAAAATCACAATGAAATATACTTCAAACCCACTATGACAACTATTTTAAACGCAGCAAACAAAACTCCCACAAATAAGTGTTAGTAAGAATATGGAGAAACTGAAACTATCATACATTGTCAATAGTATTTACTATAAATCAGAACAGCTGTCACGAAAAACTTTGGAGTTAAATCCTCAAAAAGTTGCCATATGACTTAACAGGTATACACCCAAGAGAATTTAACATGATCACACAAATGTCCACAGCAGTGTTAGTACTCAAAGAGAGTAACTGAAATGTCCAATGATGAATGAATAGCCAATCAAAATGTAGTATGTCTACACAAGGGAAAGTGACTCCTTTATAAGAAGTTAATACTGTTACTACTACAGCAAGGATGAGCCTTCAAAGCATTATGCTAAGTGACAAAAACCTGAAGCAAAGATCATATGCTATAATTTTACTAACATGAAATGCTCAGGATAGACACAATAGATTTCTGGTTATGATAGGGGTGTAAAGACTGAAAGTGACTATTATTTCTTTGTAGGGGATGAAAAATGTTCAAGGGCTAGGTAATAGTGGTAGGCACACTCAATGTAATGAGTTACACCACTGAACACTCTGAAACAGTAAGTTGAAGGCAATGTGAACTGCGTTTCAATTTAACAATTACAAAATTCTTGACTTAAAATTTGAAAAGACAACATTTGAGACATACACACACACACACACACACACACACACAAAGAGGGAGGAAGTATACTGCCTCACAATCCCCTTCATGGCACCTTAGGACTAGTTAAATTAATACTTTAAACTACTTAATAAGTAAACAAAATTTCTGTAAACAAATACCTGAAATGTATAAATATCCTCTATTATCTGTTAGTGTATAATTAAAACACATATTTTTACATATTAGATGTTTCAAAATACAGTATTTATTTCTTAAGCACTCACAAGATAGCTAATTACCAGCAAGTGTCAGCATCCCCGTCACACACATACCCCCCTTCTCACCCCCTGCCCACCGTCTATCTCTAATGTTATAGTCACTTAAGACACATATAATCAGGGCTGGAGAGATGACTTCAAGGTTAAGAGCACTTGTCTGCTCTTCCAGAGGTCCTGAGTTCAATTCCCAACAACCACATGGCAGCTCACGACCATGTATCATATGATCTAATGCCCTCTTCTGGCATGCAAGTGTACATGCAGAATACTGTATATATAATAAATAAATAAATCTTTTAAAAGACCCATAATCAATACAAATACACATTAAAATATAGCAACTGACCATATCCTATAATGACACCTGCCAAGCAATCCTGCAGTAAGTAAAGTTGCTTGTAAAACATGCCTAACTTCCACCCACTACTTGGAAGAACTATTCTTGAAGAATATTTATCTGGCCCTATAACTTGAAAAGTAGTAAGTTGCTGCTACAGATTCTAGCACATTTCTAAATTTCAAATTTCCAAGTTTCAGAAAAAAATCTCCATCAATCCCTGGCAAAAATCCAAAGAAGGTAGCGAGGGGGAAGAGGGATAGAGTAAGGGAGAAGGAGGGAGGGAGGAGAGGAAAGAGAGAGAGGGAGATGGAGGGAGGGAGGGAGGGAGGGAGGGAGGGAGGGAGGGAGGGAGGGA
>OU015752.1:106757024-106774637 GCA_907169655.1 Acomys percivali | reverse complement strand
GGGGGGGGGGGGGGGGGGGGGGGGGGGGGGGGGGGGGGAGGGAGAACCCTGCTACATAGTTGTTACCTTAGAGGCCAGCCAATATGACCAGCACCTCCTTCCACTCTGAAGAACAGCACTTAATACCTCCTTCCAACTGAGCATCCAAAACCAAAAGCTTTACTCATTACAATGTTTCTAACTCATCACCAACCAACAACTGAACCAAACCTCTAAAGGGCTTCTGGAGACTAAGAAACCCACAGCAATATGCTACAATGTCTTAATAATGTTATGACCAGGTAACTGAGTAAGTGTCATAAGGAAAACATTCTTAGGCAGGATCTCTATGCTGTTTCCAGACTTCACATGGCTTAGTCTGAACTATAAAGGCAGATACATGCTCACTATTGACAGAACACTCAGAAATCTGCTAAGTATGGTACTGTAAAGAGATACAAAACATCCAGAAGAACAAAACAAAACAGAAGTTCCTATTCTACAAAGAAAATTTTTCACATAAACCCCACAAGTATGTCTGCCCTGACAGCATAAACTTTATAAATAGTAGTAAATGTGCTGGAGAGATGGCTCAGTAGTCAAGAGTGCATATTTGGTGACCCTTTTACATGGCATTTGGAGCTTAGATGCTACAAATACATGTGGTGGAAAAAAATTTAAGTGCTTACTGTTCTTTCAAAGGACCTGAGTTCAGCTCTCAGCACCCATGTCAGACACCTCACAACTGCCTACGACTGCAGCTTCAAAGGGACCCAAGGCCTCTGGCCTCCGTGGGTACTGTACTTGAGTTCAGACCCAGACACGCATAACTAAAAATAACAAATCTCTTTTAAAAAATATTGTGTACATCAAGCTCCTCCAGGAGTAACCTTTATTTCTCCCTAGTATCCTTCCCAGAAGTATGTATTTTAATTTTGGTATCTTTACATGCATAAAAATTGAGCCCTAAGGAACCTTCGTGTGAGTTTTCTCTATCAGTATTTACTGTAAGAAATTAAAACTGAGAAGTTCTAAATTTATTCATTTTAGAAGCAACAAAATCTATTCATTTTATTAACAGGTTTTATGAAAATTCTATTTAAAATTTAGAAGAGTAGCATTAGAAGCGAATGCTTTTTTAAGTCTGCATGGGTTGGCAGAAGAATTAAGCTCTTATTGTTTGCTAATACATTCAACCTGCTGCAATCACACAGTACAAAGCCTCTGGAAAATTACTATACAAGAAAAGAGAAGAAAAGTTGTATCTTAGGATATGAATACTAAGTTTTGACCTCACAAACTTGCTGAATGTTGACAAGATTTCCAGGAGTCCTTGGTTCATACCTTAAGAACCACTGCCAATCAGTGGTTAAGAGCACTGCCTGCTCTTCCAGAGGTCCTGAGTTCAATTCCCAGCAACCACATGGTGGCTCACAACCACCTATAATGTGATCTGATCCCTCTTATGCAGATAAAGCACTCGTATGCAATAAATAAATCTTTAAAAAGAAAAAAAGAACCACTGCCAACAAAGGAGCAAAGAGCAGGTGTGTGATATAAGAACAAATGAACATACCTATGTAAAACAAAAACCATGAATGACAGATCTTACACCTTTCACAAAAAATTGGCTAACAATGATTACAGAACCAAATAACAAATACAAAATAAAGCTTCTGGAAGACAATATGGGTAGTAATATAAATGACTTTGGGTTTGGTGACTACTTTTTAGATATGACACTGAAGGAATAATCCAAGAGGAAATGATGGTCTAGACCAGTGATTCTCAACCTTCCTAATGCTGTGACCCTTCAATACAGTCCCTCATGTCATGGTCTCAATCATAAATTATTTCATTGTCACTTCATAGCTATAATTGTACTACTGTTATGAACTGTAACGTAAATATCTAATATGTAGGATAGCTAATATGCAACCCCTGTGAAAAAGCCATTCCAACCCTCCAGACTATACTGAAACTAAAATTTTCTGCTTTCTGAAAGACACTGTCAAAAAGTTAAAAGACTAGCCACAAACACAGTATTTGGCAAAAGATGTAAGAAAAGTCAATTATCCAAAATACACAAAAAACAAAAGCTACCTCTTAAAATGCAGGAAGACAACAAAAAACCTGACTTGTAGCAATGGCCAAAGACTTTAACAGAAGAAACTTCAACGATCTACAGCTACCAACCCAGAACATGAAGAACTATCCGGTAAGGCAACAATACAGACCCTACCACACACATACAAGAGCAGTCCAATCAAGAATGAAATGAAAACATCAAATGCATGACAGGATGTACATAAGAGTTCTCATCATTACTAGTAGGAAAAAAAAGTGATGAGGTAACTGTGGAAAATGGTTTAGCAGTTTCTCACAAAATGAAACATACTGTAACACAGAGAAATGCTGATAAGACATTAAATCATAAATTGGTGAAACTTGGACAGAACCAAGATGTCCTTCAGTAAGATAACGGACAAATAATCCACGGTACACACAACAAAACATTATTCAGGGTTTAAAGGAAATGAGCTGTGGTCAGCCAAGGGAAGATAGGATCATTGAAGTGTTTGATACTGGGTAAAAAAACCAATGTGAAAAGACTAACTTTTGTTGCACTATTCCAAACACAGCTTTAAAAAAAACAGTGAAAGAAAGGGGTTTTGGAAAACCACAAAGCACTTAGGACAGTCAAAATAACTCTATATGGCAATATAATAGTGGGCATGTGAATATTTGCCCAAACCTATACAAAAAGCAAGAGTGAATCCTAATGTGAACTTGTGTTCTTTGGGTGGTGGTGATATATTACAATAGACTTATCAAATATACAAATATACCACTTTAATCAGGTTTTTGACAATAAAAGATATGTGGAAACTGACTATATAGGAAACCTTTGACCCTTCCTATGCACTGAATAGTGTTCTAATAATCATTTTCTAGGATAGAATATTATATAAAAAGTCACTTGAAACCTTATCACACTCCAGTGCTAGACTTGAGCTCAATACCCAGTCCATCTCTCTTCCTGGATGTAGAAAAATAACCCTTCTCACTTGAAGTTATAAAAGAAAAGAACTACTTGATAAATGTAAGGTGCCCAGCATACAATAAACCCGAGAGAATATTCATCAGAAATCAATCAGGTAGGGGCATGGTGGCATATGCCCATAGGCCTACCACTTGGAAAGTAAAGATAGGAGGACCAAGTTTAAGATTATCACCAGCTTATATAGTGAGTTTGAGGTTAGCCTAGACTGCATGCCACCCAGTTTCAAAAAAGAATAAACAAAACTATGCAGAAGCCCAAAAGCTATACACTAACTACCTACAACAAAATCCAGGAAATCACAACTCTGAATACAATTTTTAATGCAAAAGTTTAAGTGCATTGAAATAACTTTTAAGTGACTTCTTTAGTCAAAACAATTCCTCATGAAAAGAACATACACAATGAAAATAGAAAATTCTAAAAGAACATATTCAAAATTCCAATTCTCTAGAGAAATAATACATAAAGCACTTCAACTAGGAACACAATGAGACAGAACACAAAGTAACGGAAATGCCACTTTAGCCACCAAAAGAACAGGAAGAACAAATACTGACCCTTACTTTCAAAGTGCAAGGCCACCTCTTTAGGGTAGGACTCCAGCCAATCTCTTTTCAAGAAACCTTTATACTGTTTCTTACTTATTTGATTTTCTTTAAAAACAGTAAAATTAAATATCTTGAAAATAAAGGAAATAAATGTGCAACGTTCTATGAATTGTTGTGAACTTTCATTTAAATATTCTAAATAATGGTCATGGTCAAAGTAAATACTTTTAAACTAGAGCAAAACTTTGAGCCTGGTGGCACTGTCCTATAATCACAATACCCAGAAAGCAGAGGCAAGAGGATCACAAGTTCAAGGTCTGCCTGAGCTACAAAGAAGTCAAAGCCACTCTGTCTCAAGAACAAAAAAGGTCTGAGGATATAGCTCAGGAATGTGTTAGGCTCTAGATTCTGCCTGGAATGTGTTAGGCTCTAGATTCAATGCCTATTATTGTAAACTAAACCAATTTTGACAACTAGAATTTTTAAACAGTATTTTAAGACAATAATTTATCTCATTAAAATGCTTTGCAGACAATCGTGGAGGTGAGATTCTGGGTTCAAGGCCAACCTGGGCTACCAACCTAAGCATGCAAAACACAATAGCCAAGTCATCACTATGAAGTGTTTTATTTTTCAGTTGTACCTCTTTTTTCTGGGGCGGGGCTGTTAAAGACAGCCTTGGCTGTCCTGGACTCACACTGTAGACCAGGCTGGCCTCGAACTCAGACATCTGCATGCCTCTGCCTCCTGAGTGCTGGGATTAAAGGAGTGTACCACCACACACCCAGCTCTCACTTGCACCTCTAAACTAAAAGATGCTTTTAATTTTTCCACATAAAAAAAGATATATAATAAACCTAAGAAGCATGATTTACCAATTATATTATTAAGCACTCCTTAAATATAATACTTTTTAAAAAGCTTTTAGAATTCATTTGATAAATACAAACAGAGCCGCTAAAAAGGATGAATGTCAGTTCTCTTAAGAGTTTCTCTTTAACAATTGAGATATAACATGAATAAATTAATAAACTATATTTTAAAAAAAGAGTTTCTCTTATACTACATGTATTACAGTTGGCCCTCTGTTTACATGGGTCACACATCATCAGATCAAAAACATTTGGTAGAAAAAACTTGCATCTGAACTAAACACATATTTTTTTAATTATTATTTCCTGGTCAATACACTACAACTGTTTACATAGTATTTACATCATAGCAGTATAAGTAATGAAAATGCTTTAAGATGTTCAGGAAGATGGGTAAGTTGTGTGCAAACACTATCCACTTTATACAAAGGACTCGAACAGCTGTGAATTTTGGTGGAAGATTGCTGTGTCTGAAAATTTAAGACCTATGCTATTCTAGCTTGATTATAACTGGCCATTAGAAGCCTGAAATTAACTGGAAATCATGCTTCTTTGTCAAGTTTAAGGACTTCACACTAGAACATTAGCAAATGTTTTTATGTACTAATACCTACAAGCATCCCCCCCAAAAATTTAGTAAGCATACAATGTAGTATGAATTGACTCAATTTATGGACAATAATCACTTCCTAATATGGAAAGATCTTGCAGAAGAAGTATACAAAAGCCATTTCCACATGCTAAAGGATGTGTAGGAAAGGCGAATTACTAGGCATATTTCTGTTAAATGCTACCATTTTAAAAAATAAAAATGCTTCCACTAAGTTCAAAGAAGCAGACCTTAGTAGCTGAAGACATTAAAAGGCATTAAAGGACTACAATTTCAAAATTAAGAAAAATTCTTAACGGGGCAAAATTACTTGAAATGATACATTTCTCTATTATACATTATATAGCCTGAAGTTCATGGCACTGACACCAAAAATTTTCTGTGGGTAACTTTTCTAAGCATGTTGAAGTGAGAAGAGAGAGTTGTAACCCAATCACTACTAAGAATTTATTAAAATATTAATGAGACAGTTTTATAGTAAAGGGAAATAAGTATCACTGTTTTAAAACCTCATTAAGAAGAAACAGAGGCACATTACTTTTAAACATTACCAAGTATATTCAAGCTCTAAAAGTGTAGTACAGAAAAGTAGAGATGTTAGGTTATCATTAAAGACCAACTAGTTTGAATCTATAGTAGTGACTATTACAAAAGGTCACTTATTTGATAAATACCACAAGCTGGGTGGCACACACCTGTGATCCCAGCACCCAGGGAGGCAGAGGCAAGTGGCTCTGTGAGTTCAAGACCAGCCTAGTCTACAAACTGAGTCTAGAACAGCCAAGGCTACACAGAGAAATACTGTCTCAAAAAGCAAAACAAGAAAAAATCTTCTACCCATTCAAGCAACACTATTCAATAATCATTACTGTAACTGAAGATAAAACCTTTATAGTAAATGTTTCAATGTTGTATATGTTGTTATAATTTATCATTTTGAGTTAAAGAAAACCACTTCATATATTCCCAAATAACTTCTGCCCTCTCCACACCAAAACAAAAAAACAAAAATGAAAAACCACAAACCCAGCATTGAAACAAACAGTAGTATTTTATAGCATGGAACCTAGCATCATGGAATTCACCAGGAGGGCAGAGGCAGAAGGATGGTCTCAAGTTCAAGGCCAGCTTGGGCTACACAGGCAAATTTGAGACAAGCCTGGGACTGGAAGAAGGGAAAAAAGAAGCCCATGGGTAGTCCTTCAAAAAGATGTAAACGGAAACATTGACTTCAAACATCATATATTTTTCAAAACCCATGTACAATTCAGTCACACTATCCTAGAGAATGTTTATAGAAGTGTCACCGTTTAAATATATCTTCTACTTTCTAAACAGGGAAAGGCAGTTGAAAAGCAGCCTGTATGAGTACCACAGCCAACCAAGATGATGCCTTTTTAAAACTTTTCCACAGCTAGAGAACAAATCACAATGAATAATGCGTTTGTCTGTGGCAATAACTTGTTCTAACAGCACTTCATGAGCAATGTATCTTAGAAGAATTCACACGCTGTATTTTTTTTTTTTTAAATGCAAACCTCACAGCCAAAGTCCAAATGAGAAACAAGATTCCTTACGGCGAATTCCCTTTCAGGACAAGCTCACTCTTGCTTCACAGGGCAAAGCAACTTTCATGTATGATGAAAGTCAGTTCAGCTATAATGTGTCCGGGAGTCATTTAAAAAATAGAATTTACTACCATTGACTATATCCCTATTTTTTCCTGAAACCTTCCACAGACTCAAGGATCCACTGAGCTTTGTACCCTGGGGCAAAGGAGCAACAAGAAAAAGGCGGTGGATTTACAGGTGGCTCCTAGGTTAGAAAACAATTGGGAGGAGTTCTATTAATTGTACCCAAGACAGTGCTCCTAAGCGTAGTTATCCAAAAATACAATGGATATAAATTAAAACGTTTCTAAATCTGATTATTTGTACTACAATTTACTAATGTATTTCGAGTCCTAACACTTCACACTAAAGCTTCTAGTTTCTAAATTCAAACCGACAATGTTAACAGTTCCAGGAACTGAAACCCAGCAAAGCCCTTTTCCATATCCCCATATGAATTAAAAAAGGGAAAGGTCGGACATGCACAACTCACGCAACTTTAAAACTAAGAGAATATAAAGATGGCAAATAAAAATAGTAACTTCCCACAAAGCTTCCCCCCCACACACACACACACCACACCGAAGCCCTTTGTTTCTATTCCCCACAAACGTTAAATGGAATAAAAGCCAAGTAACTGGGTATTATAGTACTGAAGGAAGGAGGTGGCAGAAAGTCAAAGGAACTTAATGGAAGCTACAGAGGCAAAGATAACCGAAAAGGCAGATAGAAAGGTACGAAAGGAAACCGGAAAGGAATGGGATTGAAAAATCTAGGAAAAGATGTAGAAAGCACTTCAAGGGCTGCGAAGCGACAGAAATCTGGGCCCACCAAGCCGAGTTAGTTCCAAAACCCGGAGAAAAAAAAAAGCTAATGAGGGAACAATGGGGCGGTGAGTCCCGGAGCTAGCCGGAGACACTGAGCCGAGGGAGGCGAGGAGGGACGGGACGGGTGGGATGGAAGGGCGAAAGGCTGCAGGAGCTGGGATTGAGGAGCAGGGTGGGAGGCAAATCGGTGGAGCGCGACGACGAGGCTTGGTGGTGCCTGGAGCCCGGAGGCGAGGGTCTCGAGGGATCTCCGGGGGGGAATGGTGGGAATGGCTTGTCACATCTCTTTCTCTTTCGAGAGAAGAGCAGAGGCCGTTGGAGGCAGGTGTGGTGGAAGCAGAAAAGAACACAGCTCGACGAGGCATAGGAGCCACCGTGCAGATAAGACGCAGGGAGAGGAAAAGGACGGAAATGGGGCGGGAGGGGGGATCGCGGGGGTCTCCACTCACAGTCCAGGTGCTTTTTCTTGGGGCCCATGATCTCGTGGGTCGTGGCCTTGCATACTGTCTTGGATACCGCGGAGCCAGTGACACTGTGCTGGGCCGCGGTGATTCGGTCCGTCAGGCTCTGGCCAGACATCTCTGCGGCTCGTCCGCCACCCCTTCCGCTCGGCAGCCGGCGGGGCCTGGGACCCCGAAGCGTCCGAGGGTCCCCCCCCCCCACCGCACCCCCCCTACCCCCACCGGCTCCCGGCCCGCCTGCCGGCCTGGGGCGGGGCTCAGGGCCGCCCGCCGCCACCCGCCTGGAGAGCCCCGGCTCGCGTGGTCCCCTCGGGCTCCCAACACCAAGACGGGGCACTCCGGGGCCCCGCGCCTCAGCCTCAGCCCACCCCTTCCCTGGTCAGCTGGAGCCCGGCCGGGTAAGAGGGACAGGCAGCTGCAGGAAAATGGCGGCGCCAGGCTCCTCCTCGGAGCTTTCCGGGCTGCCCCTGAGTCACGTGACTCGGGTTCCGCCCACCCCACCCCCCCTCCTGCTTCTTTCTTCCCGCCCCTTTTTCCCTTCCTTTTCCTCTCCGGGCGCCCCCCTCCCTCGCTCAGGCGAGGGACGAGCGGGGCGGCGCCCGCGCGCTACGTGGTGGAACCCGCCCGGCGGGCGCAACAGGAGGCCCGCCCGCGGGGGGACAACGCGGCCCGCCGCGTCACGTGACGCGCCCTGCCAACAGGTCGCCCGAGGCAGGGCCGGCGTGTCGTGGGGGGGAGGGGAAGAGGGGCGGCCCGCTGAGCCCCCTTTCACCCCAAGACGAGGACGCCCTCGTGTCTGAGGCTGACGCCGCCGTGGGCTTGACAAAGAGGTGAGGCGGCTGCCAGCGCGCGGCTTCTCCCCGAGGTGGAGGTGTCTGGGCTCCGAGGCTTTCGCCTGACTCAATTTCGCGACGACCCGGTGGCCCGTCTCCTGCCTTAAAGGAAAATGCTCCATCCAGTCTCTTTTCAGAGTCTACAAGCAGGCCTCGTGGCTATGGAACTGCTCAAATACACCTCCCTCCCCCATATTTTCTTTCTTTCTTTAGTGACAGGTCTTTTTGCACCCCCTTTTTCTTCCTTGACAGTGTTGGAAATGTCACCTACTTTTGTTTATCTGGACTACCGAAACTACCACATTCCTGCCCTTCTAAATTTAGGTATAAACCAGCCCGGTATTCATGCTCTACGGTGTCAAATACGACAGGAAACACATAGCTTCAGTGGAATTTGAAAAGGGAAGTAGTAGGATGATGTCAACAGTGATTAACTTGACCCTACAAGGCTGACAACTAGAGAGATTAAAGGTCCACACCATAGAAGGAAGTGAGACTGCTCGCTAAATGGAGAAGTCCCATTCAGAGAGTCAGACATCAGCACCTGCGATCTCCCCTGGTTTACTCTTTCTTCCCTTTGGCCTCTTTTCTCCTCTGGTGTGTGCCAGATTTCCATGGAAAGATATTGACACTGCCCGGTAGGCATTTTAGAACCGTATTACATCCCAGGGCTCCGATCTATGAAATCCAGACGATCTATTAACAAAGACTTTTAAAATGTTAAAGCTCCACATTTAACCCTGGTTTAGGATTAAATTTTAAATTCTTGGTGAATGTTAAGTTACCATTATGGTTATATGTAATCTTGCTAGTTTTAAATGAAATGCTAGCAAACTCAAAATCTGTGTGCACCATCTGCCAACCAAATCTAGACTGACTACTGGGCTTAAATCTGTTGACTCAAAAGATAAAAACCTAGTAGATGCTTAAAATTGTATGTGGTATAAGGACTTCTGTGGTCTCTTCCCGTTCCTTTTCTGTTTTACACAACATACACCATGACTGGTTAAAATCCTGAAGCACTGTGCTTTTGGCAAGAATTCATGGTTCTTAAACCTGCAAGGTTTCATTCTTGTCAAACCAGCTTGAAATTACACAAAACTGTCGAACTACCTTTGGTGCATCTGCAGTCCATGCGTAGTTGTGGCTCCCCGTTTATCAGGCAGTGGAATGACCAGCTTTCTGGTTTTTTTTTTTCCCATTTGTGTGTAGTGTACATGCATGTATGCATGTTCACATGTTGGTGGACATAAGTGTTTGAGTGCAAGCTTTAGTCCATTATAATCCCTCTTATTCTCAAACTATTTTAGTAATTTCTCTATCATTGTTTAACTCTTCACTTGATAGTTTCCAAACCTATAGTGGGATGGTCTTTGCGCTAAAATTGTCTAGTAACTCTCTGAAGATTGGGTTTCCAAAATGCCCTGTCCCCTTGTCTACCAGATAATGTTTTGGAATTTAATCAATAGCACTAAGAGGTGTGGCCTAATGGAGGGTGTTTAGATCATAAATGGATTAATGCTAATTATAAAAGGACTTGAAGTTCCAACTCTCCGCCACCCACTTCTCTCTGGCTTTCTCTTTGCTTTGTGCTCTAGAATAACTAAGCTCTTGATCTTGGACCACGTAGCCTCCAGAATTAGTCAGTGTATGTTTATTAAAAATTACCCAGTCTTTAGGTAGTGGTGGCAGCAGCAGTGGTGCTTGTCTTTAATCTTAACATTTGGGATGCAGAGTCAGGCAGACCTCTGAGTTCAAGGCCAGCCTGATTTACAGATTGAATTCCAGGGCAGCCAGGACTACACAGAGAAGCCTTGTCTTGAGGGGAAAAAAATTACCCAGTCTGAGCTCAAGGCCAGGGTGGTCTACATAGTAAGTTCCAGGACAGCCAGAGCTACATAGAGAGGCCATGTCTCAAAAACAAAAAAAGTATCCAGTCTATATAGTGTTCTGCATAACAACAAAAAGAAAAACAAACTCCACTGTTACCATCCTAGAAGATAAGACTCAGGCCCCTGAGCCATGAAAACAGACTCTTAAGATCTACCCTGACCTAACTACGTATTAAGCCTCATTTTCCAATCTCCTACATGTATGCTGCCTCCTACACTTAGAACTACTTTTGCTTTACATCCTAATGGGCAAGAATCTCCTTTTGCTACTGATAGTATTCTGCTCTTAGTTCTTTAATTGCTGTATTGCACTAACATGGAGAGGGGAAAGAGAGAGACTTGTGGTTTGGGTCCTGACTGCCCCTCTTACAGAATTATGTATTTTATTTAAATACCTGTTTCTGGGCCTGTAGAAAGGGCTCAGTGTTAAGACCATTTGCTATTCTTGCTGAGAACCGAGTTCAGTTCCCAGCAGCTATGTTGCTTAAACCATAGCCACCTCAAACTCCAGCTTCAGGGGATCCAGTACCCTCTTCTGGCCTCTGTAGACAAATGCACATATACACAGGCGTACAGAGCCCTAAAAATAATATTTAATACTAAAAATTTTTAAATAAGTAAATACCTGGTCTTCAACTGGTAGCACTGTTGGGGAGGTTGTGGGGCCTATTTATGGAGGTAGCCCCTAGGAGGTAGGCCTTTGAGGGCTACAGTCTCACCTGCTACTTCTGATCCTGCTATGTGCTTCCTGGTTGGTCTGTCATGTTAGGAGCTCTGCCACATGTTCCCACTGCCACAATGCCACTCCACACACCTTCCCATCACGAATGAAACCAGGAGACAATCTTTTCTTGAGCTTCTGTGGGATATTTTGTCATAGTGATGAGAAAATTAACTGATACATAACTTCAAGCTACTGTCACAGCTTATTTGCATCGAACTTACAGTATAATGGTAATTGAGTGAATGAATGAAAACACCCTTACTTAGATAGACCATTACTGCAGATCTTCCATTTGATAAAGTCTGCCCATATTTTTACAAATTTATCATCTCCATCCTATAATTATCTGTCTGAGGCATCATCCTTACTTAGTATTTTGTTAATTCATGCTTTCAAAAAGAATGTACTGAACACTTACAGTGTGTCGGGCACAAATTTAGATGCTGTGTACTGTTCAACAGTGAAACCATCAGTTCTAAGAGAACTATTCCTTTATTTCAGTTACCAACTTGAATTCAAGTTTGCCTTACAAATGAACAGTTCCCAAACAGAAGGAAACAATATGAATAGCATATGTTAGTTTCTAAGCTCTCTCAACTAAAAAAAAAAAAAGAGAGAGAGAGAGAGAGAGGTTGGATATAGGAGGATCAACAGTTTTTTAAATGCCTATACAAATACAGCAAAAAATTTTCATGTAATTCTCCTCATAATAATTGCAAAAAGTATTGTACTTGTCTAATACAGTAATAGAAACAAGCCCACTATATTAACTTTCCTGAGTCCCACAAATTCTGAGTGGCAAAAACAAGACTTAGGGACTCATTCCTCATTCTCTCTCTCTGTTACTGTATGCAGACCATCTAGCCAATAGTTGAAGCAGCTGACAATATAGACTAAATTCATTTAACAAATATATTGTGTGTATACCATGTGCTAGGTCTTGCTGGATCTTATAATACAAGACAAGCATGGTCTCTCAGACTTTGGTGGGATAGGGGTTGTATTTGTAGGCTTCCATGTTTTCTCACTTTATTTTGAGATAGGCTCTTATTCTGTAGCTCATTATGGTCTTGAATGTACTTTTTAGCCCAGGCTGGTCACAGACTCATGTTCTTCTGGCCTCAGCCTTCTGAATGTTGAGATTACAGACATGTACCATCACCCCTGGCCTGTTCTAAGACCTTTAAAAATATTGAAGTAGGAAGACAGGAGAAAATAAGTGGGAATTAAAATGTATGCTTGACTTGAGGATCCTGATAAAGACTATGACTTCAAAGTACAAAAGTGGGCCTGGCATGGTGGCACATGCCTTTAATTCTAGAACTTGGGAATTAAAGAGTTCGAGCACACTCTGATCTACATAGATCCTGCCTTAAAAACAAAGTGAGCTGGCCATGGTGGCCTATACCTTTAAACCCAGCACTTGGGAGGCAGAGGCAGGCGGATCTCTGTGAGTTTGAGGCCAGCCTGGTCTACAAAGTGAGTCTAGAACAGCCAGGGCTGTTACACAGAGAAATCCTGTCTCAAAAAAAACAAAAACAAAAACAAAAAAAAACACCAAAAAACTAACTAACAAACAAAATGAAAGAAAAAGAACATGGAAAAGTGTGCCCAAAATCTGTGTAGTTATTACTCCATTCTGGTGCCCCATATTTAACCACGTCCCCTGGATGGGGAGGCCTGGTGGCACTCAGAGGAAGGATAACAGGTCACCAAGAAGAGACTTGATACCCTATGAGCATATACAGGGGGAGGAAGTCCCCCTCAGTCACAGTCATAGGGGAGGGGAGTAAGGGTAAAATGGGAGGGAGGGAAGAATGGGAGGATACAAGGGATGGGATAACAGTTGAGATGTAATATGAATAAATTAATAAAAAAATTTTTATAAAAACCTATCTTGAGGTCCAAAGAGAGCCTACTTGTCCTCTATTCTCGCTGTCCTCGGACGTTATTGCTTTCTAAATTAGACCCCTTTGACATTGTGTCGATATGATCCAGCAATTCATTTCTCCCTTATGTTTAGCTACTTTCTCTACTTGATACTGCAGCCAATGAGTAAAAGATTGCCTTATATAACCCACTTTACTTTGTACGGAGAACTCAAGCAAATACTCAGCTTCACATGAGGGAAACCAAGTCAAGCTCTCAGTGTACATACTTGTGATAGTAGTAACATGCGAGTGTTGATTGCTTTCTCTGTGTCAAGCATGTACCATGTATTATCTCCCTCCTTCTTAAACAGCTTCATGGCTTCAAGGAGTACAAACATCTGATGACCAAATGGTTTCTTTCTTAAGCGTACAGTTAGAGTATTTCCTGGCCACCTTTATGATTAGTTGGGGCCAAGTGCCTGATGTCTGTCCAAGAGAACACAGACAGAAAATGATGATGGTTGGGCAAAGAGCCCTGAAAACCTCTAACATATGTTCAACATTCTTTCTTTTCCTACTCCCAGCTGAATAAAGTCTTCAGAGGATTAAGAAGTTGAAGCCACAACATGGAAGACACCTGGGGTTCACAAGTGAGTGAGTGGAGAAGTGCTACCTAGGAGAGCTATATGACCACAGACAGCTACAGTAATATATTTGCTTTGTAAAAGAATGACTTCTATGAGAGAAAAATCTGTTTTCCATTAAAAAATAAAAAATAAAAAAATGACAAATATCTCAAATTGTTCTCTAAAATAAATCTTGTACTGTAGCTCTATAATGTAATTCAAGATCAGGAGTTATGGTTCCTCTTTCTGCATTGCTCTGTCTGTTTGGCTATTTGGATCTTTTGTGCTTTAGGTAAATTTTAGGATTTTTCTTCTTCTTATTCCCATAAATAATACCATTGAATTTGGGTGGAGATTTCATTGAATCAGTTTTACAGTATTGATTCGGACAATTCAGAAACATGGGAGATTTTTCCATCTTCTAGTGTCTCATTTTGTTCTTCATTGCTTTAAAGTGTTTTACTATCGAGTCTTCCTTGGTTAGGCTTTTCCCCAGTTGTGATACTTAATCATGATTGTCTTGACAGGACTTAGAATCACCATGGGAACAAGTCTCTGGGCGTGTCTGTGAGATTTTCTAGGATTGGTTAATTGAAGTGGGAAAGACGACCCTAAATATGAGCCAGGCTCCATGGTCAGGGGTCTCTGCCGGAATAAAGAAGAGAAAGGGGGCTGGGTACCAGCGTTCATCACTCTGCTTAACTGTGGCTATAGTGTACCCAGCTGCATCACGTTCCTGTTGGCATTACATGCCTGCAATGAACTGTAAGCCCAAATAAGCCTTTCCCTCTTTCTTTCTTTCTTTTTTCCCCCCAGAGCTGAGGACTGAGCCCAGGGCCTTGTGCTTAATGGGCAAGTGCTTTAAGTTGCTTTTGTTGCCTACTTTTGTCACAGCAATAAAACAAGTAACTAATACATATAGGTACCTATAGGCAAAGACTTTCTGAAAAGTACTTCAGTAGCTTGAGAAATAATAACAAGGTTAACAGTGAGATTACATCAGGTTAAAGATTAATAGATTAAAGAGATTGCTAACAGAAAGGGGGAAATCTTTGTCACCTATACATCACTGCATAAGGAATTCAAAATGTTAAACAGTAGTAACAAATGATATAATCAATAAATGGGCAAAGGAATTTAACACACAGTTCTCAAAAGAAGTACAAATTGCCAATAATATGTTAACATCTTTAGCTATCAGGATGTGCAGTGAGGTTCCATCTACTCCCAGTTGAATAGCCATCACTCACAAAACAAATGCAGAGCTGCGTGGCGCTGGTGGGGCACTCATCAGCAGTGAGAATGATCAACATATGTGTGGGGGAGGATTAGTCCACCAAACATATACTATTTTTAAAAAGACAAATAGAGGAATAGAGCTTTAACTTGGAGCTTTTCTAAGGAGATGACTCTTGACCTGAGTGCCCAGCATGCTGGCTCAAGGTTATAATCCCACCAAGAAGGCAAAAGTAGAAGATTGCCATGAGTTTGAGGCCATCTTTGTCTAAAGAATGAGTTCATGTCTCAAAAAATGAAAGAGCAAAAGGGGTACAAAGAGAGGATTTGGGGGAGGAGAAGAAGAGATAATTTTATACAAAGGGAACAATAAGTAAAATGACTCTCAGCCAAGAACAAGTTGAACTTACTTATTTAATAAAAGGTCAGTGTGGCCAGAGAGAGTAAAGAAGAAATAGAAGCTTAGAAGTTGACCTCGGGGATACTACCAGGATACGAAGGATTTATATGACATATTGAGAGCTCCGGATAATATAGATCCCTGTCCGGTGGGAACAATTGATGATGACTGTATGAAGAAGGTTCTTCCCATCTAACAACATTGGAACAAGACCCCACTGAGGACCACATTCTTCTCTGCATGCTTGTCCTCTTGGTCTTGCATCTTTATCATCTTGGCTGTTTTTATCCCTTCCTCTGGAATAATAGCCTTCTTTGCTAATAGACCCTGTTGTTCTTTACTCAGGGTGTTCCTGAGACCACACCCTTGATCCTGGCCAGACATGAGACTAATTCTTCAGGCTCTGGTATGGTTAATGATGACTACCCGGGCTTTAAAAAAGAGGGAGAGAAAAAAGATATTTGATTCTGTAGGAAAGGTCTAAATAGATTATAGCGCATAGTTTTATTGTCTTTTTGTTTTTTTTTTTTTAATCTATGGATGTGGCTTTGAAACTCCTTTAAAGGACTTATTTTGTCTTATTGTCTTAACAGATAATGCGATATATTACCAGATACATGCTTGTCAGTCATAAATACTGCTGCACAGTCAGTGTTACATTGGATGATTTACAAATGAACATCCAGCCAAAAGAACAAGAGAACCTGATACTTACAGACATCAAGATGACCACCACAAAGAGAATGTACAACTGCAGCTGATCAAATAACAGTGCAAATCTGGGTTGATCATGTATCAGAAAACTATGGTATTTCTTCTAGACAGCAGTGAAGTTTGACCAAAAGAAGGCACAAGAAATGAAACATACACTAATAATTTGCAAAATGGATCAGTTGTATCATCCATAACAGACAATCTTGCCTATTAAAACTTGATTTATTAGCCAGGCGGTGGTGGTGCACACCTTTAATCCTAGCACTCAGGAGGCAGAGACAGGTGGATCCCTGTGAGCTCGAGGCCAGCCTGGTGGTCTACAATGTTAGTCCAGGACAGTCAAGGCTACACAGAGAAACCCTGTCTCAAAAAACCAAAATAGCAACAACAACAAAAACCCAACTTGATTTATTTACTTATTTTAGTTTGTTAATACAGGATCTCACCCTGTAGCCCAGGCTAGCTTGAAACTCATAACAGTACTCCCCATCTGTATTTCTCAAGTGCTGGGATTACAGGTGTGAGCCACCATGAACATCTTTAACATTTTTTGCAAATTCTTTGGTAATTTCATACAAGTATAGAACATATTTAAGATTATATCCACCCTTTTCAAATGCCTCAGCTCCCCATTCCCACTGCTTCCCCAAGTAAACTTTATTGCTGCTTTTTAGACAGAAAATGTGAGCATAAAATACTGGTTTCCTATATGGAGAGGAAGGTATCCCAACACTTGCACAACCTCCCCTACTGTGACACCGATGCGTTTTGACAATAACATGTCGCTGATATACCATTATTACCCAAAACACAGAGTTTACATTAAGCTCTCTTCTTCTTGGTGCTGCGCATTCTATAGGTTTTGTTTGTTTGTTTGTTTGTTTTTCCCGAGACAGGGTTTCTCTCTGTAGCCTTGGTGTTCTGGACTTGCTTTGTAGACCTGCCTCTGCCTCCCAAGTACTGGGATTACAGGCATGTGCCACCATGCCTGGCTTCCTTCTATAGGTTTAAAGGAATAGATGATAATCAGAATCTCCCATTACAGTGCACAGAATAGTTTTCCCTTCTCTGAAAAGTATCTGTGCTCTGACTGTCTAGCTACAGCTACTGCTAATACACTCCTTCACTGATTCCAGAATCCAGATTATCTAGGAATCCCCCCAGGCCTTCGGTACCAGCTGGGACTGCTGAGACAGCCATCCTCCAGGACTGGGAAGCTACCAGATTCTCAGGCACTGTTGACTACCCAGACTATATCGTATAAACCAATGTAATAAGATCTCTCTCTCTCTCTCTCTCTCTCTCTCTCTCTCTCTCTCTCTCTCTCTCTCTCTCTCTCTCTCTCT
>OU015752.1:106738185-106757014 GCA_907169655.1 Acomys percivali | reverse complement strand
TCTCTCTCTCTCTCTCTCTCTCTCTCTCTCTCTCTCTCTCTCTCTCTTTCCTCCCCCCACCCCCTCTGGTTTTTTTGTGACAAGGTTTCTCTGTGTAACAGGCCTGGCTGTCCTGGAACTCTCTTTGTAGACCAGGCTGGCCTCAAACTCACATAGACTCCCCTGCCTCTGTCTACTGGGTGCTGGGATCAAAGGCATGGATCACCACACCCGGCTAAAAATCTCCTTTTAATGTATATTTATTCTGTTGATTGTGTTTCTTCTGTTTCTGTATAGAAGACTATTACCTGCTTTGCACTCTGACTTCGCTGTTTTAACTAATCCAAAATGTGTTGTTGATAGTTTCATTTGTTCAACTTTTACTTAGTTGGTGATATTTTTTCACTATTCAGCATTTGACCTGTTACAATGAAGTAGTAACATCCAAGGTATGTCTAAGCTGGAATGGAAATCGGAAGCCTTTGCATACTGATTTTGGATGCTCATATAAGGCATCCAAATGGATCTAGCTCTCCAAGATAACAAAAGATCCTCATGTGACTTCGAATAAAGAGTGTCAGACAATGCAAGGGTATGTGTCCGTGATGAAGTCATGAAATTATGAAGGTTAACTGAGAACAAGCTAACAGCAGAACAGTCTTGGGAAATCCCAACATTAAAGAGGCAACATACAATTTTGAACAGGCACTGAAGCTACAGCTCCTCTGGTGAAAACTAAGTTTTACCTCAAGCCTTCTTATTGCTCATATAAATTTATCAAAGTTCATTACCTTTTACTCTTTACACCTACACCTCCTACATCCCAATTAACTGAAGCAATTATATTATATAACCTTCTCATTCTGGGGCTTTAAAAAAAGATGTAGACTTTTTAACAGTACAATATAAAACCATCTCAGACTGGTGAGTGTGTGTGTGTGTGTGTGTGTGTGTGTGTGTGTGTGTGTGTCCAGGCCAGAGGTTAATGAATACCCTTCTCTTTCCGTACTTTACTTTTTGAGATAGGGTCTCTCACCTACCCGTCTACCTGTTGCCTAGACTGGTTGCCCTGGAATTAGTTTGTCCCCGCTTCCCTAGCAGAGGGACTAAAGACAGGCTGCCGCACCAAGCTTTCCCCTCAGTGCTTGCCACCTGAGCTCAGGTCTTCATGCTTGGGCTGCAAGCCTCCTCCCCAGCTTCTCCAACTGCCTTTTGAGAAAGGCTCTCTACGTTATTCAGTAAATCAGTTCATTAAATATTTTTAAATAAGTACATGTTCAAATAAGTGCATCTTTAATTTTAATTGATAATCCAGAAAAAGTTTTGAGTACCAAATTATAAATTTCCAAAAATAGAATTAAAATTTGAGATTTTGGAAGTTACCAGGAAACAGTGACAGTTCTATATGCTACAGTAAAGGAGGGGCAGGAAGGACACATCTGCCAAATTCATAATTAAGTCACTTTGTACTGACATGGCTTTAGTTTATAAGCGAATGCTTGTGGGGATTTTTAATCAGATAAAAATAAGGCCGTTGTTTTCTCTATACCAATTAACATAGTTGACATTTAGCCAAATCTTCCTTGGTCACTGCAGGGGATGTACAGTTTGTCCTGATTCTGTGGGAAATGAAAAATGCAGAACTTGGCAAGAGAAAAAATTGTGAACCCAAAAAATGTTGTCAAATATAGCAAGTCAAATTATGTCAATTGATTTACAAAAAGACAGCCTATGCTTTCGAGAGAACAAAACAGGAAGACAGTCTGAAATACTAAACTCTGTACTTACAAGGGAGTATGAATTCAACTGTTATTACAGTGTGTTAGTAAAATAACATGTTCAGTTGAAGACGCCTGCTATGAACAGTCCTTCACACAGATTTTAGGAAGAAGCTGAGAGTGACTCATGTACAGTATATGAAAGCATGTTTAAGTTTTTAACACAGCATACTACTTTGGGTCATCCAGCTTCGTTCTTTAATTTACATTCACCATGGAGCTTACCAGTTTGTCTAGATTAGCTGGCCAGCAGGCCCCAGAATGCCTTCTGTCTGCATCTCTCTAAGATTACTATAGGCATACACCATGGAAACCATCTCAGAAACCATCCATATGCACATGGCCTGTACCTCAACCACTGTCTATCTCCTGAGCCCCATAGGTGATAATCGCTGTGAGACAAGACCTTCCTGTTACTCAGGCTGGTTTAAATTTCTACGATCAAACAGTTTTTTCATCTCATTCACCCAAGAATCTGGAACTACAAGCGCACAGCACCACACATAGCATAGTAGAACCATTATAGCTATGTGCTGTGGTAGATGATCACACTTTGTGCATGTCTGTCTTTCATTTGGCTGGAAAGAAACAAGTCCTATTCAATTGCGTTGCGTGGTTGCTGAGATGGATTGGGTGTTACCTGATGGTGACAGATACACAAACAATGCTCTTAGAAAATTAGGTAACAGGCTGGTCCTTGAATCCCAGCACTCAGGAGACAGAGACAGGTGGGTCTCTGTGAGTTCAAGGCTGGCCTGGTCTACAAAGTGAGTCCAGGACAGCCAGGGCTGTTACAGAGAGAAACCCTGCCTCAAAAAACTAAGAAGTAAAGAAAGAAAGAAAAAAAGAAAGAAAGAAAATTATGTAACAGCTATATATTGAGAATGGCAAAGCAACAGAAATAATAGGAAGTTTTTGTCTTTGATGAGTTACAGTACTCATTTTATTTATATTAAAGAGAAATAAATTTACATCTTAAGACATTATTACTGAGGCTGGAGTGATTGCTCAGTCAGTAAAGGGCTTGCCTTGAAATCACAAGGACATAAATTAGATTCTTAGTACCCACTAAAAGCAAAATTTGAGGTTGGAGGTGCTTGTAATCCTGGCTCTTGGGAGGCAGAGACAGGCAGAGTCCTGGGCTCATTGGCCAGCTAGACTAGCATACTTGGTAAATTCAAGGCCAGTGAGAGACCCTGTCAAATAAGCAAGATAAACTGCAACTGAGGAACACCAAGTTTGTCATCCTCCTACCTACACACCTGCACCGGCATGCACGTAAACACACAAAGATGATTATTTGCGGTTTCTGTCTTCCTTATTATTTACCTATTTCCAGCAGCAGAAGAGTCTATTAGGAGCTTCATGTATTGTTCTCTGGGTAAACTAAAGAGAAAGATCTGAACTTATCTCCATCATCCTCTTCCTTTTCCACATAGGCCAAAGTATCCTAATTCTTTTTTTTCTTTCTTTCTTTCTTTCATTCTTTTTTTTTTTTTTTTTGGCTTTTCGAGACAGGGTTTCACTGTGTAGCCCCATGGACTCACTTGTAGACTGGCATCAAACTCACAATGATCCACCTGCCTCTGCCTCCCAAGTGCTAGGAGGCACACCTAGCCAAAGTATCCTAATTCTATATGCCTTCAAGCCAAAGCCATTTAGACAGCTTCTTTGAAAATGAAAATATTATCAGTTTATCTTAGTTCATGAGTATATTAACAATTTCCCAATGTTATGCTTATAATTCTCCCAAAATGGCCAAATTGGGTAATTTGAGTTCTTTCCTATCAAATTTGGTTAAACAATTTCTCTGTATTTCATAGTGTTCGTTAATTGTGCATTTTAAAAAGGATCCTAGGGTGCTTTCTTAGGGTAGCAAAGAACTCAACAGGACAAATGTAACTTTCAACCTCAGACTGCAAACTGGTTAATCTATTGTAATTTAGTCTATTACATTGACTAAAACCACATTATTTTAACACAGAACAAAACCTATGTTTAAGCTTTCTTACCCATTAAACAAATGGCTAAGTAAAACTTTATAAGGCATACCAAAAGATCTTTAACCAGCAGCGGGAACAATAGGCTGGCTTTCTTTATGATCTAATATAAAACTTTTGTCTTCATAATTAGCAAATTGATATTACTAAAATAGCCCATGAAAGAGTATGCAGGAATGTTCCCAGTGGACTAAGTACATTATTCAGACAGTGAGCAGGACTGATAGGATTGTACAGAGAGGGAAATGTACAGAGTTGCTAAATCATATCCTGTGATGTCAGAATGCATATGACTCTTCTGCCCACTAACAACTCATGTCTCCAAGATATGTTAATATGTGTATTTTATCGTTTTTTTCTTAATCTGAAGTATGTCATAATACAGAAGTACTGGGCTAAAGCCAGAAGACTTGAAGTGTAGTCTAGACAGTAAAGCTATGGCTGTTGTCTTAGTTAATTTTCTATTGCTGTGATAACATGACCAAGGCAACTTAACCCTCTGAAAGTGTTTAATTTGGTTTAAAGTTCCAGAGGGTTAGACTCATGATGACTGTGGTGACTTAATAAATGTAGCCCCTATAGGTCCATAGTGAGTGGCACTACTGGGAAGTGGGGACTTGTTGGAGGAGGTGTGTCACTAAGGGGTAGGCTTTGAGATCTCAGAAGCTCAAGCCACACCCAATGTGGCATTCTCTTCCAGCTGCCTGCAGATGCTGGTGTAGAGCTCTCAGCTCTTTTTCAGCACCATGTCTCCTGCATGCTGCCATGCTTCCTTCCATGATGATAATAGACTAATGCTCTGAGCTGTAATCCAGCCCCAATTAAATGTTTTCTTTTATAAGAAAGAGTTGCCATGGTCATGGTGTCTCTTTACAGCAATGGAACCCTAAGACAATGACCAAGCAAAGGAATACCTGAGAGCTCAGATATTGACCATGAGGCAGAGAATTGGGAGTTGCACCAGCCTTTTGAAACCCCAGTGGGGTGTGAAACCCAGTGACACACCTCCTCCAACAAGGCCTCTAATCCTTCCCAAAGGATTCTGCCAACTGGGGACCAAGTGTTCAAATCGACCACATAAGTCTATGGAGGCTGTCCTCATCCCAATCACTGTAGTCCACTCCCTGGCCCCAAAAAGTTCCACTAACTGAGGACCAAGTATTCAAATATATGAACCCGTGGGAGCCATTCTCATTCAGACTGTCATGGCCTTGCCTCTACCAATTGGCCTTCCTGGTATCAGTCCTTTCACTCTAAGTTGAAGCTGATAGGAAATACTGGAATTGCTTACCTCCCAAATAAATGTTCACCATTCTTTGTGCATTGCCTTTAATATCCCAGCACTCAGGAGGCAGAAACAGGCAAATCTCTGTTCATGTTCAGCCTCGTCTACAAAAGGAAGTCCAGGACAACAGCCAGCCAGTGCTCTATTACACAGAGAAACCCAGTCTTGAAAAACAAAAGAAAGAAAGAAAGAAAGAAGAAAACTAGAAGTTAAAGTTATTTTTAGAGACCTCCCAAAAGAAAATCACTTAATGTCTTTATTCTATAAAATCTTTATTCTATAATCAGTTAGATTGGGTTGATAGGTCAAAATCTTACTTAGTAACAGAAACTTTCAATAAAGACACTTAGTAAGATTAGACAACGCTGCATTTGTTCTTGGTTGGAATTATTGAATTTGGAATTGAAAAACTCAAACTCCTGTCTAATTAGAGTACCTTCCCCCTCCCCCGCCACTATTTCATACACCGCTGAGGCTTCTTACAACAAACCATGCCTCACCTTTTAAAGCTGACGTCTTAGTCTTTTCATCATTCAAGATAAAAGGGCAAAGAAAACGTATAGCAGGTTTGTTGACTAGTTTTAAATCAACATGACACAAGTAAGAATCATCAGAGAGGATGGAGCCTCAGTGTGAAAATTCTTCTATAAGATAGGGCTGTAGGCAAGCCGTGGCCTCTGCATGAGCTCCTGCCTCCAGGATCCTGCCCTGTTTGAGTTCCTTTCCTGACTTCCTTTATGATGAACAGTGATATGGAAACATAAACCAAATAAATCCTTTCCTCCTTCAAGTTGCTTTTGGTCACAGTGTTTCATCACTGTAATAGCCCTACTACAACAGTGATATGGACATATCCTGACCTCCTAAGGATTTAAAGGCCTGGTAGTACATCAAAGATTGACCAAGTCATCTTAATTCTTGTTTGTTTTGGTTTGTTTGTTTTGGTTTTTTGTTTGTTTGGTTAGTTTGGGTTGTTTGTTTGTTTGGTGTTTTTGAGACAGAGTCTCTCTGTGTAACAGACCTGGCTGTCCTGGAACTTACTATGTAGACCAGGCTGGCCTCAAGCTCACAGAGATCTGCCTGCCTTTGCCTCTAAAGGCATGTACCACCATACCCAGCTTGAATTCTTGTTATAAAACAAATTTGTTGAGGTCTAGCAAAGTCCATCTAAACAGACTGATAACAAAATCCTTGATGAAGGCTGGAAAGATTGCTCCATGCTTAAGAGCACTTGATGCTCTTCCAGAGGGCCTGGGTTCAATTCCCAGCACCCACATGGTGGCCCATAACTCCAGTTCCAGAACATCCAATACCCTTTTCTGGCCTCCTCAGGCACCATGCACCCACATAGCACACAGATATACTTACAGATAAAACACTGGTACACGTAAAATAGAAATAAGCTTTTAAAAGAAGAAACTACATAAAATTCCTCAGCAGCTTTTTTGGGGTAGAGAATTCTGTAAATATTCTGTAAATATTGAACGGGTAATTCTCCAACTTGTTCTCCATTAAACATACCGCACTGCTGCAGGCTCTTTGGAAATGCTTTCAGTAAGAATGACTCAGAAATGAAGACACTCCTTATAATAAAGCAAAAATGTTCTGCCATTTCTCAATGGCCCAGACAAGAAAGATTGCTTAGAGAAGTTGGCTTCAGGATACATAGATCATATAATCAGTGTGTCAGAGCTGGGAATGATGTCAGAAGACATCTATTCTGTTTTATAAGGAAAAAACATGAAGTCTGGAAGGATTGCAAGCTACCTCGAGTTAGGAACTGATTAAATAAGCATCAACTTGAGTACAAACTGTGTGTCAGGTTGTAGGCACCAGAAGAGAAATAAAGCCATGGTCTTTTTCCAAGTAGTAGAAGACCAGGCAATAATTGCAGTTAGACCATTGCAAAGCCAGGACTCCAGCCCTGTGTTCCAGGTTCACAAGCCAATGACTTCCCAACCACCACACACTGTTGCTCAGATTGCAAAGTATGAAAACTAAGTGATGAAAATTCTGTCAGATATCCAGAAAATTATTGGTGCCACCTACATCTTTGGGGTGTATATGTACTTGTCCTTATTTCTTGAAAACCTTTGTGTATGTAATACAGGGAGTCTTCTTCTCACACTAAAGGATATCCTTATCAAGATTTTTTATCAGTACCTAGAAAGATTTCTTGGGGGGGGGGTGGTCAGAATTGAGACAGGGTTTCACTGTGTAGCCCTGGCTGTCCTAGAACTCACTCTGTAGATCAGGCTGGCTTCAGACTCACAGAGATCTACCTACTTCTGCCTCCTGAGTGCTGGGAATCAAAGGTATGCACCACCACTCACGGTGTGTGATTTTTAAAAAATATAATATGGTTTAAGATAAGTTGAATAATGTTTGACATAGAGTCTTGATATTTAGCCTAGACTCAAATTCACACAATTACATCTGTCTCTGTCTTCAGAGTGCTGGAATTAAAGGCATGTACCATGATACTCAGCTTAACAAACTGTCTTAGCCTAGGAACTATATTATAGGAATAAGTAACAGGTACTAGCTACTAGGCAACAAAAATAATACATGATGATTGTTGGGTATGGTGGCCCATACCTTTAATACCAGCATTCAGGTGAGTTCCTGGATAATCTGGTCTATAGATTGAGTTCCAGGACAGCCAAGGCTGCACAGAGAAACCCTATCTTGAAAAAGAAAAAGAAAAGTTGAAGAAAAAAAAAAAGAATGAATGAATGAAAGAATAAATTAATAAATAAATAAATAAATAAAAATAAATTAAAAAAAAGAAAAGAAAGTCACAATGATATAACCAAGATAATAAACAGTGTCTACAATCTAAGTAAACTAACTACACTGAATAAATCTGTGATAGACAATGTATTGGATTATGAGACATGAGATAGGCATGAGTATAAAATAAAATATAGACAGTTTGGAGACAATTCATCATCCACGTATCATAGCTGTGGCCCAGGAGCCAAGTACTGCAAGGCTCAGTTTGTTTGTTTGTTTGTTCAGACAGGGTATCACTCTGTAGCCCAGACTGACCTGGAACTCACTATGTGACCCAGGCTACCCTCAACCTTACGGTGATTCTCTTTGCTGCTGGGATGGTGGGCCTAACTTGCTTAGCTCTTCCAAAGAGAAATGTGTCTATTCATCACCCACTACTGCCACACCTCCAGCTGACCTCAGGGCTCGGGGGAAAGCTGAAAACAAGTGAACTCAAAGATAGTTGTGTGCAGGCCAGCAGTACAGTTGATGGTTCCCTGTAGGAGCTCAGGAAACGTCTCATGGTAAATAGTCATTCATTTGAAAAGAGCCACAGGTGTTACACAGATCCATTGACCTTTCTTATGCTCTCTTATTTCCCTCATTCCCCCAAGCCCCCACCTACCACACACTATGTACAAAGTAAATTACATCATTCACATTGTCAACCTCAAATGAAACATAAAACACCTGTCTGGACACCCGGAAAACACCAAGGCACCTAAGAACATAAAATATAACCTAAAACATCCATTAAGGTGAAAGTCCATCTGAGAAAAGAAAGAACAATTTGAATTCAAGCAGGAATGGACTTTTATGCTGTTTTATACATATGATGTAAGCTTTGTTTCCATGAAGCTTAGAAAAATTATCTTAGCAGTATACTGAAGTGCAGTGAGCACTTCAGATCTTGTATTGCTATAATTATTATGGCTAATAATTACTCTAACAAATATGAATGTAGCACTGTACATTACTAAAGTGTTTTACAATACTTGTTACCCTTAATCTCCCAATACTAAGCCAGTTAAGGTCCAAAAGAGTTCTTATTCACTAGTCAGAATTAAGTTTGACTTTTTTATAAAACCTACAGAAAAAATTAGTATAAAATACAGTTAAAATATTAGACTGTTGTCTATTTCTGTGATGTGGAAAGTCATACTTTTGTGATAAGGAAACCAAACTATGACTTCATGAAAACCATGACCAAAAGCAACTTGGGGAGGAAAGGGTGTGTGTTACTTTACAGCTTCCAGCCCATCATGAGAAGAGGGCAGGGCAGGAACTTAAGTGCAGCAGGAACCTGGAGGCAAGAACTGAAGCAGAAGCCATGCTGGGAGCACAGCATAAAGGCCCTTGCTTCCACAGGTCTCCAGACAAGTTAGGGATGCTAAGCACAGGAGAGACTGTCTTTCCAACAGGGGAAGATGAAAAACCTGTTCTCCCTTCCAGGAGGCTGAGAATGAGAGGTGGTTAACAGCTTGGTGATCTGTGGTACCCGTTGGGCCAGGCCATATCAAGCTCCTACAACCAGAAGGTGGCTGGTAATCTAAATGACCCTTTTAACCGATGGCTCCCCAAGCTCTCACAACCAGGACCAGAAGTGGCTAAT
Source organism: Acomys percivali (assembly GCA_907169655.1). Classification (NCBI taxonomy): domain Eukaryota; kingdom Metazoa; phylum Chordata; class Mammalia; order Rodentia; family Muridae; genus Acomys; species Acomys percivali. The sequence continues at coordinate 106,747,585 of OU015752.1, read as the reverse complement.
AGCCCAAATGACCTTGCTGTCTGTAGGACCAAGACCAGGACAGACCCTTAGGCCCATAAGCTAGTACTAGAAGTGTCTCTCTAGAACCCATCTTGGAAGAAATGACATAAGTACCCTGAGTTGAGTTGCAATGTGATTGTGCTTCCTTGTGCAACAGGGATTGTATTACACCAGGAAACTATTTTCCCAATTATACTGGGCTTAAATACATTGGGAATAAATTGCTCCCTGAAATCTGATCCAGGTTGAAAAAGTCAATTTGCGCTGGGTTTTCATTCTTATCTCTTCATATGATTCACTTCCAAGTATGACACCTGCAGGGACCCCTCCTCAGCACCACAGAGGAATGCTGCTTAGTGGCTTCCACCCAAACACAGCTTGCTCGGCCTTATACAACCCAGGATTACTTGCCCAGGGGAGCATTGCCCATAACTCTAAAGGGTTTGGTTGGTTTCCTCCCTCTTTTTCCTTTTTGTTTTTTCTGAGACAGTCTCATTATGTAGCCCTGGCTGACCTGGAACCAATTTTGTAGACTGGGCTGGCCTAGAACTCCCAGAGATCTGTTGTGGAAGTTTTGTCTTATATGTAAACATGTTTTTGTTTTAATCCCTGGTGTGGGATATGGGGGCAGCTCCAGTTTGTCCACAGTTGGCAATTACCTCAAGAGACATGATCTTTGTCAGCTGGGAATGGCCTCCTGCAGGAGCATGGTCTTTGCTTGTGGGAATAAGCGCTAGACCCAGAGAGAGACTAGGGGGGCTCCAAGAAGGAAGAAGACTGCTGGCACTTCCTCACTGCTGCTCCTGGTTGCTGTTGATGCGGTTTGACAAGAAGAAGTTGAAGATATCCTGAAACAAGGATTGGACTTGCCCCAAGGAAGCCAAGGACCCTGAGCAGCAGGAAGTAACTAAGAAAAACTGTGTCCCGTCGTCTCCCCACTAACCTTCTCTCTCTCCTACCCGGTGTTGGGAGGTTAGAAAGGATTGGGGTGGAAAAGGAAGAAAGAAATATAAGGAAACCAAAATTAAAAATAGATTTTAAAAATACGCCAACAGAGACCCACCTTCTTCTGCTTCTTAGAGTTCTGGGATTAAGGGCATGTACCATTATGCCTGGCACTCAGCGATTATAGACATGAGCCACCATGCCCTGCCTCAAGTCTCATATTTTACTTAATACTTTATGAAATGTAGACTTGAATTTATTTATTTACTCAGGCAGGGTCTCTCTTTATATATCTGATGCTAGCATGCAGTAGCTTAGTTCAAGGTAAACTCAAACTCAGTGTTCCTGCCTCCACTTTTAGAATGCTGGGGCTATAGGCATGCACTACTATGCCCAGTTTCTAATATTTTAATTATCAATTTAAATGAATATTTAATAATTCTTTTATGAGTACATTTTCTGTAAAGCCCTTCTATTGAGTATTTTGTTGTCTAAATTTCCTGGTCACATAAACATGAGCAATTATTTTAGATATATCAAAAATTGTTCTAATAAATTTCATATGTATTTAATTTATAGTTTTAAACTGAAAATAGCTTTTGAGGAACCAAATACATAAAATAAGAATGCTAAAAGTATGAAGGAAAGATCTTTTTTTTTCCAAGTAGAAAGTCCCTCCACACACATGCTACAATTTTAGGCATTTGTGGTCTTGCTGAATCAATTTTTTTTTTAAAGATACTCTCCATTGAAGGGCCATAAATCTATGAACTAGTACCTGAAATGTAAGTGTCTACATCTGAGAAACATTTCCCATGTAGATTTTCAGCTTTTCATAGTGTGCCACATTCTGACTATATGTCAAGTGGAACTACAGATAGAAACATGCAGTTAGAAGTATTTTGTAGACGGATGTGACTGTTCTGGGAAACGACTTCCTCTGTAAGCCACAAGTGTCTAGACACATCGTAATGTGTAACAGAGATGTCCAAGGAATGCCCACCGTACTCTCCTGAGCCCGGGATTTAGCTCTCAGGAAATGTCACACATGATTACAAAGGCATCTCAGTTGGCAACCATGTCTGCTTCCTTTTCCTACAGAGTCCTAATTTAGCCAACAACTGAGCTGCATAGCATGAGAGAGAATAGAAGTGTCCCGAAATAGACAAGCAACTTAAGCTTTTACAACTTGATGTGAGTGTCTCGTAGGTTTGCTGTGGTGAGCATAACCAAAGTAGGTAGCAGCCCCTTCAAACACGTCTTAAGCCTGTCCTTCGTCTCTCAGTAAATGGCATCACTTACCCATAGACATTCACATTAGGACACACTACTCATTGGCTTCCTATCTGCTTGGTTCCCCAAATCCAGTTGACCATCAGCCCCTCAAAAGTAAATCCTGAATTTTACCATCACCGCCATCATGATGTACTCCAAGCCATTGTCACTTAACCATACTTTTGCAAAAAACAATTTTCACATGTTTCCATGTTCCATCCAAATGATGCAGTCTTTTTTTTTTTTTTTTTTGCATTTATTTGCTAGTCATGGTGGCTCACACCTTTAATCCTAGCAGTCAAGAGACAGAGACAGACAGATCTCTGTGAGTTCAAGGCCAGCCTGGTCTACAGAGTAAGACCCTGTGTCACCTCCTACAAACTACATTCACTTATTTTGTGTGTGTGCTGAGGCATGGTGGGGGAGTGTTTATATGTGCCACACTGTGTGTAAAGAGGCTACAGAGCAGCCTGTGGGAGTCAGTGTTTTCTTTCTAACATGTGAAGCTCATGTCATCAAGCTTGGTGGAAAGCACCTTTACCAACTCTGAGCCAGTTCGCCAGCTCACCCATCATCTTTTAAAACATAAGTGGGGTCTGGGAGATAGTAAAGTGATTGCTGAACAAACACAAGGGCTGGAATTCAATTCCTAGCACCTATAAAAAGCTGGGTACCGCATGTGTCTGTAATCTCCAGAGCTGGGAAAGCAGAGATGAAAAAAAAAAAAAAAATCCCTAAGACTTCCTGGACAGCTAAGCCTGGCCTAACTGGTCCCAGTAAGAAACCTTGTCTCAAGAACACAGAATAGATAGCTCCTGAGGTTGACCTCTGAGCTACACAAATACCTGCACTCACACACACATGAACATTCACACATTATCTGAACATGATGCATGCACACACAAGGTCCATAGTCTCTCACTATATTTATAACACGTTTTGCCATACACAATAAAACTTTATGAGATCTGCTTCTGCTGTATCTCTGCTATCTCACTTCCCAGCTTTCCTTCTTATTTGGTTGAACCCAACTGTGCTGTGCTCTTTTCCTGCCCAGACTCCTTTGCACTGCCACTCCCTCTACCTGATATGACTGTCCCCAGAGTCTCGGCGCTGCCTCCCTACAGTTCACAGCACAGCTCACTAGCACCTCTACTTCTCTCCCTTTTCATCAGACTTCAAAAAAGAAAAATTAGATGTGGATTTTTATTTGCAAGTTAAAATAAAATAAATATAAAAGTAAGCAAAATCCTCTCTCTAGTCACTACTGTGGAGCTGTGTTTGCTTTGCTGGAGCCGTTATCTGGGTTTATTTCCTTTGTCTGAGTGTTTGCTTGTTTATTGTATTTCATACCTTAGTGTAAACTGCATGCAAATGAGGACTTGTCCAGAGACCCCTCGACTGCCGTGCTGACCAGTGCATCCCAGCACGTACGGAGCTGTGGTAAGCTGTAGATTGTCAATTCATAGTTGTTAGATGAAGAGATTTCAGTCATCTAAGAGACAAGCAAGCAGTGCTCTTTTGACTGACATGGTCACGTGTAAAATCTTGAAATGTATTTTAACTAAATCTTTTGCCAGTTTGGGTTTTGTTTCTATATGAAGCTATTGTCTCCAGTACCCATGTAAATGGCTCAGAAGAGAAACTATCAATATTTGTACAGAGGCTATAAAAATGGAAACTGGGTTAGAATCCATGTTTATTTCTGCATGGCAATGTTAAGTTCATCTCGAAGTAAACACTGGATGGCAAAATCAATCTTGGTGTGGATCTGAAAGCTAACACTGGGCTTTGCTTTCTAGGCAGAGGGAAGCTGGCATGGCGGCAGCTGCTGCTGCAGAGCTAGAGTTTGAGACTGAGCTAAGGTGGTTCACAGCACAGTAAGATGGGACCAGTAAGAAGAAAGGACAAGCCGGCTAGAGACACATACATAGATAGGAGAAAATGAGTTTTTGGTTTTGACTTAGAACTTCTCACGGGCGGAATGCCTTCTATGCACGTGGTCATTGTCTTTAATTCTTACAAAAATGCCTATGGTTGGTGTTATTTTCCCATGTCACAATGAGTATGGTGGAAATTGGGATATTTAAAAACTTACCAAAGCCATATAGCTGTGCTAAAAAGTGAAGCAACAGTAAAAATTAGAGTTTTTCATATCCCAAAGCTAGCTTGTTTTCTCTTTTTCCTTTCTGCCTTCTTTTGCAGTGATGCGACACATTTCATCATTTTCTTTGACTCTGGGCACCCACTTTAGAGCTTGGCATTGAACCCTTATCGAAACACACCAAGCTGAACAACAAATGCTTCTGCTGCTGTTGAAAGGGCAACGTAGGGGAAATGTCCAAACCACACAGAGGCGAACATTGCTGGGTGAGCAGGTTTCAAGACTCGTGACCACATCTCTTTCCTCACTTGCTTTCTCACTATCCATTTCAAGCTCAGCCCAGTTCAGGTTTCCCACTGTCCACGGTAGAAATCATTTTCCAGGTGCTAGTAAGACCTTCTGTGGCCGTGATGTGAAAAAAGGGGCAGCTCAGCAGAAGCAGTCCTGGGAGCCCGGGCAGACAAGGCAGCAGCATCTGAAGAGCTGCAGCATTCAGCCAACAGAGAGAAGCAAGGGCCAAGTGCAAAATCAGAGACAAAGATAAGCAGAAGAGGAAAATCTTACTGACAGAGATGAATTAGCTGTAGGACTCACTCCCCAAGGGAAGAGTCTGCTGTGCCCCCTGGAGATTTCTTGAGTAGAGACTGTTTGAGGGAAGACAAATATGTTAGGGGTGGGTTGGAGGGCAGGGGTATCAATGATTAATCCCTGCTTTTTCCCAAGGTTTATGAAGATTAATGAAGCATTTTTAAATGGAGGAGGAGATGAAAATGGAGGGATGGGGCTGACTAAGGCACTATGATGATGAAGAAGGAGACACTGTGCCCTCAGTGAGTGCAGAAAAGAATTTCTTCCAATTGGAAGAAGCAGAGCTAACTAGCTCAGAAATTTGAATTCGGAGCTCAGGCTCTTGCAGTTGCCAGTGTATGTACATCTGGAAGTAGCATATCCCCTTTAAGCAACAAAAGAAAACCAACACTCTACTTTTTTTTTTTTTATATGAAGTTCTATTTCCATGTACACTGGCATGCCAGAGGAGGGTATAGATGGTTGTGATCCACTATGTGGTTGCTGGGAATTGAACTCAGGACCTCTGGAAGAGCAGACAGTGCTCTTAACCTCTGAGCCACCTCTCTAGCTCCTACACTCTACTTTTTTAGGTCATTTCTCACTATCAAATGTAAATAACATCATTGCAGATGGTCTTTGTGATGTTGCGATAACATATAAAAAAGAGTATCTGGCATTTAGTGGGCACCCAATAACAACAATAGTTATTACTGAGGCTTGGCTTTCTGGAGAAGGGATTATGGCTGGGTCATTACCAACGTCACATTATAGGAAGAGTTCTTCCCTTTAAATGGTGTCTCCTTGGTTTAATTACTTGTGTTAATAGCTCATGTCGTCTACACTGTCTTGGCTTTGGTCTCACAGGAAAGATGAAGTCCAAATGTGGTTAAGTATCACCTCTAAGCCCAACCAAGCTTGCCAAAGAACAGCTCAACCCATGTGTTACTCTGAGTCATCCTAAAGATAAAGCCACCCCTCCCCCCAGAAGGGTGCTGAGCAGAAAGACACTGTTCATTTATTGAGTCTTCCGCAGTTTACAAAGCACTCTTGCCTGACAAAGTCTCCGCCTTCATTGTTATACATAAGGGAACAGACAGACAGATGAAGCAACTCAAAGTGACATTAGTAATTGGTCCCTGGAGCAGGATCCAACCCAGATCCTCCAATGCTAAGGCTGGGCTGGTTTTGTTTATATGTTTACTGTTTCTTGTTTTATTTTGTTTGTTTGTTTTGTCAGTGCTGAGGGTTAAAAGCAAGGACTTCTCCTAAGCCACATCCCTACCCACTCCAAGGCTCTGTCATGTGCCAGCATACTGTAGGTGACGCAAACAGGTTGAAAATTCTTACAATCACATCAACAATGACTTTGTAAACAGGAAGAAGCTTTTAAATTAGCTGATCTGTTGATTCTTCGCCTGTGTCTAGGGAATCCAGTGGGAGAGGTGAGAGCCAACAGTGCGTGGGATTGTATGCAGCTTAATCTTATTGTCTATAATTAAGTCTGTAACATTAAAAGTGTTCTTTTGAACAAATGTTTAGAATATTGACATTTATTTATGGGGAAAATGTTTGAAGAACCTGTTTTAGATTAGATCAGCTGCCTTGCACTGGCCGTGTAGCTCAGTGGTAGCATGCTTATGCAGCATGTACGTGGTCTTGTGTTCCGTCCCCAGCACTGAAACAAAAAGTTAGAACAACTGTCCCATTTCTCCTAAAAGTGTGTAGAGTCCCACGGAGTTTAGATAACTTACCTAAATCTCATAACTACCTGAAGGCAGAGTTATGCCCAGCAGTCAGTCTTTAGTCATCTGCATATTTGATAAGCCTATCATAAATGTTCTCATTCTCCAAGTATTTTCCTATGATTACCTCAAGCAAGCCATGGAGAGATGCTGGCTCTTACCTTAGTTTGTCTTGGTGACTCAGAAAGTGACCTCCAGTCTGAGTACCTATGAATTCTCAGCCTTTCTAGGGGAAAGTTTTGTAGACAGTTCTCAGTGGGGCCTCTGTGACAGATGTGGAACAGAGGAAGCTGGGAATGTGCCTGTGGTTCTGCCCCACAGGAGACATGCATAATAAACCCAGGTCTCACTGTTTACAAATGCCTACCAAGAGCTGCACTCCTGTGGAGCCCATATCAGCAACTTATCCAACAACTCATCGGCCTCCTTAATCTGCCATTCTTCATGCAGAGGGCAAGGAGACTTGTAGCCCCGTTGGCTACCATATGTTTTTCAACCAGTCTCAGAACTTTTCAGCATACAGCTTTCCGCTAAGACCAAGCCTTCTCACTACGTGCTTGTGGGCAATACATTTAGGTAAAACAATGTTGGGTTTTTTGGTTTTGCTTTTGTGGGTTTTTGTTGTTGTTGTTGTTTTGTTTTGTTTTGTTTGTTTGTTTACTCACTACAAAGGCAGCTATCACTCAGAGGGCTTCTAGAGCCAGGTAGGATCACAGGCGTTGTGGGCAAGTTGCTGCGTTTGGAGTTCAGCCACCCACCTAGCAGTTTCTCCTCATTCAGGAGGGAGTAACAAGAAAATGTCACAGAATCCCAGGCTGCCAGTGAAAGTCACCTAATTTACTTGTGGTCTCGGCCAAACTTTTCTCTGACCTTAAGCTTTCATATATGTACCTTTCCCACCTTATAGGACCAGAAGAGAGAACCCAAGGTGACATGATTATAAACTTATGAAGCAGCTACTAAGTAAAGAGCTCATTGTTTTAGAGAATGTCTTAAACATTGCAATTATTTACAATATGCCTTTCAACCAAATCCTTTCAATATTTTAGGAATAACATGTAAACAGAACAAATAATTTGGTTTGAAGAGAAGTAGTGTATTAATTTATGTTTCTCTCTGTACAGAAAAAAAGTAAATTGCAGTATTAAGTAAGATAAAGAACTAGAGATCTGGTTACCTCCTTTCTTAGCATTGTCAAAGAACAGTAAAGACTTATACTTCCAACTAAAAACATTTGATTTAAAAATAAAATCAAAAGGTCATTGCCCAAATAACACTCTACATACCACAAATTTCTTTTTCTATCATCTCTCTCTCTCTCTCTCTCTCTCTCTCTCTCTCTCTCTCTCTCTCTCTCTCTTTATCTGTCTATCTCTTTTGAAATGAGATCCTATTCTGAAGCCTGGGCTAGCCTGAAACTCATGATGTAGCCTATGCTCGCCTCCATCTCGCAGCACTCCTCCTGCTTCAGCGCCTAAATGTTCAGATGACTGACAGATGTGAGCAGGGCTTATGCCAGATTTCTAACTGCCTCACCAGTAGGGATTTCCCTGTGTATCCAAGATGATCCTTCTAAAAGTCTGGACCCAGTTTTCATTAAGCAGACAACCCAGGCACAGAAGCCAAGCTGTGTTTTAAGACTGTGGTATTTACTAATGGATGTCTGGCTAGAAACTGTGTTGGCAGAATCCTGGCAAAGGCATTGACTCTCTCTAATGATGTGGAACTGGGCTGCATAATTATGTCCACTTGGATTAAGTCTAGTCAAGACTGTCATGTTTTGCAATGGAACCAGAAACAAGCACACTCCGATTGCCACAGTGCTGGGATTTTTCTTCAATGACATTAGGACATCAGAACTTGTTTAAACGTTCCCAAAAATCTTCACCACTCATTTCATTTTGGGACTTTCTGTACAAAACTGTCTTCACATACTGATTGTGTGTGTGTGTGTGTGTGTGTTGTTTTATAGACTACTTTGGCCTAAGGATAATAATATATACCATAAATATGATCCAAGCTCAGAAAAAATACCTTGGGGAAAAAAGCACTGTGCACTCTTCTTCAACATATACTAACATATTCCTAATATAGAAGGACACCCCAACACCCCATCTAACATGTATCTCCTGCTCCAGAAAAGTGATTGCCCATTATACCTTATTGATTTCTTTTCTACCTGTTTCTGAGACTACACATCAGTATTTACCACTAAGGAAGACATACAAAGGCTGGGAAGATGGCTCAGGAAAACACTTGCCACACAAGCAGGAGGATCTGAATGTGATCCACACACCTCCCGCACCCCCGCCCCTGCAAAAAGCCAAAGACCTGGGTACAGCCTCAAGTGCCTGTAATCCTTGCACTAAGAGGGTGAGGACAATAGGACCTCCACTGGAGCTCAGTAGCCAGCTGCTATGGCTGAGCACATGAGCTTCAGGGCCAGTGTCTCATCACATCACAATTACGTTTCTATTAGAGATTGGACTTAGACACATCTAAATTTGAATACTTGATTCTGAACAGCTGTAGTCCTTACACGATAACAGTTCATCTCTCTTTCAAAAATAAACCATCACTGCTCTCTGGCAAGTCGAGGGGATGGGGTGGGGTGGGGTGGGGTGGATGAAGACCAATTAGAGAAGACATGGGACATCAACGTCTGCCCTCCACATACATATGCATCTGCCCCCATCAGAAAGAGAGAGAGAGAGAGAGGGAGAGAGAGAGAGAGAGAGAGAGAGAGAGAGAGAGAGAGAAAGAG
>OU015752.1:106717640-106738085 GCA_907169655.1 Acomys percivali | reverse complement strand
GAGAGAGAGAGAGAGAGAGAGAGAGAGAGAGAGAGAGAATATCAACAACCACAAAAACAGCTGATAACACTCATTTGGTTGCCTGGACTTTGTTACTGTCTGTGCTGGATAGTTTTATGTCAACTTGACACAAGCTGTAGTCATTTTGGGAGAGGGAACCTCAGTTAGAAAATTTCCCCACCAGATTGTCTTGTAGGCAAACCTGTGGTGCATGTTTTGACTGATGACTGATGCAGGAGGGCCTTGTTCAATGTGGATGGTGCCATTCCTTGGCTTGTGGTCCTGGATTCTATAAGAATGCCGGCAGAACAAACCACGAGAGCAAGCTGGTACTCAGCACTCCTCCCTGGCCTCGGGCCTGGTTCCTGCCTCCAGTGCCCTGCCTTGAGTCCTGCCCTGCTTGCCTTACATGGTGGACTGTGACCTGAGAGCTGCAGACTGGCATAAGCCCAGTTCTCCCCAAGCTGCTTTTGGTCACAGTGTCTTTTCCACAGCAATAGGAACCTTAACTAAGGTACTGTATCAGACTTCTGGAAAGCATATTTTTGTTTACTAAAAGAGTAAAATTCCAAACTTAGATATGTGGGAAAGCATTTCCTTTCATTTGAATTCAAGTCATGCATGTAGCCTTAGGAAATAAAAATTAATAAGGCATTAGGCAAGGAAAGTGAATAACAGCAAGCCTTTAAAATGGAAATCCTCAGAATAAATGAACAGCTCTTATTATATTAAGACTGAAGATATCACTATAGTGTTATCTGATTCCTTACCATTCTGCCTAGTTTCTAGATCTCTGCAGAGCTTTCAATCCACTTGGAAATAAGATGCTACGTCCAAGACTTCAGAAGCGAACCACAAAGTAAGAATGCTAAAGAATTGATTTTTAGCCAGGCACAGTGGCATATGCCTTTAATCCCAGCCTTCAGAGAGGCAGATGCAGGTGGATCTCTGTGAGTTCAAGGCCAGCTGGGTCTACAAAGTACAGCCAAAGCTATACAAAGAAATCTTGTCTTGAAAAACCAAAATAATAGTAGTAGTAATAATAATAATTTTTATAGATTGCTATTAAATAATATCTCTATCCTGTATTAATTTAATACCAATGCTTATCAAATATGTTACAGATTTGGAGCTGGGCATGGTGGCACACACCTTTAATCCCAGCACTTGGGAGGCAGAGGCAGGTGGATCACTGTGAGTTTGAGGCCAGCCTGTTCTACCAAGTGAGTCCAGGACAACCAAGGCTGTTACACAGAGAAACCCTATCTCTGGTGGAGGGGGAAGGACTTGGCTACTTTAGAACTATTTATGATCTGAACCCAAATATTATGGCTATTTCAAGTGAATTAGAATTTGAATTTAAAGCAAGAAAACCCTCCCTCCCCCTCCCTTCCTCTTCTCTCTCCCATTGAGATAGGGAGCATGCAGCCTAGGCTAGCCTCAACCTCCTCCTCCTTCTATCTTCTGAGAAGACTGGGATATTAGGCATGTGACACCATACCTGCCCTCCTTTCTTTTTTATCTTTTGGAACTTTTGAAGTATGAAGCAGCCCAGGCTAGCTTCATACTTGGTGTGTGGCCAAGGCTGACCTTGAACTCCTTATCCTTCTTCCTCACTTTTCAAGAACCAGCTCCTTCCTTGTTTATCTAGCCTTCCTCTCCCCATCCTGAATGCCTTCTGGTGCTCCCTGTCTATCACTATGGCAATACTGCAATGGCAAGGGTTCAGAAAAACAGTGTACCAATATGCTTCTGTGGTGGCAGTCAACCAAATCATATTCTTGCAAGCAAGATGCCATGCTGCTGCTCCGCACACATTCTCTGAAGACCCTCTCACCGTAGCTGCTGTCTCAGAGGGAGCTGGACACCAGGCATACTGAGCCCCATGGTACATGGCTGTAGTCGCAGTTCAGGAGAACCACAAATTTAAAGCCAGCTTGGGCTATAGTAAAAATACAGTCTCAAAACAAGGAAAAAGCTAGTCCTTTAATCTTTAACACTGTCTAAGTTAATACATATCCTTTACTTTACAACATGGTCAGTGTTTATATAAACCTTTTTAATTTTTAACATTACCAAAGTTAATATAAATCCAGGAATGCTTCTCAGCTGATCAAGCACAGGAATGATCACTATGAACAAGCTGGATCAGTAGATTTCCCAGTCAGTAGCCCGGACATTTCAGGGATGTGATACAGTGATCACTTAGTTACGGAGCTTCTTTCGGCATACGAGCTTGTTTCATCTTGTACATTGTGCGGAAGATCTTCCGCTCACAATCCCAGGTTGCCTTCTCAACTCCTTCTGACACCTTGTGACCTACTGTTGCTATCTCTCCCGGTTTTTATTTCCTGGTTGTGTCCCATCTGCTTCCTTCAGTCTCCCAAGCATGGTTAACACCGGCTGTCATGTATGATACATTTTCTAAGCATGTTATTTCCTGTGACTATCACAGCAAGGTACCAGAGGCCATGGTTTAACAAAGCTGTATTGCCTCAGCTCTTGAGACTGGCAGTCCAAATTCAAGATGTCAGCAGGTTCTTCCTTCTGAGGACTGTGGGAGGGGGATTCTTGGGGCTAGCTCTACCTCCGCAACATGTGCATGGCTGTATTCTTGTACCTCTTGCTGTTTCCTTCCCTCTGTTCATGTTTCTGTGTCCAAATTTTCCTTCCTACAAGAACACCAGCCGTATTAAACTAAGGACCACCCTAATGACTCCATTTTGGCTGGATTCCCTCTCTGAAGATTCAGTCACCAAATAAGGTCATTGCAATGGTTTCCCTTGTCAGTGGGATGGCACTTAGAGTCAACATGGAGACACACCTCCGGGCGTATCTGTCATGAGTATCTGCTGTGTTCATTGAGATAGGAAGGCTACCCAAGATGGTGTGGATGGCACGATCCCATTAGCTGGAATCCTGGACTGAGTAAAAAGAAGAAAACATTCAAATCGTTATAATTCATCCACCTCGGCTTCCTAGCTATGGATACAAGGTAACCAGCTTACTCAAGCTCCTGCAGACATGATGTCCTTGCCATGAACTATTAACCAAAAACCCTGCCTTCTTTAAGTTAATTTTGTCAGGCATGTTGTCCCAGCAAAAACCAAAGTAACTAAAACAGTCACATTCTGAGGTACCAGGTGAAGACTCCAGTTGACATAAGAAAAACACAACCAGAAAAGAAAATCCTCAAATGAGGGTTTCAGTGTCGTTGTAATGTAATCTAGTGACCATACCTAGTACAGGGCCTGTCTCCCTCCATTCTGGCTCAATACTGTTACCATGGTTTTGAGACCAGCTCATCTCTCCTTATGGACAGAAATTTACCAGTGCATTCTTTCTCTCTGTGGTGATAAATTATGCCAATTTGACTAGGTCAAGGGGTTGCCAGGACATTGGGCAAACGTTACCATGGGTGTTTCTGTAAGAATGGGGTTTGGATGAGATTAATCAGTAGGCCAGTCTTAGCAGATGCTTCTCTCTCTCTCTCTCTCTCTCTCTCTCTCTCTCTCTCTCTCAGTGTGTGTGTGTGTGTGTGTGTGTATGTGTGTGTGTATGTGTGTGTATGTGTATGTGTGTGTGTGTATGTGTGTGTGTGTGTGTCCCTTTTGTTACCCCCTCATCTCACCTAATGAAGGAAATCCACATATTATCAGTCTTTCAGATTCAGCCCTGCATCGTGCTTAGCACACTCTTACACTCTTCTGAAACCCCCCATCTGAGGTCCTCCCCTAGGCTTTAGTAATCCTGCCCAAGATGCCTGAGATGATAAAATAAGAGCCTGTCCAAAGTCACTTCTGGCTGTCAGTATTAGTGCATCATGGACTAAGAAAAACTGAGGTCGGAACTCAACATTCCAATTTCATAGACAATATTTCTTACATATTCTCTGCATATGTTTCAGATCTTTGAGAAATTCAGTTTCTTTATAGTTTTAAATGTTATTTATGAGAAACTCAGATTCTTTTATCTTATTTGAGTTTTTCAAGTGACTAGAAAACTGTCTGTAGCGACTGGCTTTTGTAGTTTAATAGTACATATATGTGTGTGGTTTCTGTAAAATGGCCTCGACTAATTAAGATGCAACCCAAAACCCTCCCAGTGTTTTAACACACCAGAGAAACAAATTGAGTCAGTTGTGAGTGTCTCCACATTAGAAAGACCAACCTACTCCCTGGAAGTATGGCTTGACTTTCGTCTCCACTTTGGGTACTGTCCAGAGTCTCCATGCCACTCTGTCACCTATTGCCCCCTGCCTGCCCCTGCCCCTCCCCCCCTCCCCCCCACCCCCTCCCAAGGCGTGTGGTTCTCCATTAAAAAAAAGTTCAGCACGGACAAAATGTTTTCCCTTGACAAACCTGGCTGGTATTTTCAAGAACAGCTTTTACTAAACATGAGGGGAAACAGAAAAGAAATAATTACCGAAAACATACAGAGTATAAAAATAGCTATGTTCCCAACTGCAGGTTTCTGCTTCTAAAAATCACTCTGGAAACAGGAAAGTTTTGCTGGGCACTGAGCTCTTTCAGCCTTAGTCAGCCACATCCTTTCATTTCACTTGGTCCTGTCAGGTCACCTCCTCCCACCAGGACCTCAGCCATCTCTAAGCCCAACCATCTTAAGCAACTAGCTTAATTTTTAAAACCCATATCACAAAGAAAAAAATCTTTAAGAACATTTTAAAAAACCAAGTACTCTCCTAATACAGGACTCACAAAGAACTTCTAAAATGTTGGCTTAGTTTTGTCTTTTAAAAACCATTAAGTTAGCCAGGCCTACCATGCCTGTAATCCCCGCACTGGGGGAGGCAGAGGCAGGTGGAGCTCTATGAGTTCGAGGCCAGCCTGGTCTACAAAGAGAATCTAGGACAGCCAAAGCCACACGGAGAAACCCTGTCTCAAAACAAAACAAAACAAACAAACAAACAAACAAAAAACCCAAAAAACCCATTAAGCTGTTAGCATTAGCCCCTCTAATGTGAGCATAAATCACACAGTGTGCTTCAGGAATTAGTCGCAGAAGAAGGAAATTACTATACTGCGGTAAGTAGGGTCACGTGTTTGAATTAATTTAGAGTGCTGTGTTAAGATAATTTGTATAATTTTCTCCACTATCTAATTTTTAAAGGCCTTCATGCAGGCAACCAATATTTATTGAGCACCTCTGAAGTGCTGTCAGCCCTGGTCTAATGGAGCTTCTACCAGGTAAGATTAACAAGAAAGGGTGATCATTTCAAATACTGATAGGGGCTGTGAAGCCTTTAGGCGGTGGTGATGCCAAGATTAGCTGGAAACTGGCAAGTCCAAAGACCTGGCAGGAAGAAGTTTGGCGCATTGGGAAAAAAAAAAAAAAAAAAAAAAAAGAACCTTTGGGCCTACAGCTGAGTAACTAGGGAGGAACGTGCAAAAGATGAGATTTGATCTCAGAGAACATATGAACATGCGGCGGGGGAGGCTACTGAAAAGTTCTGACGTAATGCCATTTGAGAAAGAAAAGTCTCCTCAATTGATGTGTGGAGAAGAAAATTTAGGGGCCAAGGTTTTATGTGACAAAGGTTAAGAGGGTCTCAGGGTTAATAGGTCATCTGAGAGATGATGATAGGGGTGTGTGTGTGTGTGTGTGTGTGTGTGTGTGTGTGCAGATGGCTCGCACAGGTACTTGAGGAATAGAGGCAAAAGGAGTTCCTGAGGGGTACTGTGGAACAAAGAGAGAGGACAATGACTTCTCACTATGGGCCTTGACTAAACTAGCACACGATAAGGAGGCTTAAAAGAAGAAGCAAGTCAAGACACTTATTTATTTAAGTTCAAGATACATACAGACATAAGAGGTGTTTTCAAGGAGAGAAAGTCAGAGACAGAGACATAGAGACAGAGACAGAGAGACAGAGACAGAGAACGCTAAGACTGCCTCAGATCCCAGCAGCCTCCTGGCACTGGGGTCCCTTTCAGTAATCCCTTGTATTTTTTCATATACAGGCTTCTGAGTAGTTTCTATTCTTTATAACCAAACACCTCCTCACTAGAAAATAGGTGAGGGGGCGGTCAATGGATGTAAACCAAGATGTTCTGGTCTGGTGTGTGCAGGTAGGCATACCCGTATGCCAGTGTCCTGGGAAGTTACACACATCCACAGAAAAAAGTAAAGGTCGTCTACTTCCCTGGGCCTGTCTTGGAAACTTTAGCCCTCCTCTCTCACCAAAATAGCTATGGCAAATATGGAGAATAGCAAAAGCTCGCCAACATGAGGTTGTGCTCAGCAGAACTGTAAAGGGACAGTTCTCTTCTCATTACCATTGGCCTATATCTGCTTCCTGTTTTTGGAGCCCAGGTCATGAGAGCAGCATTTTGCTTAGCAGTGGATGGGATTTTGTGGGAACATTTATCTACAGAGAAGACTGCTTAGCAGTGGCTCTCAACCTTGCTAATGCCGCAACCCTTCGATACAGTTCCTCAGGATGTGGTGACCCCAGTGATAAAATTATTTTTGTTGCTACTTCCTAACTGTAATCTTGCTACTGTTATGAATTGTAATGTAAATAATCTGATATGCAGGATATCTGATACGTGACCCCCTGTGAAAGGGGTCTCGACCCACAGGTTGAGAAACATTGCCTTAGATGCTCATTTGTTTTTGCCACAGTGGAGGAGAGCTAGAAGAAAACGCGAAGTACTCTCCAGAGGAGTGTCTGCCTTTGAGATGCTATGTAGCAAAATGTTCCGAGGTCAGCTACATTTGGGATATGGTGCCTCTCCCTTCTCCTCACATGGAGTCATGACACCTGCAAGCTTGTTGAAAGTCTCCTTCGTTGGCGCCTAGTCTACATCAGGTTTCAAAGTTCAAAGTGCCTTGGGGTTTAACTTTAGGCCTTAGCTACCTTCTACACTCTCCCTAGGTGAGTTCATCCGTGTCTCCTAAACTGGAGACTCACTTATAATACCCCCCTCTCCTCTTCCTCCTTTCCTCCTCACCCCCATTATCCCTCCCTCGCTCCTTATACATACCTGCACAACCGCCCAGAGGCTCAGGAGCCTTACAGTCTTGCTTTCACAGTATCTCCAAGACCTCCCACATTTTACCGTTATACACTAAGAAATCAAAGAATAGTTTACTGTGTTGGCGTATTATAATCTAAATGGATTAGACTTGGTTTTGAGGTCTGAGTTTATAAAGGGAAGACCAACACCCATGGAGGGGAGATACAACCCGGTGGGAGGGGTCCTGGATGGGTTTGCTAACCTGACTTTGGCTCGGGTGTGCTAGCAGGTAGGTAGCCCAATCTGAGTCTCAAAGGAGGAAGAGTAGGGCTGGGCCTGGGGCTTCTTCAGCTAAGTGATTGTTGTGTAAACATGAGGGCCAAAGTACAGATCCCTGTCACCCATGCTAAAAGGCAAGGGCCAGGGCGCACATCTGCAGTCCACTGCTGGGGAGGCAGAGAAAGGCAGAGCACTAGAGCTTCCTGACCAGCAGGCCTGCAGGGCTGTGGGCTTTGGACTCAGTGAGTGGTCTTGTCTCAAACATTTACATCTGGCTTTTTTGTGCATGTGAAAATGGTAAGTGTACATGTGTATATCTATAAAGAGAACATCACACACACACACACACACACACACACACACACACACACACACACCAAGCAGGCATGCACGCACTCACAGACACACACTGTGGGGCCGGGCTGAGGCTGTGACTAGGCTGTATAAACCTAACTGATCATGGCAGAGTAGAAAACACCTCTTCCACCACCTGGTCTAGTGTTGTTGTTTTTAATTACACCATGCTACATGAAAATTAAAACTTTTGGTTCTAACCTAACTCATTTTTCTCAGCTACTTCAGATTTGTGTTTAAAAACAAAAACAAAAACAAAAACACACTGTAAGAAGGTAGCATGGCGCAGTGAACAAAGCGTACATTTTGAGAGAAGAAAAACCTGAGTTTGCATCCAGGGCTACTTTCCGGCCTGTGATCGTGCATCAGTTACATGAGTCCTTGTCATACTTAGTTTTGTCACCTGTCATATGTGAATGTGGCAATAGGGCTGCTGGTCAGATTAAGTGAGAGTGTGTCTACAAAGTGCTGTGCACACAAGTAGGTAAAACATTTCATCTCCCGTTGTGTGTCTCCGTCTTTCTTAATTATTGGGGAGATAAGGAAATGTGGTGGTGGTTTCATTTTCTGTGTAAGTAGTGTTTATACAGGGAGCATTTTGGTTCCAGTCTTCTTGAACACTTGGTCTCTGCTCTCCCACTGGAAAACACACACTGTGAATACAATAGAATCTTTCTTGATTCTTGAAGACTTTGCCACAATTTATGCTTACTATGTTGAACTTTGTCCAAATTATTCAGCTGCTGGGAAAAGCACACAGAAGCTATAAACTTAGAACGTGTTGCACTTAGGAGATCTAAAAGTCTAGTGCTTGTTTTGAATTGAAATTCTTGTTAACAATTTCTCTGTGGTTCACATTTCCAAGTAGTATGAACATTAAATTTATAGTGGAAGAGGTTGGAAAATATTCTCTGGTTGAACACACAATGAATAAACTTTTTTTTTTTTTCAAGACAGGGTTTCTCTGTGTGTCCTGGACTCACTTTGTAGACCAGACTGGCCTTGAACTCACAGAGACTCACCTACCTCTGCCTCCCAAATGCTGGGATTAAAGGTGTGCATCACCACCACCTGGCAATGAACAAACTTCTTAATGCTAACTTTGTGGAGTAAGTGAATGAGGCAGCACTTTAGACACAAAGAATTGTAAAGACTATTTTTTGCTGCAGGACATGGAGATGCACTCCTGTAATCACAACATTTGGGAGATTTAAAGAGATTGAGAAGGATGGCCATGACTTCCAAATCATCTTAGGCTACACAGAGATCTCTAGGCCAGCCCAGAGCACAACATGGGGTCCCGCCTTAACAATAAAAACTGCAGCAACAACAACAATAACAAAAAAGAGGCGTTTACACAGACTTCCAGGTAAAATGGCAGATTAGAAGCCGTGGTTGGTACAATTAGAAGAAAAGGAAGATTTTAAAAATGAATAAATAAATAAATAAATAAATCAGTCAGGTGTGGTGTTGCATGCACATAATTCTAGCACTTGGAAGGTGAAGGCAGAAGGATCAGGGTCATCCTTGGTACATAAGTTCCAGGCCCACTAAAGGCCACATGAGACACTGTCCTTTGTTTTCAGAGGTCCTAGTCACATAAAAGAAAGGGCTAGAGAAAACAGAAGTGTGTCTGAGTAGGAATTTCTCTGCAAGGCAGCAACGGAGCTGCCTGCACCACACTGTGCTCTGCCAGCCAGTGATAGTGGTAGCTAAGAGAGAAGTGCTGGAGAGGGAATGTCCCCTTGTCCAAACACAACCAGAGGCTGGATCGTGTGCCCAAGGGAACACCTGAAGCAGAAATGCAGCCCAGGAGCCTGAAGCTAAACCAAAAAGGCATTTGCCAGAGAAGGCAACACACAGAGAAGGCGCGCGCGCGCACACACACACACACACACACACACACCATCATCGTAGGATCGTGGGAAGTGTTCTGCCAAACCTGGCACAGCATCCTGACTGCAGTGACAAAGGTAAACACAGGCCTGCATGCCTTCCACACCCTCGCAACCTCAGTCTCAGAAAGCCCTTGGTGTGGAAAGAATGATCCCCAAATACCAGAGATGAGGTTGGAATTTGCAGACAGAGAACCTCAGACTGGGGAATTCTGGCAGAAAATGGGCTTTGGTCACTAAAATCCTTCTCATCTGGCGGGACACACTGACTATGTTATCTGCATCCTCCCCCAACCTGTGAAGGCGATACAAACTCCCCAGTGAGGAAGAAATTCTGACTGACTTAATAATCCTTTGTTTGCCTTTATTGCTAATTTTTGTTGTATATATTTCTTTACACCTCTGTACTTTATAATTGTTCGACTTTTGTGCTTTCACTTGGGTCTCTCCAGAAAGGGATTTATGACTCTTTTTTTTTTTTTCTCTGTACCTTACTGTTCAAAATGTTTCTCTACTATTTCTCATGCCTCTAACCTAATCTCATTCATTTTCTTTCCCCCTTTCCCATTCTCTCTTCATTTAACTATTTACACATCAATACCTTTACTCTAAAAAGAACTGTAAACTACATTTCCCCCCACCCAGTGCCCTTCACTGCAGCCCCTGAATCTTAAAGGGGACACTAGCGGAATCCACAGGTCTCCAGCAAGTTAACGCAGGGACTGCTGTCCAGTCATTGTACCTGCAAGTTGCCTTCCCCGTTCCATGACATGAGGTAGCATGGACACAGTGAAGGGAAGTCGTCAGAGGGACTCACATAAAATAAAACAAACAAAACAGTGGGAAAGTGAGTTCCAGGCCAGCCACGGCTCCCTACTGGACCCAAAACAGAGTGTGAAAGGAAAAAAAAATAAATGCCTAGAGAACAAATCCATCCCAACAGATGTGCAAAACACAACTTTGAAGCAACCCATTAGGACATATTCACAAGCTCACTATAAACCCAAAACAAGATAGTTGAAATTCCAGAAAAAGGCTGAAAAGTTCCTTTTTTTTTTTTTTAAAGTATCTTTATGTACATTGATATTTTTCTGCATGTGTGTTTGTGTGAGGGTGTCGGATCTTGAGAGTTACAGATACTCATGAGCTGCCACACGGGTGCTGGGAGTTGATCCCTGATCCTCTTGGAAGAACAGTCAGTGCTCTTAGCCCCCAAAAGTCCTACTTTTTTTTTTTTTTTTAAGGTTTTTTGAGACAGGGCATCTCTGTGTAGCCCTAGCTGTCCTAGACTTGCTTTGTAGACCAGGCTGGCTGGCCTTGAACATACAGAGATCCACCTGCCTCTGCCTCCAGGGTGCTGGGATTACAGGCGTGCGCCACCATGCCTGGCTTTCTTTTAAGAAGAATCGACAACTATACCTGGGACTGAAACAAACTCATGAACAAAGTAAGGACATCCATTCAAGATCTAGACAAGGAAGTTACATCTGTGGATGAGACAATAGTTTAGAAAAGAAATTCAAAACAAGGGGAAACTAACGAGCAAGGAGCCAGGTGGCAGTGGCGCATGCCTTTAATCCTAGCACTCAGGAGGAGAGACAGGTGGATTTCTGAGTTCAAGGCCAGCCTGGTTTACGGTGTGTGTTCTAGAACAGCCAGGGCCACACAGAGAAACCCTGTTTCCTAGGCAGGAATAAGCAAGGAAATATTATCTCTGAGGTGGTTTGAATAAGCATGGCCCCCATAGGTGCATATATTTGAAAGCTTAATCATCAGGGAATGGCACTATTTGAGAAGGATTAGGAGGTGTGACCTTGTTGGAGGAAGCATGTCACTGAGGGTGAGTCTCATGTACAGATCAGGATGTAGGTCTCGGCTTCTGCTCCAGCATCTCGCCTGCCTGCCACCAGGCTCCCTGCCACGATGATAATGGAGTAAGCCTCCAGAGCTATGGTATGTTCCTAGTTAAATGCTTTTCTCTTATGAGGATGGCTGTGGTTGTGATGCCTCTTAACAGTAATAGAACAGTGACTAAGACAGGCTCTAAAAACCAAGCAGAAGTTCTGGAAATGAAGAACAAGTCAATTTTTAAAACACAGTAAAGCTGAAGAGATAGCCCAGCAGATAAAAGTGCTTGGCACACAAGCCTGATTATCTGAGTTCAATATCAGGGACCCACATAAAGTTAGAAAGAGAAAACTGACACCTCAGAGTTGCCCTCTGACATTCATATGGTGCCACACATGGGGGCGGGGGTGGGGTGGGGTGAGGAACATTAATAGATATGAGAAGCCAAAACAGAACACATTTCAAGGATGGATGACAAAATCAAGACAACAATGCATTTAGACAAAGCAAGAGAAAAGTTTGAATAAGTGCACAAGGACAGGAAACTCGGAGTTTCTTCAAGGGAATTAAAGCTAACACAAGAAACTCAGTTTGAACATTTGTAGTTTGTTTTTGTTAGTTGTTTTTCTTTATTTGTTTGGGCACAGAGACTCTCTCTGTAGCCCAGGCTAGCCTTAATCTCATGACAACCCTCCTACCTCACTGAACCCTGGCAAGTCCCTGTATTTGAGATGTGTGGCACCACACACACCCACATTTCTAGGTTCTGATCGTATGCACTGAATATCCAGATGCCCGGTATGCTCTAGGCCTCTGTGGTTATGAGAAACTGAGCTGTCCTACATTCTTTTGTAAGGCACCTTACTGTTGTGAGCTGATAATATGTAGATTAAAAAGAGTTCCAGTCATAGCACATTTGCTTTGTGTTTGAGACCCAGATCCATCTGTTGGACATCAGACATGCCCAAAGTGACCAGTCCACACCACCAAGATCCGTTCTCCTTTCTAGAAAAACTTGAGAGATATGGGACAGGCCCTGTGTTTGGATATCTTCTGCCCCTCCTTACGCTCTCAAGCCAGGAGTGTGGAGGAGGAGAGAAACAAGTTCCATTAATCGCCTCTCCACTTGACTCACCTGCCGCCTCGTTTGCCCTATAAGCCTTGACCCCATTTCTATCCCATTAGAAACAGGACCAGTCTTCTCAGAGGGAAAGTAGCATTTGACCTAATAATCAACAAATCTACATAGTCAAATCTTCATGAAAGTGGGAAATGTGAGCAAGGGGGAAATCTACATAGCACTCTGCTGTGGTAGATCATAACTCGGCTAGCTTTCCTGAAGCCAATGTTCCCAGCAGGGTTGAAAAGATCTATGTACCATAGTGAAGTAGGAGGACACTGAGCTGCTTGTTAACAGTTGCTGTGCAAATACCTTCTCAAACATCTCTAAGGATTAATCATGTCCAGTCACAGACTCTTTTTGGCCACTTTTCTGTCTCCCAGAAATCAGGCCATGGCTCTCCCCTATCATCTGTCTGTTAGGACAGAGAACAGTCAGGTGCAATGCTATGCCTGTTGCTCGTACTCAGGACTTGACAGAGATGGTCCTCCTGAGATCCCCACCCTGCTGCTCCCTAGGACAAAGGCAGCTTTGAGCTACAGTCCCATCCAGAGCTTGCCTCCTTGACTCCTGGATAGATGACGTGACATGAAGCTTTCTAGCTCCCCCGAAAACCTGTCAGAGGTTAAGAGTGCTTGTTGCTGTTGGAGATGACCCAGGTTCCTAGCACCTGCATCATGGCTCACAACCATCTGTAACTCTAGTCCCAGGGGCTCTGATGCCCTCTCTGACTTTCAAGGGCACCAGGCATGCATGTGGTGCACATACATACATACATACATACATACATACATACATACATACAGGCAAAACACTCATACATTAACTAAGTCTTTTTTTTTTTTTTTTTTTTTTTTTTTGGTTTTTCGAGACAGGGTTTCTCTGTGTAGCCTTGACTGTCCTGGACTCACTTTGTAGTCCAGGCTGGCCTCGAACTCACAGCGATCCTCCTGCCTCTGCCTCGCGAGTGCTGGGATTAAAGGTGTGCGCCACCATGCCCGGCTTAACTAAGTCTTTTTAAAAAACAAAACAAAACAAAAACCTGTAAGAATCAGCCCTCTCTGCTCTCTGCATTTAAAGGGAAATGCCAGTGTTCCCCCTGACACACATACACAACACAAAGCCCTACTGAGGCTGTATATGGTCACGACGCATTACTTCTCCTAATATTCTGGCAACGACTCCTCCACTCAGGGCTTCTGTCACACTACACACAGGGACTGTCTCTGCTAACGAGGACCCTCTGTGGAAGAGGAGCTGCTCTCTTCCTCGGGGACACCAAGTCCTAACAAAGCTCTCCCTCAGGGTGACCTTGCCTCTGCTCCTTTAAGTGAACCTGCATCTTAAATTGTAACAGATGGATACGGAGAGACCAATGTGAAGAAACAGTCGCAGAAAAACCTATAACCTTTCTGAAACACATGAAAAGAAAGCCTAGACTATGCCAAGGGATGTGGCGGTTTGCGTTTAGAGGCATGACCTTTCCATATGAGAGCAAGAATGCCACGTGATCCTTCTTCCTGTCAGAGCCAAACCCCCTCCCCAGTCTTTCCTTTTTGCTGATGTGCCCACACCTGTCTTCTCGGCTCCTGTTCCTAACTCTCATTAGTGTCCAAACCGTTCCTGGTTTCATGAAACCTCTATTTCCTAATATGGCTTCAGGTTAGAGTAGAAGTGAAAGGGAATTTAGAGGTCATTTAACTCACCCCACTGGTCTCTGAGATAAGGAAACCAACCCTAGAGAGATAAAATGGGTGCTGGCTGTGGATGGATAGAGATAGAAGCAAGTGGAGAAGTGGAGGGGAGCTGTGAGGTCCAAGCATGTAGTGCTTTATGGCTATGCAGAGCGCGGTCACATATCTCATGCAAGCCCGTTACATATCCGAGTTTCAAATGCGAAAACTGAGGCCCAAGGAAATCAGCTATAAAGAACAGCATACACACTTTCTCACCAGGAAATACTCTAGGGCAGAGCCTTAGGCTCCAGAGTGCTGATCCATTATGAAGAGTGAGGTTTGCCAGGCCGGATAAGACACATCTCTCCTAGGGCCACAGATGACACCCCAAAGCTGTGAAAACCACAGAAGGACTGAGTACTCCACAGCCATTTGACCCCTTCTAGTGGCTGTGTGGAGACTGCGAAGTTTCGCCTGTTCTGCAGAGAAGTTACATTTTAGTCTGCACAAACTGAGCATCTCTGAGATCCGAAGTGAACAAGTTAAAGTTGTCTTAAGAGTAGAGAGAAATTTGGAGTTTAAATTGGAAATGGGGGCACAACAGTGACTTCTCTTCACTCTCATTTTTCTTTTGAAGTAGTACCCATTTGGTGACGCTACTTTTTTCAGAGTGATTTTTTTTTAATGTGCATTTGTGTGCAGGTGTCAGATCCCTTGGAACTGGAGGTACAAACAGTTGTAATCTGCCAGATGGGTGCTGAGAATCAAACCCAGGTTCTTTGGAAGAACAGGCAATGCTCTTAACCCCTGAGCCATCTTCCCAGGCCCCTCAGAATGATTTGTTTTGTTTTGTTTTGTTTTGTTTTGTTTTGAGACAGGGTTTCTCTGTGTAGCCTTGGCTGTTCTGGACAGCCTTTGTTGAACAGGCTAGCTTTGAACTCACAGTGATCTGTCTGCCTCTGCCTCCTGAGTGCTGGGATTAAAGATGTGCACCACCACACCCCGCCTCAGAGTGATTCTTTTTTGTTTTGTTTTGCTTTTGTTTTTCAAGACAGGGTTTCTCTGTGTATGGCTGTCCTGGACTCACTTTGTGGACCAGGCTGGCCTCGAACTCACAGCAAGCCACCTGCCTCTGCCTCCCAAGTGCTGGGATTAAAGGCTTGTGCCACCATGCCCTGCTCAGAGTGATTCTTAATAGCTTTTTTTTTTTCAGAAATTCTCACTACTTAGAAAAACTTACTATTGAGCTATCATGTTAATTTCATATCAAATGAAGATAAAATTCCTTATTCAAGCTTTGCACATGCACAGGGCCATGCCATTAAGTGGTCTTCAATGACAATGTCTTGATTCAAGGCTTGGACCTGACATGATACTGTAACTGTCCTGACAGAAATGGAAACATTCTAAAGGAACACACGTGCTTCTCCCATTGGCTATCAAACTGTTGAATCAAGAAATTAGAACTTCCCCAGAAATCTCATGCTGGGAGAAGGAAAAGGCTGAGGTCCTGGCACCAGCTGGAGAGAGAGCTTGCCTCCAGTTAAGATTCAAGGCTTGAAGATGGCCTTGCAGGATAGACTGAAATTGAGATAACGACAGAGATCATGCTAAGGTATCCTCTGGCTTCCTATTTAAACCTAAACAGTATGTGAATGCCCTAAGGCAGACTTGTTCTCCACAGTTGGTCACATTGGATATATCTCCTATTCTGCTTTCCCCTATTACTTATTTGTTTAATTGGTTTACTGAGGATGTGCAGCCAGAAGCTGGCTTGTTAAGGTGCTGGAAAGGCTCAGGCTGTAGCTCTGTAACTCCAGGAACAATATCATGTACTTTGATCAACCCATCATCCCAGTCAACCAGTCACTCAGTGGCAGACCGCTTCCCTAGCGGGTGTGAGACCCTAGCTAGATTCCCAGCACTGAAAGAAGGCAGTACCTTTCACTGCCGCTCCTCCAGGTGTACTGCCCTTCTCCAAGACCACCTTTGTTAAGAAGTGGACAGTCCCAGAATTGAAGCATGCATGACATAAGTTGGTAATAAATAAAGGTGGTTGTCCATAAATATCCTGGGAAGTCTCTCTGTGCTGAAGCCAAGATCAGCCTTCGCGCAGTGGGTGACATTTTGCTCCCTGAACTGTGCTATTTATTTTTCGACTTCTACTCTCCCTACACAGACAACCAGGTTTCTAACACTGCCCACCGGCTATCTTTTTTTTAAAAAATATTTTATTTAATTTTTTAATGTATGTGCGTTGGTGTTAGGGTGTCAGATCTTGGAGTAACAGACAGTTGTGAGCTGCCATGTGGTTGCTGGGCATTGAACCCTGGTCCTTTGGAAGAGCAGGCAGTGCTCTTAACAACTAAGCCATCTCTCCAGCCCGCCCACCGGCTATCTTGAGCTCTATGCAGTCAGTGTAGACACTGTACCTTGCTTCAGTGTCTCCCTTGCCTGATTCTGATGTTGTTTCTTTGTGTTGTGAGGTAAGTTACTGTGTACTGCTAGGTATCTAGTAATCCTGCTGCCTCTGCCTCCTGAGTGCTAGGATTTGAGGTGTGTGCCACCATACCTGACTCCCTTTCCCTTTTAAAGGAAGAGAGTGAGGTGCAATGTGCAAAGGATAAAACATCAGACCAGTGTGGGCTTCAGCTCCTCAACTGGAGCCCTAATTTCCATTATCAGCTACAGGAAGATGGTACCTATTGGTTTACAGACCTTCTACCTGCAAGCTTCATCTCCCAGAAGCCAGGTCACATCCTCCAGCAGCCCCTCCCTCTCCAGGTTGAGTTGATAAGAATCCCCTCTCTCTTCTAGCAATTGCAGGATAAGTTCATGGTTCTACTAGTGCCTGCCTCCCTGCTCCTCGGCATGTAGTTAGACCAGGCTAGGCCACATGGTTTGGAACACCCCCTCTTCCTTAAAAACCATTGGGTCAGAAACTCCCACCTTATGAAACTAAAGGCTCTCTCTCCTTCAAGCCCATTATTGCTGCCTCTGTGTGATGCTATTTCTCTTAGTATAATGGGAATTGATGGCTCTGTCTCCCTTTAAGGTCCTACTGCGCTGTCCATAGTGTGATGTGCTAACTCTCCTAATGCTTTCCTGCTTCAAGGCTTCATTGTGGCTGGCTATAGCCATGACTGTATAATTCTCCTAATAAGGGTCTTCTGCAGGGTAATGTCATGTCAGCTCCTTCCCATGAATGTGCAAAACTATCTAACAATACCACCTCTCCTCATCATGCCTGATTCTCTTGCCAGCAAGGATCACGTGGCGTTCTTCCTTCCATCTTGTACTGTTGGTACAAAGCGTGCAGCAGATATGTGTCATATGCCTCCCCCACTTTACATACACCCCTCTATGCATCGTGAAGTTGGAAGCATTTGAATTAAAAGGATGCCAAAGGCCTGTCAGCACATACGTAGCCAGTGGGATCCATGTCCTCTTGTGTGTCTTCCTGAGCCGTCGTGCTCCACAGTTGTCATCCAAACTCTTTAGGAAGCCACTGTCACTAGGCTGTAGAAAAAATGTCTCTGCACCACTCATGTGTAGGGAGGCCACAGGAGGAAGAGAATTAAATTAAAAGCAGAGTTGAAAATGGACACAGCTATCCTCTGACTTTTAACTAATTAATTATTATGGGTAGCCATATGCTACTGGGCATGTGTGGAGGTCAGAAGACAGCTTGGTGTGCTTGGTTTTATCTGGGTTCTATGTATTGAGCTCAGGTCATCAGGCTGTGTAGCAAATGCCTTTACACACTGAGCCACCATCTCTCCCGTCCCAGTACCTGGCTTTTGAGGATTTAATGTAGGATGATTTAATTTTTCAATTCTTCTTGTGAAAGTGGTACAAACCCAGTAGAAAGCGCAGTTTACATTCCGTTTGTTGACTTGTTATGTAGCCCAAGCTAGCCAGGTGCTATGTACCCAAGGCTGGCCTCAAACTCATGGCAATCTTCCTGCCTCTGTTTCAGTAGTGCTAAGCTTACAGGCCACACTTCATATTTTGAAATTTGACCCTCTCCTACACTAAGAATCTGCTATAGAATACACTTTCTAGATGCCTGGGCCTCAGCTCCCAGTTAGCCACAGGTTTGTGCTGACAAGCTGCAGAGACTCTACAGCAGTGGTTCTCAACCTTCCAAACTATGCGACCCTTTAATACAGTTCCTCATGTTGTGGTGACCCCCAACCATAAAATTATTTCATTGCTACTTCATATCTGTGATTTTGCTACTGCTATAAATTGTAAGGTAAATATCTGATATGCAGGATATCTGATATTACCCCCTGCAAAATGATCATTTGACCCTCCCCGCAAAAGGGTTGTGACCCACAGGTTGAAAACTACAGCTCTACAGAATACTATGTTCTGGAATTTTGGGATATTTTGTCTGATGGTTTTGTATCTCATCTGTCCATAAAACATCTGTTCAAAAGTTAGATGGATTAAATGCACTACCTTTTTATACTCAGCTTGCAATAGTTTGACTTTGGTATAACCCCAGTGTGAGTCAGGGAGCACCTATATGGGTCTGCGTGTCCTTCACCTTGGGCTCCATCTATCTATTAGGCTTGAATGCTAACCTGTCACAACACCTTTGAGCCAAGAAGTAAGCTTCACAAAAATTGCTAACCAGGATAAAAGAAGTGTCTCCTTGTAGTTGTTTTGGATATTTTTTTTTTTTTTTTTAGACCAAAGGACTTCCGGTTCCTGTGGTTCTCTATCTCTCCAGGGGTTTAGAAGGCAAGTCAATTACTCTATACACTTCTACTGAGACACTTTTTCAGACAGAGGTGCAAGATTCTAGAGTTGGTTGTAGATGAGAAAATGAAGATTCTGTTTTAGAGCTTTTTGACCCATAAGCTGACTGGGATGCAGGCTAACTAAGCTTAGATCCCTGCAAGGGCAAAAGCGCATGGATCTGTATTGCCCAGGGAAATTAGAGAGAGCCTAACTTAGGTTCCTGTTGAGCTGATTTTTCCAAGAAGAGCCATAGCTCCTCTAGGCAATAAAGATCAAGTCATACTATCAGAGGAAACTGTACGCAGGAACACAGAGCAGAAAATCTGGGAACTAGCCAGTAACTGCATGAAAGGGTTGGAAAGGAGAAATGGGGCAGGGGCAGCCGTCAGGAGAGGGACTGGAAGACAGCCTGCTTTGAAGGCGTCCACAGAGGCTGACAAGACATAGGTAAATAATCATAACATGATGGAAGGTGGGATGACCTTCAAAAGATCAAAAGAAGTGCCGGGTGGGTGGGTGGGTGGGTGGGGGTCTCCCTTCTCTGAGGAGTAGGAGGTGGGACCAAGAGGAGAAGAGATGTAAAATGAATGATGGAAGAAGAAGACAAGGAGGAGGGGGGAGCTCAGAAAGGAAGTCATGACTTCCCACTAGGGTAAGGACCGTGTCAGTAGTGTCAGGCTGGTTCCAGCTGGTCCTTTTCTTCTTGCTGGAGTTCAGGTAGATGTCAAAGACTTGCTGCACCTTAGTTACCTGCCTGACCATGCTCCCCTTGAGCTAGAAACATAGCTGATGTTAAAATGCTAACATGCCATGTGTGACACCCATTCCTATTATACGACATGTCCCCTGTGTTCATACCACCTTGTCTGCTGCCAGTAGTCCCTGACTTCTCGTAGGTGATGCCTAAGTACCTGTTGAATCTGTCTTTTAAGGGAAGTATCTCTACCTTAACAACTACACACTATAGATTTCTAGAAAGAAATCTACTTGTTATGCATCTAGATTTCTAACTTAGGACTATGGGAACAGGACACGCAGATGCAACCAAGGAAGGCTGCATGCTAATTTTCAGAAACTGCCCCTCCCTGTGCCAGCTAGGGCATTTGGGTGGAGGGAGGAAAGAAGTGTGGTTTGGTGAGAGGGCCCTGTTTCTGGGCGGGTGGCCTCAGCCACTCCCTTTTGCGTGGTTGGCTGCCCATGCAGTCTTAGACCAAGCCAGCTATTCTGTCTTGTTCTTTACCCACTGAAGAGGCTTTGAGAATCTTGAGTGAAAGCAGAAAGCATTACCAACTTGGAAGGGATGTAGTTGGAGCACTTGTGGCCTTGCTTGGCACTTTCAGTGCTCCACTTTTGTAGAGTGGAAAGACTGTTCTGCCCACAAACTTAGCAACCCGAAGACACTGCTTGGAAGGTAACACTTAACATGCTTGGTTATCATCTCCAAATAGAGCCTCAGTCAATCCCATTACCAGCCCCATATGTCCTGTGTGTGTGTGTGTGTGTGTGTGTGTGTGTGTGTGTGTGTGTGTGTGTGTGTGTGT
>OU015752.1:106686109-106717630 GCA_907169655.1 Acomys percivali | reverse complement strand
TGTGTGTGTGTGTGTGTGTGTGTGTGTGTGTGTGTGTGTGTGTGTGTATTTAATTATTCCAGTTTTGTTCAATTTTAGGGTCAGGTATGAAAATTTTGGGCATACACAGATTTTATTGTGAACTAAAGAAGAAGCTTGTCTTACATTCTGAGTTTTAACAATGTATTTTTATTGTGCCTCAAACAGTTTGAAATCCTTCTGTATTTAGAGAATAGAGAAAACAGTCTTTCTTCATCAGTTGAGCACCTCCACACCTACAAGAAAATCAGCTTCCCCACCTCCATTTCTTATACCATTCCGTTCTTGAGCCATCTCTAATCCACCCAAAATTATTCTCACATGTGTCTCTTTTTGTCCCACACATAGACAAAGCTCTCAGTATAGATTATTCTATTAGGCTATAATCTAACTTCCCTGACCTCAAGATCCCTTTATTAAGCCAGTTGGCACTGCTATCTAACTAAACTCTTTAAAATACAGCACAGACCAGACCAGGCCTGAAGCCACAGGTAGCTTTTTTTTTTTTTTTTTTTAATCAAAACTGGGTAGTTGGACACTTTAGTTTAGCGCAAAGAAATCAAGCTGGAACTGACCTGAATGCATTTTACTTGCTAACTAGCTTTCCTGGTGCCTGTGAAAGGTGCTATGCAGGCTGCAGGGGAGAGAAAAGGCACCAGTGGTATCACTGTAGCCAACCCTGCAGGCAAGATGTGCCCACTGGTGCATTAGTGGCCTGAAAGTTACAGGGGAAACAACTAACTGGACTTAAGGCCTGATCCACAGGGAGGATGCTTTCAACCTGCTCAAAATGCCATGGTTTGGGCAGTGATAAGCTCTAGGGAGGAAGCTCCTATTGTTGTTTTGCTAAACCACATGTTGTCAAATTGTCTTATAAATATTTATCTTACACTCCTACATTAATGATGTCTCAACCTTCACCAGAGAAGCTTCTTTATGTAGTGGGAAGCAGTTAATGTAGGGATTCATAACTGGTCAAGTGCTAAGAATAAGAGTCTATTGAGTGTTCAGGACATCTATCTCAAGCCTCCAAGGCTCAGGGAACACTATATAACAGGGGTGAGAAGAATTTAAGAGGCAGAAGATGGGGAGGAGTGCTTTGAAGCACTGACTCTGGGACACAACTTGGCCATTGTACACATGAACCCACTGTGGCTGTCATTACACACACAACATCAAGTAGCAACATCAGTCACCATACCAACAGGCCGCACTAACTGGACTTGGTGTGTTATTAACAAAAATGGAGGATCAGTGAGAAGAAGAAATGCGGAGGGGAACCTTGTGGGTCTAATAGGAGGAATGGGAAGTTGGGATGTATACTATCAAGACGCATGATTTACATATTTGAAACTGTCAAAGAGTAAGCAACAGATATTCTACTTTCAAAACTAGGCAGCTGGGATTGAGCACTTGGTATCCAGCACTATGTTTAGGTAAATTTAATGCTGATAACATTTCAATCTTCATGCTATAAGTAAAAGCCATTAAAATTTCAGTTTTTAAAAGATCAAGTGCTCTGTGCAGAATCTCTGCATAATTCCAATGAAGTGATGATCAGATGGGAAATTTAAGAATGGGGCTGTAGTCAGAGGACTTGGAGATGGTGAAGCTTAGATTTGGGGTAAGATTGTTAATTACATTAGTTTTTAATATTTGCTTTGTTTTATGTGTCTATGTGCTTTGCCTGCATATAAATCTGTATACCCTGAGCATGTTTTCAGGGAGCCTCTCCCCCAAAAAAAGGGCACTGGACCACCTGGAGCTGGAGTTATGGATGCTTGTGAGCTATTACATAGAAGCTGGAAACCAAATGCAGATCCTATGGAAGAGCAGTTTAAGTATTCTTAACTATGGAGCCATCTCTCCAGCCTCATTGGTTCATTTTTTAAAGTGGTCATTTTAAGCTTTTAGCAAGCTTTTAGGGTCACAGCATTTCTGTAGTGTAAAAATAAAAATGTTTTACTTCGAAGAGAGACACTTGGGAGAAAGAGACCAAGAACAGATACAACTGCAGCCTGTCTTGGGGAACACAAGGGAAGCCTCAGGCAAGGGAAGTCACCCTCTGTTCCGGTTCATCAGATAGGGAAAAAAAAAATCAAAACGACTTTTGCAACAGATGAGTTTACAAAACTGTGAGAAGTATGACAAAATTTAAACACAGGATGTTTTTGAAACATCTTTAGTCTCTTTGTTCTTTGAATTATTTCCCATTGGAACATTGAAGCTGTTTACTGTAGTGACACTGTCTTGGCACCAAGATTAATAACCAGATATGCTTTATGTATTAAAACAAAAACAAAACAAAAAAAACGGAATACCCAAACTTGTCCAAACCCAGGCTCTGCCACTTGCCAGATGTGGGCTTTCAGTCAAATGTCAAAACATCAGTTCCGCTATTAATTAAAGAGAGAAAATAAAATGTCCTAACTCTTAGGGTTGTTATGAATCCGAGATTGTGCCTCCCCAAATGGGCAGTCAATCAGTCGGTCAGTAGGCATTCACCAAAGAACGAGAGGGATTTGTGGGATTATTCTACTCCTCCGTATTTCACAGATTTTTTTCCTACCATGATGATATATTGCTTTTTGTATATAGAAACCAACAAATGAACAAAAATGATAGAATGTTTTCCTAAAAAGGAAAGACAGAATAGAACATTCGTATTCTCGATTTGCTCTCCCCTCTGCTTCTTCTGTGTCTTTGCTATTACATTTTGCAGCATGGCTCCTTTCCCTGCGGCAGCATTCAGAAGGCGTCATAAGATGGCAATTACTCTCCACACTTCAGTAGGCCGCTACAGAGGTCAGCTCTCCACCAGGCCCGAAGCACTTCAATCAGCCCGAGCTGCACTGCGAGTGAGAGCTCAGTGCCCACTGGGAGCTCTGTTCTATCGCTCGCTCATCAATTCCTGGGCTCTCACTCTGCCACCCAGCTGGATGTTCCTAGCCACCCCTGGTCCTCAGAGGGTTCCACTTCCCCCTTCCTTTAGTTCCTTTTATTCAGCACCAAGGACTGGAGGCTGACACAGGAGACCAGCCTGCAGTTGGTCTTTGGAAACCAGAGTGAGAGAGAGAGTGTGGGCGAGTTACATTAAATGAAGCAAAGCTCTGGCAGGAAACCAATGCCTAGTATTAAAGCTTCTCCTGGTTCTTTTCCTTTCCTTTATGAGCTTATGTTTGTGGGACTCTGATCCCCTCTTCGCCTTTCTGGAGTTGCTTTCACAGTAGGAGAGGTAAAGTAGTCACCAAGATTTAGAACTGAGTTACTCTAGCCCCAGGAAGCATACCCTGGGGCTCTGTCACATTTGAAGGCACATGGTTTGACCACTGCTCTTGAGTAATAGGGTTGTGCTCAGAGATGTGAAGATGTGGGGCGAACCAAAGGGCTAGGGTTTTCTGAGTGTGGGGGCTTTCGGAGTGTAGGCGGTGCTGCCAGCTTCTTCTTCTTCTTCTTTTTTTTTTTTTTTTTTTTTGGTTTTTTGAGACAGGGTTTCTCTGTGTAGCCTTGGCTGTCCTGGACTCCCTTTGTAGACCAGGCTGGCTTCGAACTCACAGCGATCCGCCTGCCTCTGCCTCCCGAGTGCTGGGATTAAAGGCGTGTGCCACCACCGCCCGGCTTGCCAGCTTCTTGTAGCTCACTCTTCCAGGCTACTTTCCATCTCACTGAAGGTGGCTGCCTCTACCCAGCGGATGACGTCAGAAATGTGGAGTTATCCCTAAGCATTTTTCTGCTTTCATATCTCACACCCAGCTATGCATACCATCTTTCTCCCTGTCCTCCTTTGAAATGGCTTTGTAGGCATTCTTTCTTTCTATTTCCACTGCTGCCAACTAGTTCGGACAAACATGGCTACAATATTTGTCTGGCTATTTGGTTGGTGTATGTGTTCAAATCTTTGTTCACAAGTGTGTGCAGGTGTACATGCACATGTACACACGTATACATGGAGGCCAGAAGCCATTGTTAGGTATATTTCTTAATTGATCCCTATCTTAATTTGCTTTGTTTTTGAGATAGAGTTTTACTCTGTATCCCAGGCAGGCCTTGAACTCATGATGGCCCTGCCTTAGGCTCTCAAATGCTGGGATTGAAGGTTTAGTCTCATTTCTATACCTGATGCCCTTCATAAGACAGTTATTTGAATGTGAGGCAGCTCCACATGACACCCAGAGAGGATAGTGAACCCGGTAAGCCAAACAGATAGTCTGGTCTTTGGCAAATACAGAATAAGACAATCTTCCGGACTGGGTGAGCACAGACATGCGAAGATGCTTTGTCTCCCAACATCCTCCGAACATCTCTGCTGGGTCCCCGTCTTCTCTTTTAGCCATGGGATAACAGAGCTACCCCCCCCCACACACACACACACACTCTATGGAAGTAAGAAAACAACTTTCACATAGACAGATTACTTTCCAGATTCTCTCATTCTAAATCTGGGTGCCATGTGACTACAGACCCACAATTTCTACCTTTGCAGCACTCCACTGTGTACACAGCTTTGTATAGCTTTGAAACAAGGATATCAACTTTTTTTTTTTTTATTCACAAACTGGAGCTAATTGCATTGCTCTATCAGGATGGTTGCATTGAGAGATAATTAATGCTGTTAAATACATCAACAAACACTGATTGGATGTCCATCATGTCCCAGACACTGTTCTAGAGTCCTGGTGGGACACAACCCTGAAGAAGGTAGAAGAGCTCTCTAACCTTATGGAGCATATATCCTACAGCTTAAATATGAGAAGCATTCTAAGGGTTGTACAGTTTGAACAGAAGCCAAGGAGGGCCCTAGAGGCAAGTCTTTGTGACTTAAGCTAGGAATTCAAAATAGTGGTACCCACTATTATGGTTATTATGCAGAGGCAAATGGAGCCATAGAGTGTCACTAAAGCCTTTAGGTGTTGTAATTTCCTTATGAGAATAAAACTTTCAAAAGTAGATGAGAGAATATATTTCCGGGGGCATAACAGCCATTATATCAACCATTGTTTCAAGTTGTCATGGAAAGCCTTTATTTCCCATAAATTAAGTTCTATGGTAATTGAGTTAGCTCCATGGTATGATTGATTCCTCAAATCTGAGTCACTTTCTTGACTTGGATAAGCTGACTGTGAGATCATAGTGCAGAGCAGCAGCTCCATTGAGGAAATGGTGCAGTTGCATCTTTAAGAACAGGGCCAAGCTCCCTTCTCCAGGATGCCCACATCTTGCTCAGGATGCTGTGGACACAGAATTAGCATCTACCATCAAGGATGCTTTCAGTTTTGTCAAGAGCTGTGTCTCTGCTTCCTTATCATCTCACGTCATAGATTTCTCATTTTTTTGGTCAAGAAATGGAAGTTATTTACGGTAAACTACGTAGTCTCCTTTCTAGGTTGCAACCACCATTCTTCCTGTTTCTCTGCCAGTGTCAGACAATCCATGCTCTTGGGTGGGAAGTATGAAACCACCGTGTAGCGTTTGACTAGGGGAGGGAAGTGATCACAGGATGTCACCACCTTTGTCAGAAGTGTGCAAGTATTTAACAAGAAGCACCCTACGATTTCCAGTAAAGCAGAGTTGCACATCTAGCTAGATGTTCCTTGTTCACCATGCTAGGATGACAGCTAAGGCCACTTTCAGTAACCTGACCTCACTTTATGCTGATATTTCTTTTTCTTTTTCTTTTTTCCTTTCTTTCTTTCTTTTCTTTTCTTTTTTCTTTTTCTTTCTTTTTTTTTTTTTTTTGTTTGTTGTTTATTTTTTCAGACAGGGTTTCTCTGTGTAGCCTTGGCTGTCCTGGAGTCACTTTGTAGACCAGGCTAGCCTCGAACTCACAGCAATCTGTTTGTCTCTGCACCTGGCTACTGACAAGATTTCTTAACACTGTATATATCTTTATGTGTTAATCTTTTTTGTTTGTTTGTTTTGTTGTTTGTTGTTTTGGGTTTTTGTGTTTATCTTAGTGGTCTTTCTTTCTTTTTTTTTTTTTGTTTCGATTTGTGTGTGAGTATATGTTCATGTGTATATGCACATGTGTGTACAGTTCTGTGAGGGCCAGAGGCCAGCCCTGGGTATCTTCCTCAATCACCCTCCACCTTGTTTTCATAATAGGGTCTCTCACAGAATCTAGAATTCACTGATTAGGCTATGATGGCTGGCCAGCAAATACAAGGGAGCTTTCTGTCTCTGCTTCCTCTGTGCTGAGGTTACAGGTGTGGATAACCACACCCCTCTTTGTGTGTGGGTGCTGGGAATCCAAACTCAAGTCCTCATGCTAGCATGGCAAGCACTTTGCTGACTGGGCTATTTCTCTAGCCCCTTAAAGGCATCCCTAGTGGCTAGTGTTACATACAATCAGCCTAGCACTGTACTTGGCACTTTATTTTATCTTAGTTAATTGTGACAATAATCTGCTAGGTAAGCATATTATGGTCTGTTTCTTGAGAGAAAACTACTTCAGAGTGGGCAAGTGGCTTGTTCAAAGTAATTTAGCTGGTAAGACTCAGGACCAGCCTGGTGACGGCAGAACTTCTGGCCCCTTTGCTCTCTTAACCTACCACCTCACCATGTCTCTCTCTGTCATGCCCTATAGAGGGTTACAAGTTCTATGAAGAGGAGACAACCTATTCATTATTATGTTCCTCCCTATAGAGCAGAGCACTACTGAATCAGTAAATAATAAATAGTAAATAGTAAATAAATAAAAAAAAATATACAGTCTAGGATCAATCTCAAGCATTTTTCAAATCAAAATTAAAAAAAAAACAAACACACATGTATGCAAAACAATATAGCAATATAGCCTAGATGTCTGGCTCCTTGTACAAAATTACAAAAAGGCCTTTCCTTTAGGGAAAAAAAAATCTATCTGCCTGTCTGTCCATCTGTCTGTCTATCCTCTATCTATCTGAACTCAATACAAAGGACATGTAGAGGTTAGAGGACAACATTTAGGGGTCTGTGCTCTCCATCCAGTGGAATCTAGGAATTGAACTCAGGTTACCAGCCTTGTCAGCCAGCATCTTATACTCAGTGAGCCATCTCACCTGCTCAAGGCTTTCTTTTTAAGATTATTAAAGAATCATATCAACTTATGTAATCAACGTGCTGTCAGCACTGCAAAGACTGAACAAGAAAACCCTTCTCACTGTGGTTAGAAATCACACATCCTCTCCTCCAAACCCAGGGAGAATAGAATCCTTCCATTCCTGCTGTGCCTTTCTGAAGACATGCAGTTGTTCATATGTGGGTAGAAAAACTTGTTGCGATTCACAAATAGGTAAGCGTCCCAGAAGTTCAGGACACAGCGGGAGTTACTATGCAGAGGATGTGCCAGAGAGCGCTGTCCTTATCCAAGGTTAGTTCCCCTTGGAGCAGATGCAGAAAGATAGAGTTCCCTCCCAGCTGTTCCAGCTTGTCATTCTGACTCTTGATTGGGATGGGATCAGCAAGCCAAGAGGGGGCAGGTGTTAACGATGACCCATGAGTATTGAGGGTTTCCTGGGGGCCGAACACTCAGTGTTCTCTATTTTAATCCTTATGTGAGTCTGAAGGCTAGCTGTATTTTACATGTAGAGATGAGGTTTAAAGAAGTTGAGTAACCTGCTCAGTTTTTCCCTATTTGTTGGTAGACAGAGAGCTGAAAGAACTGCACTCAAATGTAGCTGACTCCAACTCTAAGCTCTCAGCCATTCGTGCTACTTTTTAACTATTTTAAATTAATTTTTAATTAACCATTTTACCTGTTCCCTGGTGAGAAAGGACTCGGGGGCTGGCCACTGAAGCATCATTGCACATTATCTATTATTATTTACAGTTATGTAGAAGATAAATGCTATCCACGTTATGGGGCTTATTGCTTTGTTGTTAACCTAAATTTTAGGGTGCAGCCTCTGCTAGATAACATACATGGACATCTGGGCTAACAGCCCCCAAACTGACAGCTTTACTCAAGAAACAGATGTGCAGGGCTGGCATATCTGATAAGCAGGGCCCATTGCTTGGGCCTGCAAAAATTACCATTTGTCTCAATTTATAGAGTAGATTATGGTCTCTAAGGTATTTCATTTGTGTCTAGTGTTTGACATGACCTTCTTAAGATTATTGTAAAGTAGAAAAAACAAAGAATATTATCTCTCATAGAGATGACGAGATTCATATCAAATCATAAAATTAGTAAGTGGTAAAACCAGGACTTGACATTATGGGAATCCAAATCCAAATAAACTAATTTCTAGCTCTTTAAGCAGGTAAGAACTAGGCTCAAATTTTGACTCTATAAGAGTGTCAATTTTTCAAAATGAGAGTAAGGAATGTGTATGTCACAGAATTGCAGGGCTAAATGAAATGATGTAGAAAATTACAGTAAAGTAGGGAACAGGACAGATACAGATTCTGTCCTCTTAGAGCTTATACTCTCATGATTGGATGAGAGAGTGAAAGCAAACACCAAGCAATTACACTTCACTGTCAAATTCCAATAATAAAAAGTAAAAGAAAGAACTGGAGAGATGACTCAGCAGTATAAGAGTGCATAGTACATACTGCTCTTACAGGGGACCCAGGTTCAGTTCCCAGCACCTATATGAGGCAGCTCACAATCATCTGTACCTCTAGCTCTAAGAGATGCAGCACCTGCTTTTGGCCTCCTTGGGTACCTGCATGTATATGGTGTACACATAGACTAGCAGGGACACACATATACATAGATTTTTAAAAAGAAAATGTAAAATGAAAATACAGTTCTTTTTTGTTTTTCTTTTTTTGTTCATTTTGTTTTGTTTTTTGAGACAGAGTCTCTGTGTAGCCTTCGCTGTCCTGGGGTCACTTTGTACACCAGGCTGGCCTCGAACGTACAGCGATCCGACTACCTCTGCCTCCCCGAGTGCTGGGAGTAAAGGTGTGCACCACCATACTCAGAGAAAATACAGTTCTATGAAGTATACAATGGAGTGGACTGATCTAGCATAAGGCTCAAAGCAGGTCTCCTAAAGGAATGACAGCCAAGCTGCGACCCAAAGCAAGTAATTGACAGGAACTGTGGGGTGGGAACATAGTGTGGGGTGTAGGTTACACCATAGGGTGTTCTAAGTAAGCAGCATTGATGAAAGAGTGGGGATCCCGGAGGACAAAGGAATGGCCAAAGAGCCTTAGTAAAAGTGATGAGACGGAACCACATAGGTGAAGCATCTGGGGCCATGCAGGGCTGATGTGGACCAACTTAAAGTTCTTAAACAACAACAATGGAAAGAAGTTAAGAAAGGGAATGATATGATTAGATTCAAGCTTTTAAAACATCTAGTTTTTGGCTGGATATGGTGGTGTGTGCCTGTAATACTAGCAACTTGGAAACTGAGGCAGGATGCTAGTTGTGAGCTGCAGACTAGCTTGGTCTGTAGAATTATGGTCATATGCAACTGTGATCTTGCCTCCTTAAAAAGAACAACAACAAACTTCTATTTTCTAATGGGCACAGATGGAACCTGCAGAACAACACAGCTAGCTAGACTAGCTAGAATGGGCCAGTTCCTTCACCAAGAGACCATGAAAATGATGTGAAAACTTAATGACACTTAATGTCAACTTCAAGGCCCATACACACCAAACATATATACACACCTGCAGGCTCAACACACATATACACATACATGCACACACATGCACACATGCACATATGCATGTGAACACACACATACACTTTTTTTTATTGTATTTCTCTTTTATTAAACTTTTCTCTAGCATTACCTTGTAAAGAAAGTTACAGACTGTTTTAAATGTAGAATCAGAGGACAAAGAAGAGTGTGGTTCCTGGCTCCTCTCTGTACTACTTTCAGGACCGAGGGAAAGTGTTCTCCAAGCCTCCTCCTGCTTCTCTTTCTAAGTGAGATTTAACCTCCAGTCCTAGAAGCCATGGTGAGACCCTCATGGCGTTTCTGCAAACCCAAACTTCCCATTCTTTTTGTTGAATGAGTGAACAAACACTTACTACTAAGCATTGACTATGTACCCAGCGCCATGTTGGCTGCCGAGGGTACAAAGGTAGATAACACAGAGGTCCTATGTTTTAGGAACTTGCAGGGGGGGGGGGTGGGGGGGGGGGGCGGGGACTGGGCCATGAAACTAAAACAAACAAATATTCACAATAAAGTGGCACCTTTTACAGGAGAAGAAGCAAGAAAGAGTTAGAGAAAGGGTTAGAAGAACTCACACATGGTATGTGCTCAGTAGATATGTGATGAGGAGATAGAAGTCGGAGCAGCTGAAGGATAAGGGGAAATGCAGTGGGCAGAGTAAGAGGAACAGTGACTACATTAGGCCATAGATTAAGAAATAATTTAAAGTGGTCTCTTGAGATTATTTAATCAGCAGTAAACTGGATGGTTTGAAAAGGAGATTATAGACCAAGGAGGCAAGTAACCCTGGGGTGGTGAACCTGGTGAAAATGAAGAAAAGTGGTGTTCCCTCAGCAGCAGTTGAGACTGCGTTTTATTTCCTTAACATTCCATTGCACTGGGCAGCACAGTCCGGCCTGTGAATGGTCCTTGCATTACCCTGCGAATCAATACCTGCTCTCCCTCACAGGGTAGTGACCATCTTTCCTTCTGAAATCCTTGGAGCATCTAATTTTGTGCTCTGAGTGCCATGCACACTTGTCAAAGTTGATTCCCTGGGCTGAGGTGGGGCAGGGTGGGTGGGGGGGCCTGGAGGGGACAGAGGAAAACCAGGGCTGGAAATGGTGGTCCTAAAGGACTTGCCATTATCACAAGTGTAATGATGCATTCATGTGTTTATTTTAATTCAGTAACTTCTTAATGACAAGAAAGCCATTAAGGAGTACAGCATTGTTTTTAACTGTGAAATGTTTTAAGTACCTAAATATCCATCGGTAGGATAGCAGAATTGGTTAAAAAAGCATGATGTTGACATATGGTCACTGATGAACTGGAGGTAATAATTTACAATTCTGTTCTAAATGAAGTGGATACTAGTCATCATGTTTTAAGTCATCCCATTAATGTTAAAAACAGTCATAAAAGGTTTGAGATGAATTTATATGAATCTTATAGTTGTTTTTATAGTCGGTGGAAATGTGGCTGTTCTTTTTCGTCCTTTCTGACCTCTGACCCCAGTTATGCTTTCATTTACTTTGCGAACTCCTAAATTTTCTGTACTAAAACTATGATTTTAAAACCTTGTTTTAAAAAAAAAAATAAGCAAAGTGAAATGAAGAAAGGTAAGTGGAAGAAATGTGCCGTGATGGATGACAAAAGGAACAGAGAGAGAGAGACAGACAGACAGACAGACAGACAGACAGACAGACAGACAGAGACAGAGACAGAGACAGAGACAGAGAGACAGAGAGAATGTAAGAAAGAGAAAAAAGATGTATTTGGGGGGTTGAAAACAAAACAAAACCAAACCAGATTTTCCAGAAAGTTAAGAGGAAAATATTTTTGTTCTCAGAGTTTTTTAGTGTGCTTTCCAAGCCATCACATTCCTAAATATAACCAAGGATGACCATTTCAGACCCAGCCAATATAAACATACCAGATGTTTATATTTCAACATTAACACATGACATCGGAGCTGCAGAAAATCTTTTAAGTTGGCTATATTTTACTTTCCTTCACATTTTCCATTTCAAGTCCTCTTTACAATACATCATTTCCCCCCTCATCAAGACCAAATGGAGTCAAGGAGCGATGCGAAGGGCAGAAGGGGATGGCAGGAGACCCGTCATTTCCCAGTGAGAGGAGGAAGGGTGAAGTTTCCCCAGCATCAAATGTTAGTGTGCTTATGCTTCACCCAGGTGCTTACTCAAATGTAGCCTTCGGTGAGACCCTAGGTAATGTTCCTGCCAGCAGTGCACACAGCTTTAAGGGCAAGGCCCAAGAATTTGAGAATTTTTCAACCCAGTCTCATCTCACACTGGAAACCTCCAGTTGCAATAACCTCTTTCTAACCTAATATCTTTGTTTTGTTTGTGTTTGGATTGGGTAAAAATACCAAATAGTGAAATTTCTCCACAAGTCCATTTACCAAGAACAAGTTATAGTTTAAGATCCTATACCAAAGTGACTGAAATAGGAAGTAGGGCACGGAATGGGCAAGAGGCTCTGCTCTACAAGTGTCACAAAGCTGTGGGTTGGGCTGGGGGGTCAGGTGGGAAGCCCTGAAGGTTTTATCTGAGGGATTGGTTTCAATCCTAGCAATCCCAGACCGTGTGACCTTGTGCCAGTCATTTCTTTGGTCAGTTTCGCTCTCTATCAGAACTGATCTCACAGCTTCTAAAATCTTTTCAACTCTGATGTATCCTTTATTGACATCAAGGAAGAAATAGAAGGATGTGCGTTGCCAGGGATCCTGAACATCTGATGCTATAATGGTGGAAAGTCCCTCTTGTCTGCTCAGATGCAGAAATGTTGTTGGAGAGAAAGAGACTGGGAAACTTGCCTGGTTGGAAACCCTAGTGTCCTGTCTTCCTGGTTTTGGTGTCTTGGGATGTTGTCAGCATCCCCCATGAAGTAAGGCAGACAGATGCTGTAGGCAGGCCTTCTAAGAGTAAACATCACACTCAGCGTCCAAGTTCTAATGTACTCAGTCCACAAGTCTAAGGCCATCGTCCTTCATTGCCTGTCTCCTTCCTCTAGACTGGTCTACAGGCTAGGTCTGCACCCTCTTGCCTACCTAAGGTCTCCGCCAAATGGCTCAACCGCCTATCTGCTTATGAGCAAATGTAGTTACCACCGGGACTCAGACCCTTGCTAGGAACACCTTAGTAGACTGAGTCTCCCAGACAATGTGGATTCCATTCAGCCCTATAACAGCCAAGCAGCCAAGACACAGACTGCTTGGGAGGTGACACTTTCTTCTCTGTGTTTTAGATAGTACCCTGTGCAATGTGAGAAGCAGCCCCTACTATGATAAGCACTATGGACCTGCTGGAGTGAGATTACCCGAGGCTCTAAGCAGCTCTACCTCATGCCTCCAGAGGCTTGGACTCCTTGACAGGCCTGCTTCTCACCTCACCAGTCTCTATAAGTATGCCTACTCCAGACAGCTTTGTTGGGGTTTCCTGCGGGCTTTGGGAAGGGCTACCAATTCATCTACATTCCTGAGGTCCTCTCTCCCAGCTGAACAACCTTCTGAAGTGCCCACTGGGGATGTGGAGACCCTGCCTGCTCTTGGAGTTGTTATTTCTACCTCCAATCCCAACGGAAACCAGCCAGAATCATGTGGCTGCCTGGTACAAAAGTTGCTTTTTAGAATGTTCTTCACTGGAATTTTGGGTGTCTGGAAAGGACTGCCTTTCCTCCCACGGTTAATTAACAACATCACACCGTTTCCCTTTCCTCCACACAAAGTCTGTGCTTGCCTCTGAGGCCAGGCAGAGGGGATAGCAGGTGTGGCTAAGCACTCCTTGAGGTTAACCTCAAACTTAACCTCAGGGCCATAATTTGTCCAGGAGGAGTGTGAGGTGCAGGGTAGTTTCCATTCCGGTCCTAGTTGGCAAGTGGGCACATGCCCAGGGCAAGCCAGAGACTTGTTTTCTGGGGTCCCAGTCAAGTGAGGGATGAGAGAAGAGGGTGGGGAACCAATGTGTGTTTGGCACATTTGTAAATTGTTTCCTCAACAAAGACTTTTTTTTTTTAAAACAACAGAGTGAAGCTTTATGTATGTGAATGAGAAGCACACAAAGGGGCCCATTGTCCTGAGAGTGCATGAGTAATTGAGCATGACTTCAGTCTTCCAGTTGAAATGTTGTTAGGACTGGCTGTGGGCTTTCCAGCACTTTCAATAGGAAGGAGTTTTGAGGAAGGCAGGCTGAGCTCCAGTGAGATGCTTGGGAAGCAGGAGCCTGAGATACTCTGCTGCGCCTCGTGCGTGCCCTCCTCCTTTTCCTTCCTGCCACTGCCTACCCACCTCTCCCTTCTCTGGACATGTATCTCCTGTCATTTCGTTGTTTATTGGACTATGGTTAGAGCCAGGCACAGAACAGGGAGTGCTGTCCTGGAGTCCATAGTCCACCTCTGGGGAACCTAGCTTTCCTTTCTCAGCCTCGCTTCCAGAGCTGGGGGGGGGGGGGGGGCGCCAGTGTCCACACAGGTAAGGTTGAGCTCGGCACCTGAAGGAAGGTCATCCCTCAGTACAGCAGCAGGATGCTTGCTTGTGCCCCACTTGTTAGCACGGGACATCACATGTCACAGATGAAGTGGTTTTCATCTTGTGTGTTATAACTGCCTGAGGAGTTTTAAAGTTACGAGGACCAACTTTCCAGTGCTCTAAAGGTGAAGGCAGCTAATAGTAGTTTGGAAAGTTTCCCTGGGAGGTTTTATTAGGCAGCCATGTTGAGAACCAGTATCTTAGGCGCACAATGGCTGTTTGTTCTGTGGGTGCATGAATAAACCAAGCGAGGCCAGAAAGAACAAACCTAGGTTGTGCCATCTTTATGAACGTCAGACATGATTCTGTCTCTTTTAAAGAGTT
This sequence comes from Acomys percivali, assembly GCA_907169655.1. NCBI lineage: Eukaryota > Metazoa > Chordata > Mammalia > Rodentia > Muridae > Acomys > Acomys percivali. The sequence goes on along the minus strand of OU015752.1, from coordinate 106,703,134 downwards.
GTCTTCTCTGAACCAATGGAGTGATCTAGAAGCTAACATGAGAGATCACAAAGTGTGTCATCATCTCCTGTCTGTCTACACAGACTTACAGCGTGGGGTTTGGAAGAACTCCAGCCAGAAGCTGAACTTTGAACTCTCCTCCAGTTTTCATTTTGAATTGTAACCTGACTTTATTTTCCCCCAGATCTTTAATTTAGTGAACACAATAAAGAATTTAAAGATCTCAAATAAAATACTTGCACTACCCTAATGTGTAATTATGTACAGATAATAGCATAATTGTAATTAACTGCTCTACCTAGTTGGTCCACAAAATTTACACTGACTGCTGCTTGTCAAACACTGTTGGTCTACAGCTGAGGAGACACCCCCCTCCCCCCACCTAGTGAATTATATGTTAAGGAAAGAAGTAAAGAAAAACACATTCAAGAGAAGAGAAAATAAACATGACGGAAATGGTGACTAGCAATATGACCAGGAAGGCGTTCGAGTCACTCTGGAGCCACGCCTTTGTGTCTGTGCTCTTAACCTACCTGAACCTCAGATCTCTCATGTAGTAAAGGTGGGTTTTGTTTATTTCCACTTTTTGAGACAGGGAATAGCAGTTGTGAACCGGTCATGAGGGTTATTAATATTACACAGCCTTCTGAGCAGCAGGTTCAGTGTCCCGGTCCTCCACCTCAGAGAGCTTTAGTGCATGTGCATGCATGCACATATGTACTTGTCTGTGATGTGTGAGTGTGTCCTTTGTAGGAGAAAGGTAATGAGAAAGTAGTCAGGCACCTGTGTCGGGAAGGCTTCGAATAAAGAGGAACAGGACTGGCTGTGAGCCTGGCACTCCTACACACAGAGCCACAGAGCAGAAGAAGAGCTGCCCCTACACCACCTGTCAACTGCATCTTCATCTAAGTAAAGGCCAGCCGTGGAGGGGACAGTGGTCCTGAAGCTTGCCAAGTAGCCCTTGTGCCTCTTACAGGGAAGGTGTCCTACTTACAGTGTCCAGACTGACCTTCCATTCATCAGAGGGTCCTGGAGGGAAATACATATCTTGGTATTTGGTTTGCAAACTTAAACAGCTTACCCACTAATCAATATACCCTTCAAAAATAGATAGAAATAGGAAATACGGGATCACCAGATACCTGAGGAGACCCAACTGTTTCAAAAAGAACGGAGATGGGCACATTGGAAGCTAACACAAAGGAATGATGAGTAATTGAAGAGACAATTGCGGTAAGCAGCAGCATCCTTAAAGATGCACAGGATATTGCGCAGGTTGCTATGGAAAAGAATAAATAAAGGGGAAAAAAAAGAAGATTGAAAAGTAAAACTAAATAGAGTAGTGGATGGGTTGACTAATAAATAGGACAAATATTGGGGGGAGGGCAGAAAGGAGTGATTGAAAAACTAAATAAAAATATGGAAAAAATGGAAAATGCAAAAACTTTACAGTGCTTTGAATCATGTCACATACCTCTATTTGTATGTTGAAGCTATACTCATATGCATACATACACATACATGCACATATACACGCATATATAGCATGCCACTGTGTTTCAGGTAAGAGTTGTGTGGAGTTTACAAAAGTTAAATGAGATCATAGGGTAGAGTCCAATCCAAAATGGGAGGAGGGGAGGAAAGCCAGATTTTGGGGGTTTTTCCTTTTGTTTTGTTTTGTGCTGGGTAAGAATACGGCCAGAAGGAAGCCATGTGGAAGCAGGAAATGAACCCTTGCCAGAGAGTGGCTGGGTCAGTACAGTAGCACTGGGAGAGAAACGACCCAATGTGATGAGCTGGTTCCATGGCATCTGGTTAAGACAGCCCTAGTAGGCAATGTGAGTCACAAAGGATGGATTCAAAAGCCTCCATCCATTTGAAAGAAGTGCCTTGAGCAAAGCAAAACCTGTTAGTGAGGTGGCTCATAGAGTAATGATGAGAAAACGCTCCAACTCAAACAAGACTTAGGGCTTCCCTGGGGCCTGCCCAAGCATCAGGTAAGACAAACTCTTGAAAATCCTTACTCAGATAAATCCCAGGGGCTAAGAAAAGGTGCCCCCCCTTTTAAAAAAAGCTTTAGACATATCCAGAAAAGAGAGACACATTGCCAAATAAAATGAGATTGACTTCCATGTAACTGAATGCAGGGTAGCAGTGAGGCATAAATTTGAAGGAAAAAAAAACTTTTAAAAATTGTTTTAGAAATATTTATTTTATGTGTGTAGGTTTGATCTGTATGGGTGTATGTGCCCAGTGTTCATTCCTAGTGCCTGCAGAGGTGAGAAGAGGGCTTCACAGCCTCTGTGAGCCACCATGTGGGTGGTGGGAACAGAACCCAGGCCCCTCATTAGAGGGACCAGTGCTCTTAACCACTAAGCCAGTTATCTCTCTACTGCCCAAAGTAGGAAACAATTTTGGGTTTTGAGTTATGTACTCTGCTGGCCATGGTGGCATTCAAATAAGACAGTGAAATGTGGGCATTTTCTAATCTGAAAGGATTCAAATCATTTTCCTCCCATGCATTTTCTCCTAAGAGTTGTTTTCCTTCCAAGTTCGGCATATATGCTGCTCTCACCAAATTCTAGAAGGGAAGATAAACCCCAAACGAGGAAAATGCAAGCAAGTATTGAGGAAGGATAATCTGGGCACAAATATGGACTGAAAACCTCATACTATATAAAAACGTAATTTCTAGGGCTGGAGAGATGTCTCAGCGGTTAAGAGCACTGACTGCTCTTCCAGAGATCCTGAGTTCAATGCCCATCAACCACATGGTGGCTCACAACCATCTACATTGTGATCTGATGCCCTCTTCTGGCCTGCAGGTGTACACGAAGGCAGAGCACTGTATACATAATAAATAAATAAATAAATAAATAAATAAATAAATAAATAAATAAATAAATCTTTTTTTTAAATGTAATTTCTATAAAATACTTAAACCTAGGGTGAAAAAAATTTTGGCTTCCCTAAGAAACAGAAACTAATTGCCGAAGACTGGAAGAGGTAGATCAGCAGGCAGAGGTGCTGGCTGTGTTAGCCTGACAACCTGCATTCGATCCCTAGCACCGACATAAGGATAGGGACATCATCTACCCTTCCACAAGCACAGGTATGTCTGCACACAAACAAAATAATATTAAATATAATAAGGATGGTATATCTGCATTGAAAACTTGTCAGTCCTTCTTTAATTGATCTTTAAACTTTATAAAATCCCGATTAAAAGTCGTGTGTGTGTGTGTGTGTGTGTGTGTGTGAGAGAGAGAGAGAGCGAGAGAGAGAGAGAGAGAGAGAGAGAGAGAGAGAGAGAGAGAGAGAGAGAGAGAGAGATTTGATGAGCTGATTTCCATAGCTCATCTGGAAGAGACGGGTGGCAAGGCTTCCACTGAGCTAATGTTTCAGTGAGCCAACAGAACAGACTCAGTGAGTTCAGCCTGGGTCATGCCCTGTCGGTAAAAACAATAACATTCTATAGCAGTTGTAGAGCCTAGTAAGACTAAATGTCCCGACACTGGACCAATTTAAAACCCAGCGTTTCTACCTGCTGCAGATCCCAGACCTTACAGCTTTTACTCTCCTGACCACTCAGTTGTGTTGCAGTGACTCCCCAGCACCATCTGTGCTCACCAGACTGTTCTGTCTGTGAGCCTCCCGATTTCCACTTCCGCTCCTCGCTGCAGCCTGATGGGCAGCAGAGCTGGCCTAGGCCTCTGATTGCAATCCTGCTGAGGCTAGCACATACAGTCTCAGAACAGGGGAAGCCCCGGCCCTGGAAATCGAATGACTGAGAACTAAGAGGAGGAGGGGAACAAACCCAGAGATAAGAAAGAGTTTGCCAAGAAAACTAGACTGAAGGTGGGGGTGGGAGGGGCTATTGCGTGGAAAAGAGAAGTTGGAGCAGGGCTCACAGAACATCCTGAGGCCAGTAAAGGAAGTGGGAGAGAGGTAAGTACTAAATGCACAGAGTTTGTGTCCTAAGTGTGAGAAATATGTGTGTGTGTGTGTGTGTGTGTATATATATAATTACAAATTATATAAAAATATATAATATGTAAGTATGTAATACTATATAGTCTATATAAAGGTAAATGCATTGATTCATCACAGAACAGGCCAATAGAATAGTCAAATCCCCTAATGGGCCCCAGAGTGTTGTAGTAGGGAACGGGGAACAAGGACATAGGTCATAGCTCTGTGACAGGGAGAGGGTTCCTCACCCCTGAATTTTACCTCCTACTCTTGGTCCTTTTAAGCATTACATGAGTACAGAGATGTAACATTCTCAGTCCTCCTCTTCCACTGTTCAGTGAATCTGAAGCTCTTCCTCCTTCTATCAAAATGCATCACCTGCAGTCTCTCACTGCCCAGCAGATGGGCCAAATGAAGCTGATTTGATCTCTAGCAGCAGTACGTGTGTGGTATTTGCAGGCTGCGTTCTAAGCCGTTTGCAGTTAAGTACTCAACCCTCACAGTAACGCTGTGACATAAATAAATTATCATCCTCAGTTTACAAAGGAGAGAAGTTAGGCTCAAAGATGTGAAGTAATTTACCCAGATAGCTACGAGGATGAAAGGGGCTCTGACTGTAAAGCCCATGATCTAAACCACTTAGCTGTATCCCTTCCCAATAAAAAGGCAAGGAATAGAGAGTGAAGGTGCTTAAAGCAAAGCCGATGAAAGTGAGGCCAGTGAAGGGCTCACTGATGGAGGCACGGAGGGAGCCCCCTCCCTGTGTGGAAGCATGTGTCCAAGGAAGCTTCCTAGAAATCTCTTGTCCGACAGGGGGATCTGAGGGCATGGCACTGCCAGAATGAAGCCCTACCGCCCTTCACCACACTTTGCAGGTCTGAGATGGCTCTGAGAGGGTGCCAATCGCAGATACAGCCAGGATAAAACTGTGGCTGGGCAACGCCTCGTGTTTTGAAAGTCTCTTGAAACCTAAGAGCGCTGTGTGGTAATAAGTCAAAACAGAAGAGTGAGGGGGTCAGAAGCAGTCTGCAGTAAACAGAGTCAAAGATTTTCTATGTGCCTACAACAGTGTCCACTCTGATTCAAAATGGTCAGTGCTGGTGCTGTAGACAGAAAGCCCTGGGAAGAGGCAGTGGGAGGAGATGCTGTTCAGGGAAGATGAAAAGACACATAAACCAAGCAAAACAAAACCAAAAAAACCCTAAAAGAAATGGCTCTTGTCATATATTCATTTATTAATGTGTCATGATGTCTATGATTTACATACTGTGTCTTCACCCTATGACATTTTCAGTGTGTCCTGAACTCACTGAGTTACCTTTAAGTCTCTCTCATTTTATTAGACACTTGGGCATCACATCAAGGAGTATGTCAGATACTATATACAGAGCTGTCTATCAGACGTGCTGCCTGCCCACTCGAGGGCAGTACACAACAGGGCTAGTTGGTAGTTATCGGTGGCCAGCTCCAGGCAGGATAGACTTGAAGAAACACATCAGGCCCAGTGGGGTCTAATTGTCCCAGGTATAGGCACTCAGGAAGTTCCAGCTTACCTACAGTGTCATTTTTGTTTACTAGCAGAATAATTTGTATTTGCAAAGTTCTCTCTTACTAGTCTAATATCTAGAGAAACTATGAGAAGCAGAACAATGCTATCCAAAACTCAGCTTCAGAAAGCTTTTCCTGGCTCGCTCTCTCTCTCTCCTGGTGCCTGAGGCAGCAAGGACTCAGGATGATTCCCTTCTCCTGGTTCTCACATCTTCCTGTAATTTCCCACCTGTGCCATGTTAGTATCGGGCTATGTTGGGAAATGGGAGATATTACAGATGTTTTTTCTGAAGTGTGTGTGTGTAGTGTGTGTGTGTGTGTGTATGTGTGTGTGTGTGTGTGTGTGTGTGTGTGTGTGTGTGTCTTAGAATTGTATTGGAAGAGAGACATATTTTGAGAAGCCCATGTGAGGAGTAACGGAAACCTCCTATAGACCACCACTGGAGTGAAGTTGGAAATACATTTTCTATGCCTGGTCTAGCTTGTTTGGTTTTTGAGATTTTATTTATTTTTGTTTTATGTGTATGGGTGTTTTGCCTGCATGTATGTCTGTACACCACCTGGGTACAGTGCCCACGGAGGCCAGAGGAAGGTATCAGATTATCAGGAGTTACAAATGGTTGTGAATCATCATGTAGGTGCTGAGAATTGAACCCACATCCTCTTAAAGAGCAGCTGATGCTCTTAACCACTAAGCCATCGCTCCAGCCCTTATTTTAGTTTGTAGAGGCAGTAACTTGACTTATGACCAATCATGAGCCATATCTATCCAGCCTGTCCATTCTCAGATTCCTCATATGCAGAAATGAAGATTACGCTTTATTTATTTTTTTTTTTTGGCTCTTTTTTTTTTTTAATGTTGCAAAGTTTTGGTGGTAATTTGTTTTGCAATAATAGATAAACAACACAGTGTCTGCTCTTTGTACTTGAGTAGCCTGCTTGTCCCGATAGGGCACTCACTCGTGGTGTTGTAATTACCCATTTGCTTGTTTACGTCATCACACTATGAGCTAAGGGAGATCATATTTCCATTGCCTTTATGCCCTGACCACATGGCACACTCCTGATCCATAGCAAGTAGTCAAAATATGTTGTTGGATAAACAACTTCCACTATTACAGAGCCTTAGGATTGAAAAAACATTTATGTTTTTATGCTCTCATATACACCCTGGGCAACACTACGAGGTAAGTACACACAGACAGGGAAATTGAGACATTGCTTCCTTACATATCTCACAGTTGGTAACTGATAAAATCAAGACTCAAACCCAGGTCATCCAATTTCTAGTCTGTGTTCTTTCTGCTAATCAACTGCTCTGCCCTTAGCTCGGAGAAAAACTAAGAGATCAGCGTTACCCAATCATGGGCAGAGCTCCATAGAACAAAATACTGGATAAGAATGGGTTCGTTGGGCTGGAGAGACGGCTCAGTGGTTAAGAGCACTGTCTGATTGTCCAGAGGACATGTGCAGGTGTACATGCAGGCAGAGCACTGTATACATAATAATAAATAAATACATCTTTTAAAAAGAAAGAAAGAAAAAAGAATGGCTTCGTTTATGGGGCTGGAGAGATGGCTCAGTGGTTAAGAGCACTAACTGCTCTTCCAGAGGTCCTGAGTTCAATTCCCAGCACACACATGATGACCCACAACCATAGATGGTGTCTGCTGCCCTCTTCTAGTTATGTAATGGAGGGAAGGTGCCTCGTTTGTGAGTTGACCAGTTCTGCAGGCCTTACTCTCTAAAATATTCAAAATCTCAATTAATGCTTATAAAAATTTGAATAGGAGACCCATTTTTTTCTTTTGTGGATAAGAAACCAAGACAGGATCTCACATCTATGCCGTAGGCTGTAGACTTGAATGCATTCAAACTCTTTATTCAAGGCAATTTAAATTTTTTTACTTATTTAATGTGTACAGGTAGGTTCTTGTCTTTAAATAATTGTTTAATTTTTTGAGATTATACTATAATTATATAACTTGCTCTTCCCTTTCCTCCCTCAAACTCTCCTATGTATTCTTCCTCCTCCTCCATCCCTTACTTTCTTTCAAATTCATGACCTCTGTTTTTAAAATTTTTATTATTTATATGCACAAATATTTTTCTAATTTCATAAATACAATGTGCTCCATCTGTATAATGTTACATGTATGCATATGGTTTCAGAGATGACTATTTGGCATTGGACAACCAGTTGGTGTGCTCCTCCCTGGGAACAATTATTTCTTCAGGTCTCAGCATCCCTTACTTGCCTGTAGCTCTTTGTCTAGGATTGAGGCCTTATGAGCTTTTCCCATGCATCTTAGCATGTCTAGTGATGTCATCCTTGTTTAGGTCATGTTTAGGCAGCCATGCAGATGAAACTTCACTTGCCTTTGCATACATGTATGTGTATCATGTGCATGTCTGGTGTTCAAGGAGGCCGGAAGAAGATGCTAGAGTCATAGGCAGTTATTAAGTGCTATATGAGTGCTGGGAATCAAACCTGGGTCCTCTGGAAGAGAAGCCAGTGTTCTTAACCTCCTAGCTTTCTTTCCTGCCTCCAAACTGCTTCCTTTTCCCAACAATGTATAGGTAGGCTTCACCTCCAAGTCTAATTTCTGGTTACAGTAGTGGCACATGATATCACGGTCTCAGACCTGTGTAAGGTAAAGACACTACCTGTGTGGCTGTGCTTTATCCCATCCACAAGCTGGGCTCCTGTCACTGATGCTCTGGACCTAAGCCAGCACTTTATCTTATTGTGTTGATTAATGAAAAGAAAGACACGCCTGGCGGTGGTGGTGTACACCTTTAATCCCAGCATGGGGAGGCAGAGGCAGGTGGATCGCTATAAGTTCAAGGCCAGCCTGGCCTACAAAGCAAGTCCAGGACAGCCAAGGCTACACAGAGAAACCCTGTCTCAAAAAACTGAGAGAGAGAGGGAGAGAGGGAGAGAGGGAGAGAAATAATTATAATGGTGATCAAATTAGAGAGTGTTTATTGTTTATTTGTTTGTGACAGGGTCTCTCTTTGTAACCCTGGAACTAGGCTGGCCTTAAACTCCAGAGATCCACCTGCCTCTGCCTCTCAAGTGCTGGGATTAAAGCCTTGTGCCACCGTACTCTGCTGAGATGCATTTCTAGTGTGAGTATGTATACATGTGTATCTGCATCTGTGTGTGTGCAGATACATGAGTGTACACATACATATTGAAGTAGAGAGACACAGAAAGGCCAGAAGAGGGCATAGGCTCCCTGAAGCTGGACTTATAGGAAATTATGAACTGCCCAATGTAGGTGCTGAGTATTGAACTATGGCCCTTTTCAAGAGCAGCAAACATGCTTAACTGTGGAGCCATCTGTCTGGCCCCTACTTGGTGCTTTTGAAATAGGGTCTCTCACCGGCCTGGAACTTGCTACTGAACTCATCTGCCCAAAAGCCCCAAGGGTCATCCTGTCTTTTCTTCTCCAGCCCTGGGATTATAAACTTGTGCTACCATCCCTGGGGCAGTGGGGTTGCGGAGAGTTTTGTTTTGTTGTTGTTTTCTAGGCAAACATTTTACCAACTGATTTTACCCCAGCCCAAGAAGACATATTTAAAATGTGTGACACAGTAGGTGTTAACAAGCAAATACACATTCTTTTTTCCCTTCTGGCTGTCTCCTATGTTACAACCCCCACCACCACCACCACCACCACCACTTTTCAAGCCAAGAGCACCTCTCCAGCCTGAAGGGAGGTTTCTGTTCTACAGCTGCAAGGTGGGGCTAGCGACATCTGCCCTTGGGGTGCGGTATTCTGAGGAATTAGACATGGGTAAGCCTCAGCTGCTGTGTGGGCCATAAAGGAATGTGGCTCAGGGCTGCCTGACACCACCACGTAGAGTTGGGTAAATTTAGTCTGTTCAGGAGCCGACAGTTTCACATTCTCCAGTGAGCCATGGGGCAGACTAGTATTGCCTGGATATTGGGACAAATCCATGAACTGTGGGTAGGATGTCCATCTGATGCCGGAAGTGCCAATTCACAGGCTAGCCGATGCCGCTTCCTGCCCGGAAGACCATCTGGGCTGTCTCCTGGAGTAGCAACCAGTATTTACATTGGGCTGTCCAAGGTTTCACAGGTGAGGAGTGGAAATGGTCAGGCCCAAGGCAAACCTGATTTTCATAGTCTTGCTCGATAAAGTTTGGAGAAATTAACCAAATAAGAACCTAGCAAGTCCTTGTGTTTGGGGAAACACAGTATTGTGAAGTCATTGGCCTAATTGTGTGAGGAGCTTCCACTTAAAGACTGCTCTCCTACCTCCTATGCTAGTGGGACTGGGAAGATAGCTCAGTGGTTTAGAGCACTTGCTGCTCTTTCAGAGGACCCAGATTTGATTCTCAGCACCCACATGGTGTCTCAAAACCACCTGCCACTCCAGTTCAAGAGGATCCAAGGCCCTATTCTGTCCTTCATTGGCACACATGTGGTGCACATATGTATATCCCAGCAAACATTCGTACATATAAAATAAAATAAATAAATCTAAAAAAAAAAAGACAGAAAAGATACCCACCCACTTCCAAACCTAGTTCTCTCATCTGTAAAGTAACAGTGATAGGAATGCCTGGTTTGCAAGTCAGAAGTGAAAACCACATGATATTGCCAAATGTAAAGGGCAGTGTTCAGTTAGTCATTATATTTGGAGGGAGGTTAATAACAGTCACAGTTGGGGGCAGTACATGTAAAATTCAATAGAACTCATTTGCCTTGCTTCAAGCAACATCCACAGGAGAACCTCTGAAGTGCTAACGTATTGAAAACGAATGGCCTTTGGACTAGAGGAGCTCATGATTTTGCGACTGAGGTAGATGAATGAGTGAGCAAATGATTTCCATCAGGGTTGTGGGTGATAAAAACAACTGAAGATCTGCTGGCAGAAGTGGAGGCGGTACTGAGACGTCTGAAGGAGTCAGGGAGGCCTTGCTGAAGAAGCAACTCTTGGATCCTGATGCTTCGGTTTTAACTGACAACCAAGCAGGACTTCACTAACTGGAGCAAATGTGGGAAACTGTGATACCTTTAAGAGCATGAAGGAAAAAATAGCACAGAGGAATGAAAGCTCACTGTGGGGGATGGGGCCAGAGTAGCTGCTCATTGGTAACATGATCAAGTTTAATCAGCCAGAAGATGCTCCCAGAGGAGCCAAACTGCCCGCTAGAGAATCAGGCTTTGCTCTGGACACAGACAACAAGGGGGCTGAACAGACAAACAAAACTCAGCACGATTGATGTGTGTGTGTGTGTTGTTGTTGTTGTTGTTGTTGTTGTTGCTGCTGCTGCTGCTGTTGCTGTTTTGGGACAAGGATTCACTCTCTAACCCAGGCTGCTCTCTAACTCTTGTCAGTCTTGCTCTTTCAGCCTCCCACATGCTGAGATGACAGGTTATATGCCACCATATACAGCAATTATTTTTCCAAGGAAAATAACAGAGTGTAGAATGGGTACAAAAGGGAAAGACTGGAGGCCAGGAGCCTGGAAGCCTGTGAAGATAAGCAGCCCATCTAAATTGCTTCATCGAGAAGTCAGAGAGTGATCTAGAAGATGGCTAGATCTGGCTCTTAGACTGATCTTTGTTAACTGACTTGCCTCTCTATCTACATCTCTGATGTCTGCCTATTGTGTGAAAGTTGCACAGAAAGCCACAAAAGGCCAGCTAGGCTTGAGTTAGCCCAAGATTCACCCAAAGCCACAGTTTGACACTACTTTAAAGTGTATTGAGCATTTTTCCACTTCCTGAGTCTGTATTCACAAGGAGAGTGCAAACTTTTACTGGGGTCATTCATCCATACACTCTGGAATGTATTGGCAGCACTTTAGGCTAGTCTTTGGTTGATTCATGGGAGATGGAAGACAGTTCTGTCCTCAGAGAACTCACGACTTAGTACAGCTATGAAAAGTAGGGATGGCACATGCCTTTAATCCCAGCACTCGGGAGGCAGAGGCAGGCAGATCGCTGTGAGTTCGAGGCCAGCCTGGTCTACAAAGTGAGTCCAGGACAGCCAACGCAACACAGAGAAACCCTGTCTTGAAAAACTAAAAAAAAAAGAAAAAAGAAAGAAAGAAAGAAAAGTAGGGATGGGACGGAGAGATGGCTCAAAGGTTAAGAGCACTGCCTGCTCTTCCAGAGTCCCTGATTTCAATTCCCAGCAACCACATGGTGGCTCACACCATCTAATGAGAGCTGGTGTTCTCTTCTGGCCTGCAGGCATGCATTCAGACAAAACACTATATAATAATGAGTAAGTAAATCTTAAAAAAGAAAGAAAGAAAGAAAGAAAAGTAGGGACAATGCTTGGTGTCGTGAATGCTAATCCAACAGAGAGGGGTATGCTCACTACTATAGGAGCTTGGAGCAAAGATCCAAGTCAATCAGAACAACCTGAAGCAGAGAGCTCTGAGCTACACTCTGAAGGTCAAAGGAGAGGATGTAGAGGTACCCTAAACTAATCAAAGGCTTATGCTCTTTAGGGGAGCATTGCAGAGTGGGACTGCTTAGAATTCAGGCGCTTAGCCACCTTTGCACTCCTTAAAGCTGGACCCATGCTCTATCTGTTTCCCTGACTACACCAGGTTTAAAGTATGACTTCCTTCTGGCTTATGACACTAAGATCCAGCCCTACTCTCCCCCAAATTATTAAATAGGTGACATCAGTGTCCCATCTTCTCATTTCTTCTTTTAGTGTCTGCATCAAGGTACCCCATTTCTCATCTCAAGGATTCTCCAACAACTGAGAAATCATGCCAGCTCCTTCTGGGCAGTGTCCCAGGTTCCCAGTTCATTGTCACTCATTTCTCTATCAAATATTAGCTTGTGGACTCAGTTTCTGACTGGGTTTTACACAATGAAATGGGAGTGCAATGTTCCCTTCACTTTGTTTGTGAACACTAGATAGTTTAAGACATTTGCCCTATGAGAGGTGCCTGTGTTCAACATTGGTATTTTTTCTACTTATCTTCAGTGAGGCACATTCTGTCACCATGTTTCCCCTGAGCACACTGCTCATGGTTTTCTGTGACATTCCTTTCTCTGAAGTTGCCACCTACCTTTTGGCAGCTTTGTTAATAAAACTCCATCACAATCCTTGTTGTACGCGAAGTTTTAACCATCTGCCTATTTTGGTCCTCCCACCAGACAAAAAAATATCTCTGTGGCCCACTCATTTTTCTTCTCTAGTTTCTATGCATGATGACATCAATTAATATTTGAAGAATGAATGAATTACTAAAAAAAAAAAAAAACAAGACAGAAGTCTTTGGAACAAGTTCTTAGCAACAGAATATTACTCTAGAAGGAAGACTGCCACACAGAAGAGACCATCTGAGAACCAACAGTGGAGAATTTTCCCCCTGTCCTATATGAAAGGCCTGTGCTTGCTCAGCCTCACCCAGTGTAGCAGTTTTCTCCAAGATTGAAAAACCCCATCTTCCAGGGAAGCTCCTAAGTCAGAAGGTAAACAACTCAAAATAGCTTCAGGAAGTCCCTGAAGCTGACCAGATTCACTAGCCCTCCCCCACCCCACCCCTGCACCCCCTGAGAAAGCATTAAAGAGTACTGAAAGCCACACTCAGAAAGAAAACTGAGACAATGCCAGCTGCAGGACAGAGGCAGAGACAGACGGAGCTACCTGGAAGAGGCTTAGACGGATCCCCCTGGAAGGAACACTCTGCAACCTGTTGAGCTGCTTGCAGGCTGCGTAGTATGCTCCAGGTCCCCAAATTTTGTGAGCTGTCACACATGTTAGGGTGGGCTTTGGTGATATCTGTTCTTTGGTCTATTGTGGGATCCCTGTGTGGAATAAGTAGATCTCTCTCTCTCTCTCTCTCTCTCTCTCTCTCACTCTCTCTCTCTCTCTCTGTATGTATGTGTTGCACCATCGCAGGAAGTCTTGTCACAGAGCACCTTGGTCTTCAGTTAGTCATGAGAAGGATGCTGTGAGAGGACCAGACATTGTTAAAAGGCTTACAGGTGCCTCTACAAGCACGGACCTCCCTCCACAGCCACTGGCCAATCCTAGTTACTGCATGGACCCCCTCGAGGTCGCTGCCATTTTGTTCCAAAGACTTCTGTCCATAACTCCAGCATGCAGGTTGTTTCTGCAGAATAAACAATTTTTGTTTTTACATACTATTTGAGTCTGGGGTCTTCCTTCAGAGATTTTTCCAGCCCTTACAGCTATTTCAGAGAATAGAGAGGAGACAACATGCTGGACATTAATTGCTTGAGTCCTGTCTGCCCTCATTTCTCTAGGCCCATTTCTTTGGGTCTGTGCTACTTTGTATGAGTCTTGTTCATGAACTAAGTACTATTAATGATACAGTACTTGACCTGAATTTCGCCTCAATGCAATGGAAATCACTAAAGAGAAGTAAAGTTAATAATTACTGAAAAGAAATAACTAGTCTCTGGTTTATTATTAGAATTGACCTTCAATCTAATTCTTTATAGTAAGATTAAAAAATACTAAGAAGTCTGAAGGCCTAGCCATGTACACCATATGGTAGGAGTCCTCAGCCAAGGCCAAATATGGGAAAAGCCAAACAGCACATAGGAAACAAATAAATGAATCATAGTATTGGATGAACTGCAATTTGGCATAGATCCATGAACGCAAACCAAAGAAGTGTCTCTGCAAAGATGGAAGAAACAGCTTTGGAAATATTTCATAAATGGATTTGAATTTGACCCAAAGACCTGACTACAGCTGAACATTGTCCTGTGGACTTAATACTAAATGTTTTCTACCAATTCATGTTTGCTCACTGGTTTGTCTATAGATCATGAGTGAGGCTCCTTGCAGAGTGAACTGTGCTCCAAAATGACCTCAGCCATCATAGATGTGTGGCTAGCCAGAGCCAGGATGATCCCTAGCTGTGGGAAGCAAAGATACTACAGGCTAAAAGCTGAGCAATGGAGGGAATTCTGGGTTCAAGCATGCAATTAACTATACAGTGGCCTAATAGCTGATTTGTCATTTAGTTATAATAGGATTTTTCATTTGTGAAATCACTATTTTGTGGCTAATGTCATCTTGTGATGACAGAGCTAAAAGGGGGATGCAGTTTTTCTAAACTTGTCAGATTTTGTGGGAAATGTTCTAGACCCAAAAGGAAATACAAAAATGACAAGGTACAAATCCTCCCGTCTCAAGGTCTGTAGGGGATCTTGGGAGATAGCTTAGTGGCTCACTGCACATACACGAGGACCCAAACCAAGTTTAGATTCTACACACTCATGGGAAAGCTAAATGTGGGGCCAGAGGAAGCAGATTAGTGGTTAGGGAACATTTGATGCTTTTTCAGATAACCAGAGTTCAGTTACCAGCACCCATATCAGGCAGTTCACAACTGCCTGAAACTCAAGCTTCAGTGACTCCAACACTTTATTCAGACCTCAGTATACACACACACACACACACACACACACACATCCAGTAGCCCACAATTGTCTCTATCTCTACTGCCAATGAATTCATTGCCCTCTTCTGGACTTTCAAGGCACCCATATACAAGGAAAACACGCATACCCATAAATGAAAAAAATATACATATATTAAAAAAATAACTGGCAAGATGTTTTGGCACCCTCCTTTATTCCCAGCACTCAAGAGGCAGAAGCAGGTGGATCACTGTGAGTCTGAGGCCAGCTTGATCTACAAAGTGAGTCCAGGACAGCCAAGGCTACACAGAGAAACCCTGTCTCAAAACAGTAAAAAAAAAAAAAAAAAAAAAAAAAAGCATAGGGTGGAGGCAGACAGATTCCAGGGGTTCTGTGGCCACATAGCCTAGCTAAAGAAATGAAATTTCAGGTCCCATGAGAGGCCTTATCTCAAAAGTAAGATAGATAATGACAGAGAAAGACATTCACTGTCTATGTCTGGCCTCCACATGAACATACACAGGTACATGCATCTGCACATGCGAGTGCACATGCACGTATACAACACACATGCGCACCATGTACACAAACAAATAAACTAAAATGAGTTGTAGAATTTAGATGACAACAGAAGAGGGGAAATTATATATGTAAAATAAAGGAGAATGGTTGCAATAGCTTCGTTTTTGTTTGCTTGTTTTTGCTTTTTTTTTGTTGTTGCTGCTGCTGCTATTGTTTTTCAAGGCAGGGTTTCTCTTGTGTAGCCTTGGCTAGCCTCAACTCACTACAGGCAAGGCACTATTCTAAGTGCTTGATACTTACTGTTTCATTTAAATGTGGCAGAGACCTTATGGGATACCAATTGCTACCAGGCCCATTTTACAGATGAAGCAAGTGTTTTCTTACTTTCAACTTGCCTAAAATTACATTGTTAACAGTCCCAGCGGACTTGAGCTCAAGCAGAGAAACTGTTGATTCTCAGTGCCTGTGCCATTCTGAGAGGGATCTTTGTAGGGTTGTGGTTGAGCTATGGCTTGTCCCCGGAAACTCGCAGGTTAGAAACTCGGTGGTAGACAAGGGAGGCGGTGGGGTCTTATAGTGTGTAACTGGGTTATGAGGCTTTCATGCTCATGAGTGGACCACAGCTCATTGGCTGCTGATGAGTGTGGTGAAGCTAGACAGTAGTGATGCACGCCTTTAATCCCAGCACTGAGGAGGCAGAGGCAGATGGATCGCTGTGAGTTCGAGGCCAGCCGGGTCTACAAAGCGAGTCCAGGACAGCCAAGGCTACAAAGAGAAACCCTGTCTCAAAAACAAAACAAAACAAACAAACAAAAACAAAAAACAAAAAGATTGTGGTGAGTGAGCCTGCTGTCCCTCCTGGCTCCCTGTTCTCTGTGTGTAACTTACCACGCTTGTACACACTCCCATTGTAATGATCTCTAGTATGAGGAGCTCACTGACGCCAAGATCATACAGAAGCCATGTCCTGGAACTCACCAAACCACGATCTAAATAAACCTCTTTCCTGTATGAAGTCCCTAGGATCAAGGATGTTGCTATAGCAGCATAAAATAGCTCAAGAAAGTACATACAAAAAAATGCCCTGGACAAATCAGGCAAGCATTTTTACTAAGCTGCTTCATTGAGCTATCTTCTTTTCTTTTCTTTTCTTCTTTCTTTTTTTTTTGCGGGGGGGGGGTGGTTTTTTTTGAGACACAGTTTCTCTGTATAGCCTGGATGCACTCTGTAAACCAGGCTGGCCTCAAACTCAGAGTTCCACCTGCCACTGCCTCCCAAATGCTGGGAATAAAGGTGTGTGCCACCACTGCCCCGCTGGGCCTTCTTTTCTTTTGTTCTTTTTCTTGATCAGAATATGGAGTCCCCGGCTGGGCATGGTGGCACACACCTGTAATCCCAGCACTTGAGAGGTAGAAGCAGGTGGATCTCTGTGAGTCTGAGGCCAACCTGGTCTACAAAGTGAGTCCAGGACAGCTAAGGCTACACAGAGAAACCTTGTCTCAAAAATCCAAGAAGGAGAAGAAGAAGAACAAGAAGAAGAAGAAGAAGAAGAAGAAGAAGAAGAAGAAGAAGAAGAA
>OU015752.1:106657194-106677028 GCA_907169655.1 Acomys percivali | reverse complement strand
TGTGAGCTTCAGCAGACATGCTAGGTGGCCAGATGAGATGTTCAGAATTTAAAAAAAAAAAAAAAAAAATCATGGCACCGTGTCACATGGTGACACAGTCAAGGAGATAGACAGGATTGTCCTCTAGGAAGGATTTCCTGTCCAAAACGTAAAGAGTGTGCTCAGAAGACAGCCTTCAGCTCTGGTCCTTCTGGATGGTCTCAGCTGCAGAGACTCAGTTTGCCCCAGACTGGGTGGTGTCCCCAGGCAGCCATCCAGGGCCTGAGTGAGGTGTAAGTGAAAAGTTGCAGTCAGGATGCTCAGCAGGACAGGAAATGCTCCAGAGCCCTGGCCTGAACAGAGGCTCTCTCAGGCCCTCTGTAGAGTTTGACTTCCTTCTCTCTACATTCTAGTTCCTCCCTTCTTTCATCACACGTACACACCCATTCCCACTTCCCTTAGTATCTGCTTCCAAAGAAACCAGCCTGCGGCATCCACAGGCAGTCACCTTCACTGCAAGCAGAATATGAGGATGTATTGTAAACACGCAACCACGCTTAGGGAGATGTCAGTAAATGAGACTCACAGCTCTGTATTGATATGGGACAGAAAAAATGATCTGAATTAGCTGAAAAGGAAATGTTTTATTAACTATTAGAGCCTAGCTGGGCATGGTGGTGCATGCCTTTAATCCCAGCACTTGGGAGGCAGAGGCCAGCCTGGTCTACAAAGCAAGTCTAGGAACACAGAGAGACCCTGCCTGGAAAAAAGAAAAGAAAATAAAAGAATTAGGGTCTTGCTTGAGGCGGCTGGACCCTAGGGCACCTCCCACGTTCCTCTCTGGACTAGTACCCATGGCCACCTTCAAGGAAGTGAGCTTGTGTGGCTTCAGGGAGTTCAATAGGCTGTGGAGGAGTACGAGGGTGATACTATTTTCACCTACTTCAGCAGTTCTAAGGATGTGGAAGGGAAGAGCTGGTGTCCAGACTGCGTGGAAGCTCATCCAGTTGTTCAGTAGGGCCTGAAGCATATTACTGAAGTCTGTGTGCTCATCTACTGCCAAGCAGGAGACAAAGCTTACTGGAAAGACCCAAATAATGACTTCAGACAAAAACTGAAGTTAACCACAGTGCCTACACTATTTACATATGGAACCACCTCAAAAGCTTGTGCAGTCTGAGCGCCTTCAGGCCAACCTCATGGAGATGGTCTTCTCTGAAGATTAAGATTTGATGACCTCCCCAGCCAGTGGTGGCAAACACCTTTAGTCTCAGCACTCAGGAGGCAATAGCAGGGCAATCTATGAGTTCAAGGCCAACCTGGTCTACAGAGCTGGTTCCAGGATAGCCAGGGCTACACAGAGAAACCCTGTCTGGAAAAACAAAAACAACAACAAAATTGGTGGCAATTGTGTCTTGATTTCTTGGTTTGCTTAAAAGAAGCTGCATACTTGCTTTGAATTGACAAGTAAATTATATTATAGTCAGTGTGTGTCGAAACAATAAAGAATTAAAATACAAAAAAATAACAAAAAAAATTAAGGCCTTGCCTGGTGGTGGTGGTAATGGCAGCAGTGGCAGCCCATACCTTTAATCCCAGTACTCAGGAGGCAAAGGCAGGTAGATCTCTGACTTTGAGACTAGCCTGGTCTACAGAGTGAGTTCCAGGACAGCCAGGACTACACAGAGAAACTCTAAGAAAACCAAACCAACAAACAAGTCAGAAAGAAAGAAAAAAAGAAAAAGAAAAGAAAAGAATTAGGTGTCTTATGGAATTCTTTTGTCAACAGTTAATGGGAACTATAAAAAACTAAAGTCAGCCTTTCTTTTCCTTCACCCCTACCTTTTGCTCCCCCCCTCTCTATCTCCCTCCCTCTTTCTTTCGATGTCCCACTCATCACGGTGCCTTGTCTGTGCTTTTCATGTTAGACCCACTTAATTTTTTTAAAGATATATTTATTTTATGTGTATGAGTGTTTGCCTGCACATTTGTATGTACATCGTGTATATGTTTGCCCAAGCCCCCTCGGAGGTTATTGGATCTCCTGAAACTGGAGTTATGGATGGTTGTGAGGGAGGCACCACATCTCTACAAGAGCAACAAGGGTGTTTAACTGCTGAGCTATCTCAACAGCCACTAGATCCACACTTATTGCCTATCAAATGACGTGACCCCCCAATACAGAAACTCCAGAATATCAGGTTCAGTGTCCCTAGTTCCTGTCACATTACAAGGGCCTGTGGCCAGCTGTTTATCACTGCGGATTCTCAAATGAGTCCTGACTGGGCTTCCTCCTCAGGCAGCAGCTATGGCTGGAGACTAGGTCGTCTGGATGGAAAGCTACCTTCCTTCTAAGATTGTAGACGGAGAGGATGTGTGATAGGCATCTCTGGCCCAAATCCCTTACAGTTCAGGTGCTGTGGAAGAAATGCCCAGCTTTGGCTTCAAACGGCCAAGACTGAGGCCCTCACCCACCACCTATTAGTTGCACTAAATTGACTAGAGTCCTTTAAAATTAATCCTAGTTCCTCAACTGAAAACAAGATTATTTTTCTGGCTCAACAGTGTGTTTGTATACTTTTTAAAAAATGACTTTATTGCCAGGTGGTAGTGGAGCACACCTTTTGTACCAGCATCTGAGAAGGAGAGGCAGGCAAATTGCCGAGTTCGAGGCCAGCCTTGTCTACAGAGTGAGCTCCAGCACAGCCAAGACTACACAGAGAAACTTTGTCTCAAAAAATCAAAAACAAATAAACAAAAGGCTTTACATTTTGTTGGTTTGTTTCTCTATACAGAGTTTCTCTATATAGCCCTGGCTGTCCTAGAACTCAAAGATCTACTTGCCTCTGCCTCCCTGGTGCTAGGATTAAAAGCATGTGCCACTATCGCCTGTATAAAAAAATATGTTTACATTTTTAAAAGTTGGATGCTAAGGCATGCACCAGAAATACAGAAGTAAGACACAGTTTCTGCTTTAGACAGATGTTCCAAGCAGAGCATGTGTAAGAAAGCACGTAATTATAGTCCTATGTGATATGCAGTGAGAGAGAAAAAAAACATACCTGAGTCAGGTGTGCTCCCTGTGTGCCCTCACCGTGTTTATTTGTGTGATATAGACAGAAAAGACAAAAGAGGGAGAGTGGTAAAGCCTTGCCGAAGAGAGAAACCTGAGCGGATCCTTGACAGGCAAGAGAAAGAACTGTGGAGAGCCAATGAGAGTAT
Source organism: Acomys percivali (assembly GCA_907169655.1). NCBI lineage: Eukaryota > Metazoa > Chordata > Mammalia > Rodentia > Muridae > Acomys > Acomys percivali. The sequence continues at coordinate 106,673,827 of OU015752.1, read as the reverse complement.
CATGTGCCAGATCACAAATGCGTGAGAGCTTGGCCATTTTCAGAGATGTGAAATAAAGGGCAGCATCTGGCAAGGAAATGGGCAGGAAGTGTGCTGAAGCCATTAGAGATGAGGCTGGGTCAAACAAGCTTTGCTGAGAAGCAAGAAGTGAAACAGCACGTGGGGAGCACTCTGAAACCACAAGTGCTCCCCACATACCAGCACTCAGCACCCAACTGGTTATGTTTGTTAGGGATGACACTAAGCTGTCTTATGAATTCATCTCTGGGGGCTAAAGTGATACCTTTATTTTGCAGGACTTTGAGTAATTTTTCCAAGTGCACTTGGTGTCTTAGCTGGTCTCCTCGGGAGCAGATCATGAGAACGGAAGTTAACTGTAAATGGTTTATTTTGCAGGTGACCCCAGAAAGAAATCTAGCTGGGAGCATGAGTTAGAGAAGAGAAAGGGTTCTGGCTATTGTGTGCTGTCAAGCAGGTCACCACCAAGGGTGCCTTAAGCTAAATCTCATCAGGAAAATTTTGGGAAACATTGAAGAGTAGGCCCTAGAGTTATTTCCAGCAGGACGTGAGGCCAGCCCATTTCTCTACAGGCCTTATTGGCATTGCTATTTCAGGACTGTTTTCACGATGTTGACTTCGGCATTCTCAGTTTTCTGGCACAAAAGTAAGCATGCTTTTCAGGCAGGGTCTACAGGCACTCTCAGGAAACCGTCCTCAGCACATGGAGCTGTGGACTAAGGTGGTATGATATGCCACATGGAAGGAGGAAGTCAGTCAGTTTGGTTATAAGCAGTCCAGCTTGGTTTTCATATTGATGGCTTTCAGTCCACCAGTATGGAGAAGGCATGAACACTTCACTTAACAGTAGGCAGGAAGTAGAGAGAGACACAGGAAGCAGTCAGGGATAACATATCCCCCAAGAACCTGCTCCTAGAGACTTACACCCTCTCGCTAGGTCTCACCTCATTCGGTCTTTAAAACATGCAGAAATGGTGACCAGCCACCCTTTTACAAGTAGGAACAGTGAGAAAAGAGCTTAGACTGCCCTAGCTGACCTAGACCTTGTGACTCTTCTGCCTCTGCCTCTGCCTCTGGAGTCCTGTCATTACAGATGTGTTCCAGCAGCCTTTTAGTATATGAGTCTTTTCCAGGGATACTTCATAGCCAGTATCAGAGCATCCTGCTTTTTCCCCCTTAGGCAGCTGAAATCAGTACAGCATTTCCCTTCATGATCCTGTGGGAACAGTCTACCCCAACGGCCTCTCTTTCAAGTGAGCTCACAGGTTTACAGCCTTACACCCTGAAACGTGGTAGTTGGGATCTGGCCAATCTCTGGGAAGATTTCAAAGTATCTTCCCTGTTTTCCCACACTTCCCTGTTTTCCCACACAAACTGTTTGTTTTCCTTCTCCTCCTCTTATTCTTTTTCTTCCTTAGTTTTAAAGACACTAACCTTGGTAATACCACACCTTTATTTCAACTACTTTCTTTGCCAGTGAGAGCATACATTTTTCAAATGTTTATATGCTTTTTGCTCCTGAGTCTTGCTGTAAACCTGGCTAAAAACATCCAATAGTAACCATGCATTCTTCTCATGGAATTCTCCCTACCAAATTAGTATGCCACCTTTAAAGTTGGCTTCCCGTTAAGTTTCAGGACATTGACAAAGTAGAAACCAATTCTGTGGCTTCTAATCCAATTCCCTACAGAGATATATCTCATCTGAAACTTCATTAAATGCAATCTCTACCATCCACATTTCTCCTCCTCCTCTTCCTCCTCCTCCTCTTTCTCCTCCTCCCCCTTCTTCCTCTTCCTCCTCCTCCTTCTTCATCTTATGTGTTTGGGTGTTTTGCCTGCATTTATGTCTGTGACCTTTTGCATATTTGGTGCCCGTGGAAAGTATTAGATCCTCTGGAACTGGAGTTACAGAAAGGTAGGTGTGAGCCTAGCTCCTCTAGAAGAGAAGCCAGTGCTCTTAACATCTAAGCCATCTCTCTAGCCCTACTAAGATCTACATTTCTAACAGCATTCTAGTCTTCTCAGCTCCCAGGAAAACTGTCTATTAATCTCTGCTCACAGACTTTTAGGATTTTTGTAGTCTACTTCTCCAAATGCTTCTAAAATACTCCCACAAACCAGTTTCACAGAGGGTGGGTCTTCCCACCTCAATTAGTCTAGTAAGGGTGAAACCTTACATTATGCCTAGCAGCTGGTCTGCCAGGCGATTCCAGACCTCAAGATGACAACTGAGATTGACCATGGTAATTAGAATACCTTCCAGAAAACACACCCAGACCTGTTGTCTTGATAGATGACTGACACATAGTGGATGGTTAATAAATTTTGGAGTTTTTTTGCTTGTTTGTTTGGTTTGTTTGGTTTGGTTTGGTGTTAGTTTTTTGAGACCATAGAGAGAGGGTTTCTCTGTGAAACAGTTCTGGTTGCCCTGGATTCACTTTGTAGAGTATGCTGGCCTTGAACTCAAAGAGCTGCGTCTGCCTCTGCTTCCCAGAGTACTGGGATTACAGGCATGTGCTACTGCAACCATGGATGAATTTGTTAAACCAATACAAATTAATCACTTAGCACTATTTTTTGCTATAAAAAAGCCTTAGGATAGAAATAAGGAGAGTTGAAGATTAGTTAATTTGAAGGCCTCTCCCATTAATATGGGGACCGCATGAGGTTGTTTAGACTTATTAAGTTTGACTTTCTTAATCCTCAAACCTTTTTTTATTGCCTGCCCCACCTGCTGCAGTTAGGATTTTGACAATGATAAAGAGAAAACGGCAGCAAAGGAGGTGGTAATCCCATATCTCTGTCTTGGATGTGGGCCAGGAGTAAGTTATTTCTTGACCTTTGGATCCCCATTATCTAAGACCAAGTATTTTGGGGTCACCAAATATATCAGTCGGGCCTTTTAGTTGCATAACAAACAAAACAAATAAAAAACAAATTCTGACTACTGTAATCAAAATAGGAGCCCATTGGAGGGTGACCTTGAAGGTTTCAAAATAGACAGAATGATTAAATAATGACCAGGAAACACAGGTAAGATCACACCGCAGAAACACACTAGTTGGAGAACTCCTTATACTTCACTGTGCGCTGCACATCGGGGAGCTCCACTATCACTATTCTAAACTTCTCAAGATTCTTAGGTCATTCAACTTCAAATTTGGGGTATTTGGTGAGATCGGGTCTTATGCCATGGATGCCAAAAGGTGACTGGCTTCTTCCAATTTCCGTAAGTGGATGTACTCTCTCATAAAACAGCAGTTTCCCCAGATATGAGAAGGAGGCCCTATGCTAAGCACCCTGGTCCCATCCAAGACAGGACGCAGGAAGTGAGATAGTGATGAAAACTAGGAAACCAAGACTGGGAAAAGGAAATGATTTACTGAGCAGCAGCTCTGACATGAGACTTTGCTAGGCAGTCTCCAAGGTCCTGAGTACAAAGACACAGTGCTCCAGGTGCTCAGCCAGCTAGGAAACTGATTTTTAAAAAAGGGGTGGGGGGGAGGCTGTAGTCAAGGTATGACAAAAGACAGCAGTCGTACAGAGCAAAGGATTGATTCTAGAAATCATACAGTTTCTCAGAAAAGCTTGCATGGGGAGCTGAGTCTTGAAGGACTGCGTTAGAAGCCAAGCCAGCTCTGGTATTTGTTAATCTTGCTCATTAGCCAGAATCTGGGTCATGGTATTTCCTGTTCAGTCCGTTCCTGTTGCCACCAACCACAGCACATATGCGATTACAGTTAAGGTCTAAAATTAGCGACTTTAGGGCCTCAGAGTTATTAGGGTTCTGTTTGTGCCTCTATTTTCTTCCTTTGCTCTCCCCAAGTTTTGACAATGGCAAAACTTAGCGGCTGCTTCTGCTGCTTTTTGCTATTTTAGCTGTAAGTGTATACTCAGAGCCTGCATTTAAACACTAGTTCAGCCATGGCCTGCTAATATAAATCTCCCTAAAACTTGATTCCTCAAAGATAAAAGAGGAATGAAAAGCATTTGCCTTCCAGAACCACGGTGGGGATTAACTGGAGAGATCTCTTGGGAGTGCCAGCATGTTAGCCATTAGCAAGCTGAGGCAACTCACACATCTGTGAGGTTGGGGGTCCCTTTCTGTTTGTTCCCCCATTCTTCGCTTAAGGGGTTTCATGCAGCAGCAGAGGAGCTATTAGGAGAAAATATCTTCCAGGAAAGCAGGGTCTCGGAGGTTGTGCCCAAAAAAATGTAACACTTTTGGAGTAAAAGAGAAGCAGACAGAAGTTTCTCAAACTATAAGACCCTCAACACCTGCCTCCAGGCAGAACTGAGAGCCTGGCTCCCGACTGGAGTGACACTTTCCAATCCTATGAGAATGATTTCAGAAACAGCTGTCCTGGCTCCAAGAAGGATTGTCTCTGTTCTTTCTGAGGAAGAAATGATGTACCCAGATGCTGGCCAGGGCAGGCTCCCTTCTCCATCAAGATCTCAGAAGCCTGGAGAACAGAATGTCCACTAAGCAGACACTGTCACATGCTGTCCCTACAACACCTGAAATATGCACAGAACAGCAGACTGAGTGGCAGTGGTGAGGCAGCTCTCTGCCCTCTCCAGATAATAAACGCAATATTTGAGGGGAATGCGCCACAGGCTGAAAAAAAATTTAATAAAAGCCAGATCCAGACGTGAACACACTGTGTGGCTTGGAACAGACAGTGAAGTGTGTGGCCTGTGGATGTAGTCCTCCTTTCTGAGTGTCCTTGAGTATAATTTAGGAGTCTCTTCTTGCCAATAAGCCATGATGTTCCTTTCCAATCTGCGTGTCTGAGTAAATTCTGATCATTTGTTCCTGACACAGCTCTCTACTGAGTACTTACACCATCCCGGACATTGGAGGGAGACATGGGGTCTCCAGCCTCATTCTAGAAAGGAGAGGAAGTTGCTTTGTCAAAATGCAGGCTCCCCTGTTTGAGCATCATTTGTGGGAGAGGGTGAATGCCTGCCTCTCTTGACTGCATATGGAGAAAATAATTTCATGCAGAGAAGCTTAGTTCTGGCGTTTGCCAAGCTCCTCATCCCATCTGGGGGCAAGCCCAGGACCGGGAGCGACAGAGCAGCAGAACATGTTGCTATGGTAACTTGGCATCACACACCTTTGCTCCTTTATGTCAGCTTCCTTCCCAGCCCCCGCCCCAACAAGCCCAAATCTCCAAATCACCTTTATTACTGTTGTGCTTTTTCAGAGTATGAAAAGCTTTTCTGAATTTTCACACAGCTGTTTCTTAGGACATTCTTCTTCAAGCACTTGGGCAAAAGGATCATGCTTCCTTCTGGAGGCCGAGGGTCCCTGCTGATTTTGCTTCCTGACTCACAAATGTATAACTGAGCCCCACACGAGCCTATCTTCTGTGGAAGACTCCACTTTCAAACCCCTTCCGTATGTTAGTGGGCTTTATCACCATGTTGTTTTCACCTCAGGCTTAGACAACCCTAAAAGACAAGAAAACAAGCCCATGAAACATTCCATGCCCAGGGACATCCATGTCGGGTGGAACCAATTTTCGTACTTTGCAAATGGAAAAATAAAATTCATAAGTTGAGGAATATAGTGGGGTGGTTCGGCTGCTGTGCAGTCTTGCCCACTTGAAGTCTATGCTCCAACCATCCTCCATATCTCGGCAGACTTGTGCAACCATCACTGCAGTTCTAGAACATTTGTACTATCTCAAAAAGAAGCTAAAGATCTTTTAGCTGTTACTCTCAATTGATCATCCCACATCTACTGCTATGCCCAACCATAAGCAACCACTAATACACTTTATATCCCTAAAATTTTCCCAGTCTGGGCACATGCATACATACATACATACATACATACATACATACATACTACATATGTATATATACACATACATATTATGTGTGTTTCTTCCTGACTGCCTTTTACGAAGCATGATGTTTTCAACTTTCATCCATGTTTGCATGTGATAGTATGTCCAAATAGTATTACATTTCTTCATTTAGTCATCTTAGTGGGCATTTGGCTTGTTACTGTACCTTTTGTTGTTATTAGCAATGTTGCTATGGACGTTTGTGCATCAGTGTTTGTGTGGAGTTGTGGTTTTCATCCTCTTGTGCTTATGCCTAGGAATGGCTTAGCTGGACCAAATGGTAACTGCACATAGTGCCAGGCTGTTGCCCAAGGTGATTTCACCGTTTTACATCCTACGTAAGAAGGCACACAAATTCCAGTTTCTGCACACCCTTGACAACATTTGGTGTGATTAAATTTTTTTTTGTATTTTTATTTACTTATTTATTTTTGCTTCGTTTCATTTCACCATGGCACTTCCGTGTCCACCTGGTTATCGTTTTTTGATGGTTACAAAGCATTCTGAGTCAGTTGGTGTGCTGTTGTTTAATCATAGCTGGAACTTGTCCAGTTTCCAACTGTTATAAACCATGGGACCTGAGTTAGTACCACTTACTACTTTTTTCCCCTTCCTCTCTTTCCTTGATGTACGTTCCAAAGCAAACAACAGGTACACACAGGTTTGATGTTGCTTCTCCTATTACTCTGCACAAAAGTTGTCTGTATGTGACATGCCAGCAGCAGCACTGCACCCGCCTCCCTCTGCTTGCCTGCCTCTGTTAACTTAAGGCTTTGCCTCTTTACTCAGGTGTACTAATGATACAGGTGTGCTGTGTAAGAGCACCATAAGTCACTTTGATTTGTGTTTCTTTCTCTGTTGGGGACTTAACAGCATTTAACGGTCATCAGATAGCCCAGTTGAGTCACTGAGCCAAAGAAGCCAGGCAGTACAGGAAGGCCTAGGGATCAAAGCAAAAAGCAGAGGAATAAGTTGAAGGAAATTTCCTGGGTGTGGATAAGTGGGTCCATCCTGATGGGTGCCTAGCTATAGATGCAGGGGCTGCTGGGAGGGATGCGGAACCGATCTAGACACACCCCACACCTGCTTCACTCAGCACCTTCCCGAGTGTTGACTCTCCTGGTCCTATCATTCCTTGTCATTTCCTTTGAGAGTTTTTACCATCACTTCTTTCCTTAACATTGGTATTCTCTAGAATCCCATTCCTGAATTTTTTTTTTTTTTTTTGCTTGTTTTTGTTTTTGTTTGGTTTGGTTTTTGGTTTTTCAAAAGAAACCCTGTCTTGGAAAACAAAACAAAAAACAAAACAAAAACAGATTTTCTCTGTATAGCCTTGACTGTCCTGGACTCTCTTTGTAGACTAGGCTGATCTTGAACTCACAGAGATCTGCCTACCTAAGCCTCCCAAAGTGCTGGGACCACAGGCCTGCCCTGGCTCATGCTTGGATTCTTATTTAAAATCCTGAGTGATCTCAGCCTTTTGGAGGAAGCACTAGTACAATGCAAATCCCAGAAGCTCCCATATTCTTATCTCCAGCTCTGGCTTTTCTCCCTGAGATCCAGTTCCAGCCATCCAACTTCCTGACTCTCTCCACAGGAGTTCCTCTGGGGCTTCAAGTCCAGTGTTTCCCCTTAAGCACCACCCCCTTTCCATATGCCCCGTCTTCATGGCGAGAATAATGTGGACCCCATCTCCTCAAGCCAGGAAATCGTTCCAAACACTCGCCTACACCGACTGTACGTGGTTTCCTCCCCACACCTACTATACTAGTTTGCTTTTGTGTTTTCACTACTTCTTTCAATGGTTGTAGCACTGGGCATGCGTTAGAGTTGTATCAGTGGAAACTGTCACTTTAGCAAGGAAAACAAGCATGAGCTGAATAAACATGTACATGGAATGGAGGGACTCGCTGTGGCAGGGAAGCCTTGACGGCAACTACACAGGCTTTGGCAGAAATGGGGTCTTCCTGGGCCTTGCTCTAAAGCAGTGTGTCTCAGCCTTCCTAATGCTGTGACCCTTTAATACAGTTCTTCACGATGTGGTGACCCCCAGGGCCATAAAATTATTTTTGTTGTTATTCCGTAACTGTAAATAGCTGTACCGTAGTGTAAATAGCTGTGTTTTCTGATGGCCTTAGACCACCCCTGTGAAAGGGTCATTTGCCCCACAAAGGGTTAACAACCTACAGTTTGAGAACCAACCCACCCATCTGAAGTGTCTACAACAAACGACTTGTTTCTAACAGTGACAAACCTCTGGGTTCAAATTTTCTGGGAGAGCCTGAGGAACAACACAGGTTGAGAAAGTCCGGGAGCTGGGTGTGGTGGCACACACTTTTAATCCCAGTACTTGGGAGGCAGAGGCAGGAAGATTGATATGAGTTCGAGGCCAGCCTGGTCTACAAAGTGAGTCCAGGATAGCCAGGGCTGTTACACAGAGACTGTGTCTCAAAAAACTAAACAAGAAAGAAAGAAAGAAAGAAAGAAAGAAAGAAAGAAAGAAAGAAAGAAAGAAAGAAAGAAAGGAGAGAAGGAAGTAGGGGGAGGCTGAGCGAGTTACTGATGCAAGAATAGGCCAGCGAGTGACCCTTGTATAGTAGACATATTTCTCAAAAGGAAATAAGAGTTGGCACAAAGATGGTTAAATCTTTCTAGAAACTGTTTGCCACATGGCCGTAACCTCTGGCCCAGTCTTTCTGCTTCTATTCGTATCCTCCACCTTTGTGATGGTTAAAGGTATGATTTAAGTTTAACTGCTGTATTTAAAAGATCTATATAACAAAAATGCCTCTAACCCACCTAACGCACAGGTTCTCAGCCTGTGGGTCATGACCCCTTTGTGGGGCAAATGAACTTTTCACAGGGGTCCTCTAAGACCATCTATATATCAGATGTTTACATTACAGTTCATAACAGTAGCAAAATCATAGTTATGAAGTAGCGATGAAAGTCATTTTATGGTTGAGGGATCACCTCCACATGAGGAACTGTATTAGGTCACAGCATTAGGAAGCTTGAGAGCCACTGCTCTAACCTGTAAGCCCCACTTGTCCAAGGATTGATAACTTCCTGGAATACTTGGCACGTTATTCATGTAAGATAACAAGCCACACGTCTTCACTTTTGTACACAAACTTGTTTGCCCCAATTGTTGATCACGTGTGGGTGGGAAGTTATGTAGGAAACATGTCGAGATGTATGCTTGCGCCTGATTGGACAAAGTTGAATGTACATAATCTTATGAGTTTTGTCTTTAAAATCCCGGCTAATGTAATTCAGTGCCATACTCTGGGAATCCTGGGTATGGACCTGCGCAATATCCTTGGTCCTGGCCAGTATTTAATAAAGCTTACTTCAAATTTGGCTCAGAAATTGTGGTATCTAATGAACTGAATTGCCCAGTAGGATTAACACCATATTGTGCCAGAATGATCTTCCGCAATTCACATAGAGAGAGAAGGAAGTGTGGACTTTGAAATCTTTACTCAGCTCTTAGTAGGTCTGGGGCTTAGAGCAACATCAACTACAACATACCTGAGACCCCAGTCCTTTCTACCTCTGCAAAAACTTCATAAATATCATTTTTACTCTTCATGTTAGCTCCACAACCAAGCTCGTATACTTAGTATGCAAACACAGCAGCTGAGACTCGAAGGAATTAGTAAGACTGTTCTAGGGTTGGTGGCTGCTAAGTAGAAGAGCTGACTCCAGGCTCACCAGCAGGGTGCAAAGGCTCAAACATAGGCTTCTTACCCATCAGGTGAGGACCCTACCCACTGGGTGACACTCCCACCTCCAGCACAGGGTTTCTACACTATCGTGAGGCTCAGGTGACACAAGCCATGGAAAGCATTTAGAAGTTACCTATACTTCCAGGGACTCTTGATTCAGTCAGACTAGCATTTGTTCTCCCCTGAGAGGCATCCTCTGGGGATCTTTGAGCAAGCTCCAGGAGCAGAGGGTACAATGGAAGACAAGGCTTCACTCTTCCAGCTGCCTGGAAATGACTCCTGCCAACAACAGGAGCGCTCTTGGATGAGCACAGCTGGCTGACACCATGGTTTCAGTCTACACAGGGAACTTGGGCAGCACTGCCCCAGCCTCCTGACCCACAGAACTGTGAGCTATGAATGAGTATTGTTGTAAGCTGCTAAGTTTGTGACTACACTGCAACAGAAATGGACACGCCTATCAACTAAGCCAGATGCTTCACTCCCCTACCTGTTCAACTTCCTATTATAGAGCTATTCTTGAATTAAAACCATTAATGAAATGGAAAAAAAAAAGTTACCTATACTTAACATTGTAAATATCCCTTGAACTCTGCTACTGATTTAAAAGTCCCACGTCCCCTGTTACCTCCCCACCCCCACTCCCCTACCTCCTCACACCCCCCAATCCCACCCCATCCCTACTCTCCCACCCTCCCACCCCCATCTTATAGTATGTCTGTTCTGCTGCACTGGCCATACTTGAGATCAGGAACTCAGCCAGCCCTTTCCATGTCTCTAGCGCAGGGCTGAACGCAGAGTGGTTGTGTTTACTGAAGCAAAATAGGAAAATGAATCTCAGGGGAACATATGCTAAGTCTATTCTTGGATTGTTTCTTTAAAACATTCATTCCATTCTTATCTTCCTGCAGCGCCAGCCCTAAAATATTCCATTTGTCTACCTTCTATTTAAATAAAAAGTCAGCACTAATAAAACCTACCCTGTTGTGCCCAGTTTCCTTCTGTCTTCCTTTGTTCTAGCCACTTCCTCTTTTTCCTTTTGACTTCCTCCTGCGGAAGCGCATCTCCTGCTGTGTCAGTTTCCAACCCGTTTGTTTTTGTCAACGCTGAGAGACTTTTCCCTAAAATTCATGTTGTTGCAAGTTTCCCAGAAATCTAGTAGAGTTACAGTAACAGGGAAAGGCCCACCCTTCCCTTTCCCCTCTCCGCCCCCCCCCCCACCTCAAGCCCTTGAGAACTCAGAATGTCTGCAGCCTTAGCGTGGAGTCAGCCTAGGCTCTGAATACAGGCCTGTAAACATGTGACTCGGAGTTAGCGTGCCCAGCCACACAGGAAGGAGTTATTAGAAGCATAGGGTAGGTCAGGCTTATCCACACCCTGAGCTCAGATGTGAGGAAGTTGTAGCACTGTCAGATAGAGCCATACAATCCTCCATTGGACTGCACAGAGGTCTGAGTCCTATTTAACCCTTTCTTTGAACTCCAGCCTTGAATACCCAAAAGAAGGACTTGTCACCTGATAATGACCCTACACCGGTACTCATCCTGCTCTGCCCAAAAGCTGGACTATTTAGCATAGAAACATTAAACAAGCCGGACGTGGTAGCGCACACCTTTAATCCTAGCACCTGGGAGGCAGAGGCAGGTGGACCACTGGGGTCTACAAAGGGAGTCTACAAAGCCTGGTCTACAAAGTGAGTCTAGGACATCCAAGGCTACACAGAGAAGCCTTGTCTCAAAAAAACCAAAGACAACAACAACAAAACCAAAACATTAAACGACATACAAGACTGAATGGGATTAAACTCACTGGGTGGACACATGCCTTTAATCCCAGCACTGGCTGAAAGGCAAGTCTGTGAGTTGACGGTCAGCCTTCTCTACTTTGTAAGTTCCAGGCCAGCTACATAGTGAGAAAATAACAGTGAAACAAAATACATTATGACTGGTAAAGAAAAGACAGACAGTAAGATATGGTTAGACGGAGACTAGGTTTAAAACACCTAGAATATTTCCCTTGTTCCGTTTAGGTTAGCAAAGTAATAAGTTTTCACCCTAGTATCTGTATACATATGAAGACACTTAAGATTCTTGTTTCAGCCGCCACCATTAGTGGAGCATTGGCCAAGTCACACAACCTCTACTGAACGGTTACTCAGTGTGACATCAAAGAGAACTTGAACTCTGTGACCGAGTGCTATGTAAGAAGGAGAAAGGGAGAGAGCCAAGTGGGAGTTTTGAATGAAAAGATGAACAGAAGGATACTGTGGAGCTAGAGATGAAAGCATCCGTTGAAGTAAAGAGACAGGAGCATTCAGACACAGAAAATGGGCCATTCAGAAGGCAAGGACTAGTGAGCTGTGGAGGGGGGGGGGGGGTGGGCAGGTCATGGTCGGCTGCTGTTGAATTTGCAACTGCAGCTCATGATGGAGCCTTAGAAGGTAGAACGTGAGTACCAACTCCCCAGAGTTGTCCTCTGACTTTCACATGCACGTCATGGGATGCACAAGCCCTGACATACAAGCACACACATAAACCTGAAATAAAATACACAGATTTTATTCTTTAAATGCTTTATACACGTTAACTTTTTTATTCTAGACCCGGGTGTGGTGGTGCATGCCTTTAATTCCAGCACTCAGGAGACAGAGGCAAGCGGATCCCTGTGAGTTCAAGGCCAGTCTGTTCTACAAAGTGAATCTAGGAAAACCAAGGCTAACACAGAGAGACCCTGTCTCAAAAAACAAAAAACAAAAACAAACAAACAAAAAAAAGCAAAATTATTCTGTGTATGGGTAAATATCTGTGCACCATGTAGTTGCCTGGTGCCCAAGGAGGTCAGAACAGGACATCAGATCCCCTGGAACTGGAGTTACAGATGTTTGTTAGCTGTCATGTAGATTCTGGGAATCAAACTCAGGTCCTCTGGAAAAGCAACCATTGTTCTTAGTTGGTGAGCCATCTCTTCAGCCCTAATACTTTTTTAATTTTTTTCTTTTTTGAGACAGAGTTTCTTTGTGTAGCCTTGGCTGTCCTGGACTCACTTTGTAGACCAGGCTGGCCTCGAACTCACAGCAATCCACCAGCCTCTGTCTCCCTGAGTGCTGGGATTAATGGCCAGCCCTAAGACATTTCATCTTAAACAAAGAAGAAAGAGAAGATTGGCTTAGGAACAATGGTACATGGATGTGTGGAAGATATATTGAAGATGGGATTGACAGTGGGCTCATATGAGTCGAGTAATGTTGAGGACAGCAGGCCATATGGCCAGTGTTCAGCCATCTTGTCAGAGCCTGCACCTTTAGGCTTCCATTTCTCCAGCAGTCTGTCATTTACCAGAAACCAGCTGACCCTGTTGTGGTTCGGCAGTTAGACTAAAGATAAGATTAAGATGGAGCCACCTTGTTGTGGTTTATTGTGGGGGATGGTCATTCTAAGACCCCCGAGCTACTCCTTTCTGGCTATACACTGGGTTTTCCAGTAAGACTACTGGTAAAAATCAGATTAAAGGCCAGCTGCCTGCAAGCAGCAGTTCCGGGAATTTTTTCCTGACTAACCAGATCTTTTACAACTTCCCTCTTTCTCTGGAATTTCTCCCCCTTCTGTGATTATAGCAGCTGTAAAGGTAAACACTTATAAGAATACCCATGCCCCTGTGCCTATAAAAACCCTGTGAAATTTTTCAGTGAACGGGGGCTTGATCGGAATCCAGACTTGCCCTCATCTCTTCATGTCTCCTGTCCCCCCACTCGTCTGCCCCCTCCACAGGTACCCGTTGAAGACCCCGAGGGCCGGGACAGAGTAAGTTTGAACTAGGTCAGGTGAGATGTGCATGAAGAGAGTGGCTAATCTGGCAGGAATTTTGAAGGCAAGACTAAACACTGAAGAATCTAAAGAGGAAGTAATCTGAGGTCACCAGAGTGCAGATTTTGTTAAGGGAACGAGGAAGGGTACTGCGGCCACTTCTGGGGAATTTCGCCATTCCATTTGTGGGCATGAACATATCTGGATAGCTTTCCCGGAAGACTATATTAAATCAGGCATGTTTTTGTAGGTGGTGAGAAGTGTGAGCATTACTGGCAGGCCAGGTCTGTAGAGTCTTTTGACCTCCCATACATAAGGCTTTTCATAAGTCCAGGTTACTCTATACTTATAATGTAATCCATCTCCGCTGACTCTGCCCTACTCTCCCCTGACCCGCCTGCCTCTAGCATTCTTGTTGGGGATCTGAATAATTATATTAGTAAAGATAGGTTAATTAATACCAATACCTCAAATCTCAGTGTCTGAAAAATAGTTTTCTTTAGCACTTTCCTTTCTTTTATTTCCCCCCCCCGCCCCCGTCCTCTTGTTTTTGTGTTTCAAGGGACAAAATCCAGACCGTGATGTGTGGTAGGTAAATGCTTCCCAGAACTGCCCTCCTCCTCCATACCCCAAACTCACTCCCATTTAATTGGCCAAAACAAGTCACAGCACACATTGTCTTCAAAAGAGCTCCACGTTCCCCTGCTGTCTATGAATACAAAGGTTGGGGCTATCTGTGACTCTAATGAAAACCCAATAGACATTTTCCCTTGGACATCTATTTGCAACTACTCTGTTGTGTTTGTATCATCACTAAGTGTCCTCACTATCAACCAGCAGTGCCGGAGCACAATTGTAACGGGGCCCCAGATCCCAGCACAATTGACTCCATGATGGAAGTACCACTCAGCCCATGAAACTCAGCATGTAGACAGCACCACCAGCCAAACTGAAAGCAGGGAATGAAGAACTAATCCACGGAAATCTATAGTTCTGGGAAAGCCTCTAAATGTACTAACCTTGCCTTTTTGGCTTCTGTGGTTCTGCTTCTGGCTAACTGTTCTTGTTAACTGAAACTATGTAAAGCCAGAATATGGTTTTTGTACTTAAAAGCTCACCCTGAGAAAGGCTGGAGCCTACACTGGGATCCCAAACATTCAGTGCAGTCATTGTCTGGCTAATAAAGACTTTCTATTGGCTTAAATTCATGTCCAAGTAGTAATCTCTGGTGGATACCCCACAACACAATCCCCACAGGAACGCATTCTTTTTGATGCTTTGCTCTTTCTCTCCCTTTTTATTTATTTATCTGTGTGTGTGTGTGTGTGTGTGTGTGTGTGTGTTCTTGCACAAGAGCAGGTGCCCATGGATGGCAGAAGCATTGAATGCCCTCTACACTGGTTACACGCTAAGCTGCTTGATCTTGGATGCTGAGACATGGACTCTGCTTGGGCAGTATGTGCCTGGTAAGCGCTGGCCCTTTATCTCCAGCTCTTTCCATTGGTCAAAAAAGCAATAGTTAAAGCTCTCTCTGCATCTCTGCTCCTGAGGGCCCACTTCCCTCATGTCTCCAAGAAGACACAGACCCTCTCTGTGTGCTGTGCACTTCCTTCGTACGTTTCACTTCCTTATCACTCAGCACGTAAGGCGAGCCACAGAACAAAACAACCCACAGACAAACAGCAAATATTGCCCAATCTGTTGTTTGTTCTTTCTGACTCTCACTAGTTAGTTCCCCGGTGTTTTCAGTCTAAGCCATCCTATGAACTGTTGGCTGAATAATTCTGGTGAGAACTACTCTGTCTTTGTTTCAGAATTCCACAGAATGCTATTTGAATCTCTGATCAGATGATCATGACCACCCCTGCATTAAGGGTTTATTGTTTTTGTTTCTGTACATGATTCTTTTATCCATGATATTCTCTCTTATAGATTACCTTGATTTATAGGTGATAGATAGCCAGAAATTGTTAACCCGCTGACAGATACTGTATTTTATGAAACTGACTGCTAATTTTAGTTACACTGAGATAGATCTTGGCCCACAATTACACTTTTTAGACTTTTGCTCACATCCAGAAGAAAGAAATATGCTACAAATATATTAAAACACTTTTTTTTTTTTTTTTGGCCAGGCAGTGGTGGTGCACACCTTTAATCCCAGTACTTGGGAGGCAGATCTCTATAAATTCGAAGCCAGCTTGGTCTCCAGAGCTAGTTCCAGGACAGACAAGGCTACAGAGAGAAACACTGCCTTGAAAAACAAACAAACGGGGCCTTGCCAGCGAGGTTTCTGGCAGGAGATTGATTCCCAGGCGGCTAATGAAGTCTGCTGTTTGGGGATCCCATGGCTGTCCTCACTGGCCTCTGGGGCCCCTTCACCCGGGTCAACAGAGCATTAGGTCAGCGCGGCTTCAGCACCTCTGGGAGCCACGGAGCAATCCAGAAGAGGATGACTTGGGTGCGTGTAGTGGACAACAGTGCCCTGGGGACACGCCATCCATAGGCCTCTTTGCTGCATCCATGTGGATAACAAAAGTTGGGTGGGCAAGATGAGTGACCAGATCCTGCTGGCCACCAGAAGGCAGAAGAAGAAAATATTCATTGTGGGACATCTCATGCCCAGCTCCCAGATGACCGACCCCAAAGTTTTACTCCAACAATGTGGTCCTCACTGAGGACCTCAATGAGGACAATGGGAATCTGTCCCAACCAGCCTAAGCGAGAGGGAAGGGGAGTATTCTATTACTCAGAACTTTGTGTGACCGAGTGGCTCTAGCCAAGCAGCCATCTCTTTCACATTGATGGCAGCATCCTGTAACAGAATAAATGTTTTAATGGGCATTTTCTTCTAAAGGAAAATGAAAAGAAAAACAAACAAGCATTTCTGAGTATCTTCGTACGTCTCACTTCCTGCATTGTAGTACAGTGGGTTTTTGTTTGTTTGTGAGCCACCATGTTGTTCCTGGGAATTGAACTCAGTACCTTTTGACTCAGGTGAAGGGGCCTCAGAGGCCGCCTCCTCCTCCTCCTCCTCCTCCTCCTCCTCCTCCTCCTCCTCTTCTTCTTCTTCTTCTTCTTCTTCTTCTTCTTCTTCAAAAAGAGACCTTATTCTAGTGAGATAGAATAATAGCTAAAACAAATAATTTCAGGGGCTAAAGAGATGGCTCAGCGGTAATGGGCATTGGCTACTCGACAAGAGGACTTAAGTTCGATTCCTT
>OU015752.1:106551093-106646574 GCA_907169655.1 Acomys percivali | reverse complement strand
TCTCTCTCTCTCTCTCTCTCTCTCTCTCTCTCTCTCTCTCTCTCTCTTAGATTTTTATTTTATTTTATATACAGTGCTCTCCCTGTATGCCAGAAGAGGGCAATAGATCACATTATAGATTGTTGTGAGCCACCATGTGGTTGCTGGGAATTGAAATCAGGACCTCTGGAAGAGCAGTCTCTGCTCTTAACCTCTGAGACATCTCTCCAGTCCTTCTCTTTTCTTTTTTTCTTTTCTCTTCTTCTTCTTCTTCTTCTTCTTCTTCTTCTTCTTCTTCTTCTTCTTCTTCTTCTTCTTCTTCTTCTTCTTCTTCTTCTTCTTCTTCTCCATTTCTTTATTATTATGGACACAGTGCTCTGCCTGCGTGTACACCTGCAGGCCAGAAGAGGGCATCAGATCTCATTATAGATGGCTGTGAGCCACTGTGTGGTTGCTGGGAATTGAACTCAGGACCTTTAGAAGAGCAGCCAGTGCTCTTAACCCCTGAGCCATCTCTCCAGCCCCCTCTTCCTTTCTTTTCTTTGAGACAAAAACTTACCATGTATCTTGGTTGGCCTGGAACTCACTATATAAATCAGTCTGACCTTTAACTCATAAAGATCCATCTGCTTCTCAGTGTTGGGACTAAAGGTGTGTGCCACCCTGGCAACCAGGTCTCATTTATCATTGCACCACCCTCAACATTCTCAGTCTAAGTGGTTGGAAACATTGGAAATCCGCAGCCTCTAGATAGAACCCTCAAACCTCAAGGTGATTTATTTTTTTATTTTTTTTATCTCCCAATCTGACATATCAACAGTAGCTAAGCTATTGTCTTCCAGAAAATGCAGTCAACTATAGGACTGATTCTCTTTGAAGATTCTCGCTGCTCCCTTTCTCCTATGAAATCAGTGGGAACCCCACCCCCACTATCCAAGATAGGGGCTGCAGCTGAATATTGACCATGGAAAGATTTCCTGGAAGCTGCAAATGTTGCTCTATTTGACCCCACAAAAAACTGTTGTGGGAGGGGGAATTTTAGATATAATACGTTTAAAGGTCTTAGGTTAGGGAGAATATCCTGTACTACCTGGGAAGACCCTAAATGCTTCATAAGCATCTTCATATGGGAGATGCAAAAAGAGATTTGACATACTAAGAAGCTACTGTGCTTTGTACTTTTCCAACCAGTTCTCCCATAGATTAGCCAATACCTCTGAAACCTTCCTTCATTATGAGAACAGTATTCAAAGCAATACCCTGAAAACATTGAAAAGCACTGAGACATTTTTCCAAGAAAGCAAAAGGTTAAACTTACTGATTTCTCTATATCCTTAGACAAAGAAAGCCGTTGACTTCATTTGGGTCATTAGGAAATGTTTAAGTGACACTGAAAGAGTCAGGAGCCAGAAGGCTTATGGACTGAGATGTAAAGAAAGCATCAAAGGCTTGCCATCCCTGATGCATAATAGCAAAAGCAGAGGGAAGAGAGCTGGATAATCCCAGTTGCTTAAGACCTGGCTGAAGCCGGGCGTGGTGGCGCACGCCTTTAATCCCAGCACTCGGGAGGCAGAGGCAGGTGGATCACTGTGAGTTCGAGGCCAGCCTGGTCTACAAAGCGAGTCTGGGACAGCCAAGGCTACACAGAGAAATCTTGTCTCAAAAAACCAAAAAAAAAAAAAAAAAGACCTGACAGAGTATAAGGGTTGGAGCTTTTGGAGGCGGTGAGGTCGGGGTCTTGAGGAAGCAGCAGCTTAAGTACAGTAGGATAAAGGGCACTTAGCGGTTGACAGGTCATGGACATGAAGAGGGAGGGGTAATCTCCAAGATTATAAATTTGTCTAGCGTGTGTGAACTTAGAATACAGAAGGCAGGAAGAAGAAAGACTCATTCCCCAGGCAGAAAGAAAAGCATTAATAATATTTAAGTTGAAATGTTATTTGTGCTTATTTGTGGAGTGTAGTATTGTAATTCAATACATTTATATACTTCACAATAATCAAACTGGGGGGGGGGTGCTGGAGAGATAGCTGAGCCCTTAAAGACTAGGCTCACAACCAAATATATGAGTTCAGTTCCCAGCACTCATGGCTGTCTCTCCAGCCACAAAAACAAAAACAAAAACAAAAAAAACTAAATCGGTATAATTGACGTATATCCTCAAAAATCACTTCCATGTGTTAAGGACTTTCAGATTCTAATTATTTTAAATGTACGTTTCTCCTCACTTCCTGCCTTCTAACTTCCTCCTATCCCACCATATATCCTAACTGACCAGTTGCTTTTTATCTCCTACAGATGGGCTCCAGTATGTTGTACTTGTCTTTCTGAGCCCAGCAATGTGATAAAATGCTGCACGGCAGCTTTGTGCTAAAAGCTTGCCTGGCTGTACAAAGCCCTGAGTCCGATCCCCAGCAGCTGGATGGTGGTGGAGGAGCGATGATATCTATGGGGACCAGTGATGAGGATTTTGAATAAAGCCAGCCAGATCAAGCAGTGGGGGCGGTGGAGTGTCCTTCTGTTTTCTCATAAGGTAGGCTATCCTTAGAGGAAGCTGCTAAAATTGTGGTTAAGGGGTTATTCATGGAACTTCAAAATGGTAGTTATCCCATAAAGCCAAAAACTGATATTCTCAAAGCCATTTTCAGAAACCTTCCTCTCAAGCTAGGTGTGGTGGTGTACACCTTTAATCCCAGCCCTTTGCAGACAGAGGCAAGTGATCTCTAGGAGCGCCAGGCCACCAGAGGCTACATTGTGAGAACCCTGTCTCAAACAACAATAAACAAACAAACAAACAAACAAACAAACCAAAGCCCTCCTCTCCTCAGGCCTTTCCTGCCTGTGTATAGATGGGTTTCCTGGTTCTGGCTCTCTCTGTTATCTTTCTACAGCCCACCACACCAGACATTTTTTCCTTATGTTTATTATCCTGATCACAACCCTATAAGCAGAGTCAATACAACTCTCCCAATAGCAGTGACCCAATCCTCTCTCTTCTGCCCAGGACTGAGTGCTTTCTGGGTAAAGAGGACCATACATTACAAACTAGAACCATATCACTGGTTTCAGTTACAGGGCGTACAGATTCCTCAGTTTGGAAATAAAATTGTTGGGGGTTGGCCTAGCGATATGTATTCTGATGCTAATTAATAGCTCCCAAGATCTAATTGCTGCCCTGACAAGCACATTCTCCTGCTGCCCAAATAGTGCTGTGTAACCTCGCCTCCCCATTTGACCAATAAAAAGCCAGTATCAGGGCAGGGCCAGAGGAAGGTAGGTGTGGCAAAGTGTCATGGGCTTTGGGGACAGAGAAGATCTTGGAAAGGAAAAGCAGACAGATACTGGAGGAGAAAGAAGGGGAGGACGTGCCATGGAATAGGAACCATCCCTGTGGGCCAGAGGAGAAGCTCTGAAGTTCCACATGAAAGAAATGGCCCAGATGAACAACCTTAGAAAGTATTTGGGGATTATGGGTGGGAGGTAGACCAAACAGAAATTATTGGAGGTAGATGGCATGGGATGAAGGCTAGGAGATAATGGAAGTTAACATAGGAGGTAATATCTGCCATGCCTTATGTGAATTAACACTATTCTAAAATATACCAGATGTTTGTGTTTTTATTGATTGTGAAAGTGGGTTAAATAATACCACAGTAATAATTGTAAGTATATTAGGCCATACCATTAAACTAACAGCAACATAAAATAACAGCCACAGTAATGTGTATTATGTTTTCTTAGGAAGTGTGAATGGAGGGAAAAAAAACTATGGATGCCCCAATATTGCTTGTTCAGATTTTCCTCCAGTCTACAATGGTTGTCCAGGTCACATGTTCTGAGAATTCAGATCTTTTTTTATTAAGAGATTACTTCTGATGATGTCAGACAAACTGACTCATTAAGTAGAAAAAGTGACTATAAATACCATACCTAAGATTAAAATATAAATCTTACAGAATCAAATTTACTTTCAATATATCTTACCTCACAGTCAACTGAATCAACACTCCTTTATATTTACCCAAAACGAGTTGGAAATTAATGTCTACTCTAAATCCCGCCTACAGATGTTTACAGCATTTTATTCATTATTGGAAACTACCAAGATGTCCTTCAGGAGAATGAATAATTAAAATGTGCTACACACAGACAATGGCACATTATTAATCAGTAGAAGGAAATGATTGACAGTGGGAAATGAATGAGAACAAAGTATAATGGCACCTATGTATAAAAATGCCATGTAGAGCTAGGCATGGTAGTGCATGCCTGTAATCCCAGGACTCAGGAGGCAGAGGTAGAGGCAGGCAGATTGCTGTAAGTTCAGGGCCAGCCTCGTCTACAAAGCAAGTCCAGGACAGCTAAGACTAACACAGAGAAACCTTGTCCTGAAAAACAAGAACAAACATATAAACAAAATGTGCCATGAAACTCACTGTTTTGACTGCTTATTTTGACTTTCTTTTTTTTCCTCCAAAGATTTATTCATTTATTATCTTGTAAACAGTGCTTTGCCTGCATGTACATTGCAGGCCAGAAGAGGGCCTCAGATCACATTGTAGATGGTTGTGAGTGACCATGTTGTTTTCTGGGAATTGAACTCAGGACCTCAGGAGGAGCAGTCAGTGTTTCTAATCTCTGAGTCATCTCTTCAGCCCTATTTTGACTTTCTATTGCTGTAATAAACACTATGACCTAAAGCTACTTGGGAAAAAAATGAATTTATTTGGTATATACTTCCCAATTACAGCTGATCATTGAGAGAAGTCAGGTGAGGACCTCACAGCAGGAGCCTGAGGGAGGAAGTGAACCAGAGGCCATGTAGGAACAGTGATTATTGGTTTGCTCTCTGTGGTTTGCTCAGTGGGAAACCTACCAGAAGGCAAGTCCAGTGAGATGGCTGTTCTGTACACCGGAAAACAGCCTGAAATCAGGGCATTCAACAGCGAATTTCCAGGAAGGAAGGGAGCCTGTCCTTCCCCAGAATAAATGAGGAATCTCAGGCAGTTCTGTTTCTGCAGCCCTTTAGGAAATGCAATATGATGTTCACACCCTGAGATAGCCCAGGCTACCACCTGATGCAGAGCAACACCCAGCTACACACCCCAAGTACTTGCCATAACTTTTGCTGCCCAGGCTGCTTCCGTTCCATCAGGCCAGCTCTCATGGCCACTTGATCATGATCCATATGCCCATGCAAGTCTCTCCTGCTTCCTCTCCTCTTTCTCTCTCCCAACTCATGGTCCCCATCTCACCCCAAGCCCAGGAATCTAAGCTCTGCCTACTTCTCTTCTGCCCGGTTACAGAGAATTTCTATGCAAAAATGACAAAACAGAAGAATATCAAAAGTGGAACAATAGTCATATATTAACTATCTTTAAAGGAAAGTGCTGTGAGGTAAACAGCATGAAAGTGAGAAGAACATTTGCAAAAATAAGACACTCAAATGAGCAGAGAGCAACCTGACACTCTACTTGGCTTAGACAATGCACACACTCTCCCCTACCAAGGCACTTAGCAACCTAGGACCCTGGGCTGCATGGAGGGAGCTGTTCCCAATTCAAGCCGTGACTAAGTTTCCCTTCCTTAACCACCTCTTGGAAACTCCCTTTTGGGGTGAGTTTCTATTCAATGCTCTTGTGGGGTCTATCTGGCCAGACCTGGTTTCGGATGTGTGCACAGTAAGGCAAACTGTCCTAAAAGTGAACTTTTAAGGACAATTCCCTTACTTACCATCCTATGCTTGTGCATAATTAAATATGCATATGGTCGAAATCAGATGTGCGGTTGGAAAGGTCACGCAGTCAAGAAATGTTTACATAGGCCAAGTCTGTCCATCAAAACA
This sequence comes from Acomys percivali, assembly GCA_907169655.1. NCBI lineage: Eukaryota > Metazoa > Chordata > Mammalia > Rodentia > Muridae > Acomys > Acomys percivali. Next base: position 106,640,750 of record OU015752.1, on the reverse strand, counting down.
GAGAGACACCAACCTTGCTCTCCAAACTCCTCCACCTCCTGGACTCCATAAAAGGAAGCCCCAAATAACGGATACCCTAGAACTCAAGAACTCAAGGAGCCTGATGCTTTCTTGCTGTGTGTCTGACCTACACTTACCTTTTTCTTCTGAATAAAATTTTTTTGTTGTTGTTGTTGTTGTTTTTTCGAGACAGGGTTTCTCTGTGTAGCCTTGGCTGTCCTGGACTCCCTTTGTAGACCAGGCTGGCCTCAAACTCACAGCGATCCCCACCTGCCTCTGCCTCCCTAGTGCTGGGATTAAAGGCGTGAGCCACCACCGCCCGGCCTGAATAAATTTTTGTTGACAGATTTCAATCTGTGTATATTGGTTTGATAAGAATGGCCCCCACTATATTTGAATGTGTGGTCATCAATAAGGATCACTACTTGAGAGGGATTAGGAGGTGTGGCCTTGTTGGAGGAAAGGTGTCGCTGAGGATGGGCTTTGAGGTTCCAGAAGCCCAACCCAGGCCCAGGGTCTCTCTCTTCCTCTTCCTGCTGTGTGTGGATCTAGACGCAGAACTCTCAGGCACTTCTCCAGCACCGCATCGGCCTGTGTGTCACCATGCTTCCCACCATGATGATAATAGACTAAACCTCGGAAACTGTAAGCCAGCCCCAATTATATGCTTTATCTTAGAAGAGCTGCCTTGGTCATTGTGTCTCTTCACAGAAAGAGAACAGTGACTAGAACACTGAGTGTGTTTCTTCATTTCTGTGAAGATGACGTCAAGAACCTCGAAACAAGCTGGGCGGTGGTGGCACACACCTTTAATCCCAGCACTCGGGAGGCAGAGCCAGGTGGATTGCTGTGAGTTCGAGGCCAGCCTGGTCTACAAAGCGAGTCCAGGACAGCCAAGGCTTACAGAGAGACCCTGTCTTGAAAAACCAAACCAAACAAACAAACAAACAAAAAAAAACCAGCCAAACAAACAAAAAAAAGAACCTGGAAACAGTCCAGACATTAGAGTCCCACCACTTCAACAAAAGGAAAAGTATACAAGGTAAAGTAATGGTAAAACATCCTAATTTTTTAAAATGGGCAATAAATATGCACTATATATTTGTGGAAGAAATGTAAATGTCCAATTACCTTTCAAGAGTATTATATTTTTTTTAATATTTATTTATTTAATATATATAAGATGTTCTGCCTGCATGTACTCCTGCAAGCCAGCAGAGGGAACCAGATCTTATTATAGATGGTTGTGAGCCACCATGTGGTTGCTGGGAATTGAACTCAGGACCTTTGGAAGAGCATCCAGCGCTCCTTAACCTCTGAACCATCTCTCCAGCCTCCCAAAATATTATTTATTTAACTTTTTATTGGTTCTTTGTGAATTTCACATCATACACTCCAATCCCACTCATCTCCCCGCCCATTTGTATCTACCCTCTGCCCTTGCAACCTCCCCCTCAAAACAAAAAGAAAACAAAATAAAACATCTTGTCTTGGAAGCTGTAGTGTATCATAATGTGTCACACAATGTACTGTTTTGTCCACACATCTTTACTTGCAAATGTTCATTGCAATGAATAATTGGTCTGTTTCAAGGCCTCTGGCTTTCTGATACATTAGCAGTACTGGATCCTCTCTGAGATCCCGTTGTTGTCCTGTTTTATGGAAATCCTGCAGCTATGGTCCCTAGGACTGGTCCCTTTACTTGGCCCAGCAGTTCATAGATGAGGTGGATGCTGGGGTGGGCCAACTCAGAGCCCTGGATCTCGGCCTGGGTGAAAACTGAGTTGGTCAACCCAACCACACTTTTGTGCCTGTGCCTTCAGGGCCAGCTCTCCCACTTTGCCCAGGGGTAGGGCCAGCTACCTCTATCTCACATATGCTGCCCAACCACCAGAGCCAGCTCTACGGTACTGCCCAGGTGAGAGGAAAGGCCTGCTCTTCTGAGTGTCACAGCTGGTGAGAGGCAGGGGCAGCTTCCCGGCATTAACTCTATCAGGGATAGCTATCCCCCACCAAAGCCACCAGAGGCAGCTCTCCTGTGCTGCCCAGGAAAGGGCCGGAGACAGCTCAGCACAGTGCTCAGACATCAACACGACCTTGGCCCCATACCATGACATCCACATGGTCTTTGGTGGTAATATGGGCTTCAGATATCAATACAGACCCTAGCCTCCAGTGGCAGTGCAGGCCACTCAGACTAGTGTGTCCCCCAACAACAGCATGGCCCTCAGACACACACATGGTCTCAGGTGGCAGCACAGACCATGGACATCTGTATGGCTTTTGGTGGCAACTCAGGCCATGGACGTTGACACAGATCCCAGCTACAGCAAGACCACACACCAGACATGGCTCTTGGCAGCAGCCCAGGCCTGGACCACTTCATGGTCCCAAGTGGTTTCCCAGGCTCTTCATATCGGCCTGTTCCCTATCACCATCGCATCTCCAGTTACACCTCTCTCCGCAGCGTAGGCACCACTCAGCTTTGCTTCCTCTCCCATCTCACCGCAGCACACTCCCTCTTTCCCATCTCTCCATCGCGTATTCTCTCATCCTAGTGGCGCCTGCTGTTGGGCTGGGGTATGTGCTTGGGTATATCTCTCTTCTGCAAAAATATAATTGAAATAATTACCAAGGAAATAAAGAACCCCAAGATGTCATAGCCATTTATGCAGCATATGGTTTTACCAAGCAATTTGTAACTAGATATCGAAACCCTTAAAATATGCACAACTCCTTGACGACCAATTCTGCTTTTAGGAATTTACATTTGGAAGACAATCAAGAGAAGTAACTGTGTTATACAAGGGATGTTTAAAATGTTCTCTGCAAAATAAAAAAATAATTAAAAAAAAAATCCCAGTGTGGTGGTACACGCCTTTAATCCCAGCTCTCAGGAGGCAGAGGCAGATGGCTCTCTGTGAGTTCAAGGTCAGCCAGGTCTACAAAGCAAGTCCAGGAGAGCCAAGGCTACATAGAGAAACCCTGTCTTGAAAAACAAACAAAAATAAATAAATTAAAAAATTTTTAAATGCTCTCTGCAGCTGGGAATGATGGCACACAGGTCTTTAATTCCAGCACTTGGGGAGGCTGAGACAGGTGGATCGCAGTGAGTTTGAGGCCAGCCTGGCTACAAAGTGAGTTCAGAATTGCCAGGGCTACACAAAGAAACACTATCTCAAAAAAACAAAATAAAATAAAATGTTCTCTGCATGCAGGAAAAAAAAAAAAGGATTAAAACTGTGACATTCTGACACAGCCTGTGATGGTGTGTCTAACAGTTAGGCACCACTCTGGACTAATAAAACTGAACATATATACATATATGTCATTCACATCTCCTTTCTTCTTCAGATTAATTACCTTTCCAGGATCCTAGATTTAGATTATCATTTGGTTGCAGGAATTACCTGATGGTTTGTTTGTTTGTTTCTTTGTTTGTTTGTTTTGAGACATGGTCTTCAGGGTATGTAGCTCAGGCTGGCCTCAAACTTGAGCTCCTGCCTCAGATTCCAGACTGCTGGGTTCACAAGCATGCAGCAGTGCAGTCAGCTGCCCCTGGCATTCTAATTCCTCTCTCCCAAGTTAAATTTTCCTGTACCCAAGAACACATTTCCCTTGTAAATGAGGCATTTACTTATCTCAGGTCTCACCTTGTGCTCCTTAGAATTCTGGGAAGGTTATTCTAGGCTCTGAAGAGGTCAATTCCGCCTTGTCTTTTTGATGGGCAGAGACTCTCAAATGAGTAGCTAAGTTAACCAAAGGCTTGCTTTCTTTCTTTCTTTCTTTCTTTCTTTCTTTCTTTCTTTCTTTCTTTCTCTTTTTGGCTGTCCTAGACTCACATTGTAGACCAGGGTGGCTTCGAACTCATAGGGATCCACCTGCCTCTGCCCCCGAGTGCTGGGATTAAAGGCGTGCGTGCTCCACCACCACTGCCCAGCTCTTTTTTTTTTTTTTTTCTTTCTGCCCACCTTCCACCCTTGTTTTTCTGTAGTTTGGTGTTTTTGTTTTGTTTTGTTTTTAAATAACTTATTTTATGAGCATTGGTGTGAAGACAGTAGATCCCCCAGAATTGGAGTTACAGACAGTTGTGAGCTGCCATGTAGGTGCTGGGAATTGAACCTGGATCTTCTAGCAGAGAAGCCAGCTCTCTTAACCCCTGAGACATCTCTCCAACCCCCTTGTTCTGTTGTTTTAAGACAGGTCCTCACTATGTAGTCCTGGCTCACCTGGAGCTTGCTGTGTAGACCAGGACAGACTCAATCTCACAGAGATCTGTCTGTCTCTGTCTCTAAGTACTGGGGTTAAAAATTGTGCCACGACTCCTGGTTTCTCAAGGTCACCATTCCCAGCACTGGAAACTGGTTTTCTGCTCTGCCTCATAATCACTAGTCAAAGCTTGGGTAAGATCCTCTCATCAAGAATCATGACCATCAGCCTGGCACAGTGGCATGTGCCTGTAATCGCAGCACTCGGTAAGGGAAAAGGCAGGCTGATCTCTGTGAGTTTGAGACCAGGCTAGTCTACAAAGTGAGTCCACGCCACCTAAGGCGGCATAGAGAAACCCTGTCTCCAAAAAAAAAACAAAACAAAACAAACAAACACAAATAATCACGATCATCAATTCTTTGCTTCCGAAATTCTGGTTCTCTCTCCCAGCCTCATACAATTAGCAAGTGGAAACAAATCAGGACAGGATCCTGAGTCACACACAAGGTTCTCGACAGTTCTCCCCAAACAGTGCACAGATGATGCTGTGAGCAAAGGTTCATTTTTTTTTTCCTGCGAGCTTAGCCCAGGTACTGACCCAAGCAAGTCTCTGCCGCAGTAGCTAACAGGACAAAAGCCTCCAAAGATACTTTCTCGCTAGTGACTTAACGTCCCAGCCACCAATCAAAGACAGGGACGAGATAAAATGTAAAAGCATTACAAGAGTCACCCAACGGGTCCTCAGAGATCATTAATGAGGAAAATGTCTCCACTCACTTCCATTAACCTCTGTACCTCTTCTAACACTCCTCCTTTCCCATTTCATCTTGTTCTGGATTCTTTTTAGACAGCTCTTGAAATGAAGGATGGCGATCTTGGGCTCCCCCTTGAGGCAGAAGTGTGCTAGTGCGTCTCCTTGGACTGGTTCTTGAGTTTCCCACCTTACCACCAGCCTTTGTAAATGTGCTGTTTGGTTTCACTCGTTTTCACGACATTTGTCTGGCAGCACTGGCTCTTAACTACTCTGATCTTGAAAATTGAGAGGATCGTTGGCCCGAGACATAAGTAACACAGTATTTTACAGTTTTGTTTTTGTTTTGTTTTGTTTTGGTTTTTTCAAGACAGGGTCTCTCTGTGTTAGCCTTGGCTGTCCTGGACTCACTTTGTAGACCAGGCTGGCCTCGAACTCACAGCGATCCGCCTGCCTCTGCCTCCCGAGTGTGCTGGGATTAAAGGCGTGCGCCACCACGCCCGGCCCGTATTTTACAGTTTTGACTTTGATTTCTTTTTTTTTTTTCTTTCTTTTTTTTTTTTCTCTTCAAAAGGAGCTCTGGCAAAGTTTTATTAAAGGAAAACTTTCCTGGTTTACTTTTCACCAGTATGTTCTGGCATGCTTCTAATAATATCAGAATCACCTGGGTCAATGATAGCCATTGTGCATACTCTGTAGTATTTTCCACACGCTGTGCCCAATTCAATATTATTGCCACTGTAGTGATGGACACCAGTTTTAGCCAACATGGCATAGTACTCTATTTCAGATTTCCTCAAAGCTGGGCAGATGTTGGCGAGGATAACCAATTTCGCTTTGCCTTGTCTGATCATCTTCAGAGTCTGTTTGTATCCCAGGACATACTTTCCACTTTTCATCACAAGCTGGAGCCTAGAGTTGATCGACTCCAGAGACTTTTTCGTCTTCTTTGCGGCCACCATCTTCCTGCCTTAGGTGCGGGACAATCCCCAACCAAGATCAGCCGCCAAGATGGCCGGGGAGCGAGAAAGGCTGACTTTGATTTCTTCACCATTCAAAACACATCATCTGTTTCCTGCCCCCTTGCTCAGCCCTTTTAAGTTAAAGCTTCCTACTCTTCAAAAGTCTAATTTTTGTAACACCCTCCACCACACACCTCTGAGATCCTATAAATCAGTTACAAAGCTCTAGTCAAGTGCCAAGATTGAAGTTCTATTTTTTTTTTAATATCTCCACTTGTAATTACACAATTTCTAGCACCTGTGAGAATCACTAAATAAATATTGAATTAAGTTGTAGAAAGATGATTTCAAATATCTTATTTTTATAAGCAAATACAACTTTTTTATTTTTTGTTTGTTTGTTTGTTTTTGGTTTTTCAAGACAGGGTTTCCCTGTGTAGCCTTGGCGGTCCTGGACTCACTTTGTAGACCAGGCTGGCCTTGAACTCCCAGCGATCCACCTGTCTCTGCCTCCAGAGTGCTGGGATTAAAGGCATGCACCACCGCCACCGGCTTGTTTTCTTTTTTTTTTTTAAGATGTATTTATTATTTATACAATATTCTCCCTGCATGTGTGCCTGCATGCCAGAAGAAGGTCTTAGATCTCATTATAGTTGGTTATGAACCAACATGTGGTTACTGGGAATTGAACTCAAGACCTTTGGAAGAACAGCCAGTACTCTTAACCTCTGAGACATCTCTCTAGCCCCTTCTTTCTTTTTCCCCCCTCCTCCAGAGACACAGTTTCTCTGTGTAGCCTTGGCTGTCTTTTTTTTTTGGTTTATGGAGACAGGGTCTCTCTGTGGAGCCTTGGCTGTCCTAGACTCTCTTTGTAGACCAGGCTGGCTTCGAACTCACAGCGATCCGCCTGCCTCTGCCTCCCAAGTGCTGGGATTAAAGGCGTGCGACACCACCACCCAGCTCCTGGACTTGTTTTATAGCCCAGGCTGGCCTTGAATTCACAGAGATCTGCCTGCCTCTGCCTCACCGAGTGCTGGGATTACAGGTGTGTGCCACCGAGCCTGGCTGTATAACTTCATTTTTAAAGAGGGAAAAAGGAAAGAGTGAAAACGGAAGAGAAAAGGAGATGGCAGAAGAAAAATAAAAAGGAAAAATAAAAACAGAAGAAATAAAAAGCCTGGAAGGCTAAAGTTATGAGAAGTGTAAAAGGAATTTGTCTTTGTATGGATACATCTTTCAGCTAAAAAAAATCTATGGTCTATACTGTAGGAAGAAAACAGGGGTGGGACATCTGGTAGACAGAGGGATTCTGGGACAGAGACAGCCTAGCTGGGGGCGGGAGCAATTTAGCTGCCAAGATGTGAGGAAGACAGATGCGTGGTGCCTGAGCTCAGGTAACTGGCCACACAGCAGAATGTAGGTTAATATAAATGAGGTAGTCAGAGAAGAGCCTAGCTATACGGCCAATGTGTCTGTATAATTTATTTGTTTGTGTTTGGTTTCTCAAGACAGGGTCTCTCTGTGTAGCCTTGGCTATCCTGGACTCACTTTGTAGACCAGGCTAGCCTCGAACTGACAGAGATCCACCTGCCTCTGCCTCCTCAAGTGCTGGGATTATGAGCATGCACCACTGGTCTATTTGTATATTTAATGAGTCTCATTAGTCATTATTCCAGGATGGGAGGAAAAACTACCTACAACATAATGGCATCGTCCTACAATATCACCATGTATTCCAGAAACAGCATGAGCATAAGAGTGAGCAAACTTCACTTAAGTCCTGTTGTGCTTTTTAATGATTTAAATGACTACCAAACCCTCTGAACCCTGGCTTCTCTAAAGAAGAAAAGCACCGGGTTATATGCTCTGAAATCATGTGACCATCTCCCCACCCAAGCATACTGATGGCTGACTGGGCAAAATAGAATTCAGAGAGTTAGAGAGATGGCTCAGTGGTTAAGAGCACTTGCTGCTCTTCCAGAGTACCAGGGTTCTGTTCCCAGCACTCACATGGAGCCTCTCAAAACTGTAACTCCATTCCAGAGAGTCTAACACCATCTTCTGGCTTCCACAGGAACTGGTACGTACATAGCATACATTCACATACACTTAAGCAAAAATTAAAATACTAATATATTTTAAGAGAGTACATTATATTAGTCATAGAGCCTGTTATATGTGTGCATGCATAGTGTTAGGTCCTTCTTTATCCACAGTAGAAAACATTCTGCAGCAATCCCAGTTGATCCACCAGGTTCCTATGCACTGTCCAGTCCAATCCACACAGAGATGGTCCCGGTTAAAATGGTCATAAAACCAAACCAAAAGTCATGACTCTGGGAAAGGGAATGAAAGGGAAGAGCAGGGATTGTTCGTGGTGGAAGGGAGATAGGAGAGGGCAAAGGAGAGGGGGGAGGGGAAAAAAGGGAGGGGAGAGGGAGAAGGGGAGGGGGGAAGTAATTAGAATGCATTATAGATACATTTGCGACACTGACAAAGAACTAAATTAACAAAAAAATAATTTTATAAAACTTGGAAAAGTTTGCCTCTATCTATGGAGAGTGGTGCATCAGAAACATTTGCTGACAGTGTGGTAATAAAGAATTGTACTCCCCGGCACAGTGGCGCATGCCTTTAATCCCAGCCCTCCGGAGGCAGAGGCAGGTGGATCTCTGTGAATTCGAGGCCAGACTGGTCCACACAGTGAATCCAGGACAGCCAAAGCTACACAGAGAAACCCTGTCTCGAAAAAACAAAAACAAACAAAAAATATATACATTATACAACAAATTTTTGTTTTTTGTTTTTTAAAGTGTGGGGCTGGCAGTAAGAATCAGGGCCTTCCTACCTCTACGCTAATCAGCACTCACTGTGAAGTTAAAATCTCCAACCCTATATTCCTTGATTGACAAAAAGTTACTGTGGCTATTTTTTCATCTTTGGGTGTTTTATGGCAGAATTATTCGAAGGTTGTATCTTCCATTAAGCTGAACATGTTTTCCTTCCGACTCTTGCTAAATGCTACTTCAAAAGGAAGCTTCTAGTCTAATACCAGCTACGTTTTAGGTCAAGAAGAACTGAAAAACAGCTACACTTAAGCAAATCTCAGTCAGCCACCTCAACCTGGGCCCTCCGAAAGTCACTTGTCAGAGATCATTGTGGAAGTGCTGGAGAGATAGATGGCTGGGCAGTTAAAGATCATTGCAGAATCTGAGCAGGAAACGAGGCAGCAGTTGGAAGCTGATCATAAATGGAAAAGAGGGGCCAGTGAGATGCCTCAGTGGGTGAGCACATTTTCCACTAAAGCCAGAGGACCTGAATTCGACTCCTGGGATCTACAGTGTGGGAGGAGGGAACCAACTCTTAGAAATTGTCATCTGAGCCAGGTGTGGTGGCGCTGAAAGAGAAATTTTTTAATTAGCATTAAAGCAACCAGAACAGCAGAGCTCTCAGCTCTCTAAGCCCAAGGCCCCAGGTGATAAGTCACAAAGAATGCGGAGTGTTTCAGGAACCGGCTGACTGTTAAAGATAGGAAGGATACACAAGGACAAATTCCTGAGAGAAACATGTACCGGACAGGATCGACTCAGATAAACATCCGCCCTCGGGTTCCGAGAGAAACAGGAACCAAGGACTGTTCCCTGAGACTAAGTCTGACCTTGCCCCAGATCTGCTTACACAATTTGCTGATGTTCAAATATTTGAAACAACCAATCGTGTGTGGCCACACCAAAACTTCCTGCTCCCCCCCACACCCTTGCCCATATAAACCCTAAGCTTCTGGGCTTCTGGGTCGACTCCTCTGTCTCCTGCGTGAGATACTGAGATACGTGTAGACCGGGAGCTCCGCCAATAAACTGCCTCGTGCGTTTGCGGCAAGATGGTCGTTTGTGTGTCTTTGGGTGCGCGCTGTCCCGAGACTTGAGTGAGGGTCTCCCTTTGGGGCTCTTTCAGCGCAAACCTGTAATCCCAACACTGGGGAGGCAGAGGCAGGAGGATCACTGTGAGTTCGAGGCCAGCCTGGCCTACAAAGCGACTCCAGGACAGGCAAGGCTACACAGAGAAACCTGTTTCGAAAAACAAACAAACAAACAAACAAAAAAAAGTTGTCATCTGACATCACATACATTCCATGGCAAGCCTGCCCATCCCAAATAAAATAAGTTGTTGGGTTTTCTTTAATGAGAAAGAATTTAAATAAGATATATTAGAAAAACAAGAGCTGGGCATGGTGGTATACGCCTGTAATCTCAGCACTTGGGAGGCAGAGGCAGGTGGATCACTGGTCTACAAAGCGACTCCAGGACTGCCAGGACTACACAGAGAAACCCTGTCTCGAAAAACTAAACAAAATAACAACAAAACAAAACACAAACAACAACAAAACCAAACAGAGTCCAGGGAATTTAGCTGCAGCTTCTGGGACCTGTGACAAGTACAGATACCCAGGTCTTCAAGGAACAGGAGTTATATACACTAAAAGACTTCTGTAATTTTTTTTGGTTTGTTTTTTGTTTGTTTGTGTGTGTGTGATTTTCTTCAAGTTTAGGTTTTTTATGTCTTTGAAATGCTGCTCTGGGGCTGGGCGTGGTGGCACACACCTGTAATCCCAGCACTCGGGAGGCAGAGGCAGGAGGGATCACTGTGAGTTCAAGGCCAGCCTGGTCTACAAAGTGAGTGCACAACAGCCAACACCTCACAGAGAAACCCCGCCTAGAAAAACCAAAAAAAAAAAAAAAAGAAGAAAAGAAACGCTGCTCTGAATTAGCTATTTTTATCATGTCTTCCTGACTTATCTTAGGCAATTAAAAATGTTTTTGTCTATGTGTTTGTGTGAGGGCTTGTGTGTGTAGATGCAGGTGCCCATGGAGACCAGAAAAGGGCACATCTCTTGGAGTTGGAGTTAGAGGTAGCTGTGAACCACCCAATGTGGGTACTAGGAACTGAACTCAAGTCTTCTGCAAAACCAGCAAGTGCTCTTAACTGATGAGACATCTCTCCTGTCCCTCTTTAAGGGGTTCCTAAACTACCCACTGTCCTTGCAACTAAGTGTTGCTGTTGCCCCTTGAGCCTTTGGGTGTGCTGCTTGCTCCAGGAAACCCTCTTCTACCCGACTCTTCACAGTCGATTTTCAGCCTTTATGAAGACATCAGCAGAGTGACTCGCTCCACATGGCCTATCAGCCTGGACACACATGATGCTGTCGTTTTCTTCATCACTATGGTCATAGTTGGGTGAGCACCAGGTACACCCAGTTGGGGGTTAGTGTACTTGAGGAGGGATAGAACTGGGATAGCAGAACTCAAGTGTAAGAAACTAGGGTTTTTCCTTACTGTAGGGGACGGGCTATATGGCCAATGTTCAGCCATCTTGTCAGAACCCAGGTTCCTATTTATCCAGCAGTCTGCCATTTACCAGAAACCAGCTGACCCTGTCGTGGTTCGGCAGTTAGACTAAAGATATGATTTAGACGGAGCCAGCCTGTTGTAGTTTAGCAGTTAGATTAGATAAAGATAGCAAAATATTCTGTGTGGCAGAAGGTTGTGATCTGCTTGGAATTCCTCGCATCTTGAGATAGCTTACAACTGGGATGCCATAGCAATATGCTTCCCTGTCCCTTGCCTTATAAAAACTCTGTGAAATTTTTCAATAAACGGGGTTTGGCTGGGCGTGGTGGCGCACGCCTTTAATCTCAGCACTCGGGAGGCAGAGGTGGGCGGATCGCTGTGAGTTCGAGGCCAGTAGCGAATTCACTCAATCTCCAGGCCTTTTCCCATCTTTGAAGCTGGGACCGGACCATAATTCTACATTTCAAAGCAAGGATTAGACTTTCTAGTCACCAGTCTCTAGCCTGAAGCTATCTAGGAGGCAAAAGTGGCTCCATAAGAAAAAGTGCTCCCATCACCCTTATTACTCAGGAAATTCCAAGGATTTTAGAATCTCTCCACTAAGAAACCTGGACAAAGACCAAATATCTTCCTATGATACCACAACGTGGCAATGAATTTGAGGGCATAAATTCCAGGGTATATGCAGTTAATAAGTAGTTTGTAATGACGGGGCCAACAATGTTGTTAACTGAGTTTCAAAGGTAATGATAAATCATTAGGTTGCACTTGTGTTTCATTGCAATTTATTTCCCACTAACTTCTTAAACTGACAAATTAATGACATCAACATGTCTTCACTTAGTAATTACAATTCTGCCCTTCCCACTTTCATCTAGTTCTAACACTATCTTACGCTGAGTCATTTATTCGATAATTAGATGTTCCACATACTCATAGGACTGTGTGGCTGAACTGGATATTCCAATGCATTCCAGATAGCTTGTCTATGGAGAAGTGGATGCTTTTCAACTATGGCACATCCACAAGACCTAGGAGTTTAGATGTAAACTTTGCTTCTATACACCAATGCTTACCCTATCACAACACATGTTCAAGCACAGCAAACTAGATATAAGTTGCTATTTTAAAAAAATATATTTTAAAAGCCAGGCAAGGTGGTACATGCCTTTAATCCCAGCACTTGGAGGCAGAGGTAGGTGGATCTCTGTGAGTTCAAGGCCAGCCTGGTCTACAAAGCAAGTTTAGGACAGACGGCTGCACAGAGAAACCCTGTCTTGAAAAACCTAAAAAAAAAGATTTAGTTTAAACTGCATGTGGTAATGCATCTTCAGTCTTAGCACTTGGGAGGCAGAGGCAGACAGATCTCTGTGAGTTTGAAGCCACCCTAGCCTATAGCATATGTTCCAAACTGCCAAGGCTACATAGAGACCCTGTCTTGAAAAAGCAAAAAAATTATTTTATTTTACTTTTATGTCTGTATAGGTGGATGTATATGCAAGCGTAGGTGCCTGTTATTGGTTTTTTTTTTTTTTTTAAATTATCTGTATTACCTATATTATCTGTAGGCCTGGCTAGCACTCAGTTAAGCCACAGACACTTGTTATATCTTAAAATAGCCTTAGTTAACCTGGGGCAGGGCAGATCAATCCTCTAAACTACCTCCCATAGTGTGGCAGCCATGGGATCCCTGTCTCAATCCCATGCCATCTGCTTCTAATAACTTCTATCAAGTTATCTCCCATCCATAAGTCCAAATACTTGCTAACGTTCTTCAGCTGGACTGGATTCTCCATCCACACCGTGAGCCATGTGCTTCTCCTCCAGCTAACCCATGGCAGCCTTCCTCTCTTCACTGCAGGTCTCCTTTTCCTCTTGGTAGTCCTTCTTCTTCCCAGAATTCCTCTCTCCTAGCCCCACCTATCTCCTGCCCTGCCCAGGTGGGATGGCTTTTTATTAAGCAGAAGGCGGGTCAGACAGCAAGCAGTAATTAGCATCAAAATACATCAGATTATCCCCCCAACAGCCTGTAGAGTCCAGAAGAGGGTATCTGGTGTGATTCCCTGGAGCTGGAGTTACAGGCAGTTGTAAGCCATTTGACTTGGGTGCTCATAAGCAAACGTGAACTCTCTGCATGAGCAGTTCATGCTCTTAAGTGCTGAGCCACCTCTCTAGCCTCAATAAGTCAACACTTTAAGGGACCAAAGCAGACCCTGCTATTCTACACACTCATGCTCAAAGCTGTTCCTGACCGGGTTATAGGAAGTAGAACGCTCCTTCTTTCTTCCACAGAAGAGATCAAAAAGGTTATCTACAGCCCAGAAAGAAAGCCCTCATTATAAACTACACTGAATTGCACCTGCATCTTTGGTTTCTTGGGTCTCAGAACAACCAAAAAGCAAAATAGAAAACAGAGATCCTCAAAACACACAGCAGTTTTCAACTCCCATGTTTGCTCTTTGATTCTTCTTCCAGGGTCCCTAGGCCATCAGAGGGGACTCTGTGCAGGCCACTGCCAGTAACCCTGGCAACAGGGGACAATGACTGCAAGTCTATAGCGGCAACTGGGAAATGGTGACGGAAGTTAAAGATCATACTCACCAGCATCTCAAAGAGCATCAGCACGGAGTACCAGAGCACGCACCTGGGTCACCAACCACTAGGACTCCAGGAGCCCTGGCCTGAAGCAGCATTTTGATTGGCAAGACCATCTCTGCTAGGCTGTTACCAAGATGAAAGCAAAGGAAATGATTAGTGACAAGATGCAAGAACCGAGGAACAATCCAAGGGGCCATCTCTGAGCACCAGACACTCAAGACTGACAGCACGGCCACCGGCTGCTGCTTTCCAGCACAGCAAGCGCAGAGAGAATCTTGTTCCTCTAACCAGGCCCATGTATGCAGCATTGATAAGCTCCTGATGGCTTTTGTTTTGGTAATCATCGGAAGTTCTCCTGATAAGACCAATCAGGAGGACCACAGTGATCAAGGCCAGCAACAAAGAGGAAGCACTAGGCCATGGGAGCTGCACAGAAAATTAAGATGAAAAGTAAACAAACCAAGAATTAGGGGTTAAGATGTTCTTAGGTCTAGATAGGTGTTTTAAGTTGATAATGACAAGAAATGATAGATATTGATTTACTTTCAGAATTTTAGATGCACCAAGATAGGAAAGATGGCCGGGCGGTGGTGGTGCTCGCCTTTAATCCCAGCACTTGGGAGGCAGAGGCAGGCGGATCGCTGTGAGTTCGAGGCCAGCCTGGTCTACAAAGTGATTCTAGGACAGCCAAGGCTACACAGAGAGACCCTGTCTCGGAAAAAAAAAAAAAGATAGGAAAGATGTTTTCTTCAAGGGTGCCAAATAGCCAAAAGACTATGAATGTGACATTTATATAATTCCTGATTGTTTCCTGGTTCTTCTTGCTGTAGATAGTTTATTGTATATATGTGTAATAATATAAATGTATATGCAAATAAAAATAAAAATAATAAAGTATCTAAAAATAAAAAACCACCACCAACAAAAATTTAATCAAACCACAAATCAGATATGGTGGCGCATACCTGTAATCCCAGCACTCGGGAGGAGACTGCAAGGTCAGGAGTTCAAAGAAAACCAGAAATGTCAATGATAGTCTGAGCTAAATTAAACTGCCCAATAAGACGGCTGACAGGGTAAATAGAGGTGCTTGTGCACAGGCCTAATGGCCCAAGTTCAACCTTCTCACCTTAGTCCTGGATTGTGCTATAGCTTCGAAAGGGGGTGAGAGTGTCTGCCTTCAGCCTGAACTGAAAAAAAGACATTTAGAGATGTGCGTTCTCAGGACTTTCATAACAAAGGCCCTAGAAACTCAATAGTATATTTCAGCCCCTACTAGTCTTATAACAGAAAGGACTATGGGGCTTGTTAGGGCATTTCTTACCTTTACTCATGATCTGTACTGTTTTTTGTTTGTTTTTGTTTTTGTTTTTAAACAAATATGACCTAAGTTGAGTGGCAGAGATAGCAGACACCTTATAAAGATATTGTCAAAACTACGATCATGGGCCTGTGACACCTTAGAAATGTTTTTGTTTTGTTTTGTTTTTTGGTATAATCCATCTTGGGTCAATAATAATTGTTTTAGTGAAACTGGACTTGAATAGAAGACCATGGGCATCAAGCCTCACACACTCTCCTTCAAAGTGCGGTTTCGGGCTGACGTGAACGGGGATTTTCTTTTCTTCTACGCAGTATTAACATAACATTGAGCCCTACAAGTGTGTCAAAACTGCGTACGTTCCAAATTCAGGTTCAGACAAGATTATTTTAAATCCCTTTCCTTATATGGGTTTCTAAACCTCTGATACCGTCTATGCTGAAGCCCCAAACTATAAGAGTGTTTCTGTCTTTGTTCAGCCAATTCCAAGAGCTTGTTATCTTTTTAATCCCCTAAAGAAGTCAATACAAATGAGAGCAGGAAGCAGAGCTCTAATGTCAGGCTGTCAGAATGATCCCATTGGGTTTGATGGCACTGTGGGTGTCAAGAGGAACCAGCAGTGGAGTCTGCATGCATTACAGATAGGCTGGTCTGGGATTGAGGCCCAGTGAAGCAACTGGATCAAAACGGGATACTAAGGCTATAACTCAGTTGATAGAGCATTTCCCTAGTACATGCTATGCCCCTGTTTGGCCCAGGACTGCATAAACTGGCCATGCAGAGCCAGGAAGATGTCTCACAGGGTAAAGATCATTGCTGCCAAGCTGATGACTTGAGCTCAATCTCTGGGACCCACATGATGGCAGAGAACCAATTCATAAAATGTCCCCTGACCTCCACATGCACACACACACACACACACACACACACACACACACTAAATGTAATTTAAAAATAAAACACATACATTTATAACCTGGGACACTGGAGACTCAGACTTGAGAGAAAAAGAGAAAGAGAGAGAAAGGAAGGAAGGAAGGAAGGAAGGAAGGAAGGAAGGAAGGAAGGAAGGAAGGAAGCCCGGTGCGGTAGAACACGCCTGTAATCCCAGGACTCAGGAAGCAGAGGCAGGCAGATCTCTGTGAGTTTGAGGCCAGCCTGGTCTACAAAGCGAGTCTAGGACAGCCAAGGCTACACAGAGAAACCCTGTCTTGAAAATAACAAAACAAACAAAACAAAACAGGACCAAAACCAAATCAAAATAGCCAACCAACAAACAAAAAAAAAAAAAAAAAAAGGAAGAAAGAACTTAAGAAGGAGATATTTTGTGTTATTGGTGTATGAAGTTGGAAATATAAGACAATAGACACAAAATATAATAAAGATAGTATTGAAGTGCTTGCTTGGGACTTTCTCAGTGTCACCTGGAACTGTTAGTTTTGCTTGTCCACTGAATTTTACCCCACATTTTTAGCAGCCCTTCCAGCATCTGGGCCCTTAGGGGAGTATAGATCTTTTAATCATCAAATGGTAACCTAGCTGCACTGGGAATATTACCTTGTACAAGATAAACAGTGTGAAATGTACCTTTGAATATTCGGTAATTTGGTTTTTCTCCTTTCCTCCTAAGGAAATAATTGGGGACGATAGAAACATGCATAGGCTAGTATGGGACTATGTTTGGCAAGCTCAGAAACTATTTAAAAACACTAAGGGTGAGGCTAAGCAACAGCTTTCATCGTGAAGTAATTCTAGGTATGTTGTAAAATGATGTAGAAAATAACATGTTCATTTTATGTTGTCATAATAATTGCTTACAAAACCATAACATGGTTGAGGATGTAGCTCAGTTGATAGGATGCTCACTGCATGCTGAAGCCTTCTTAGGTTTGATTCCCAGCACTGTGTAAACCAGGGGTGATGGACCATGCCTATAACTCCATGCACATAGGAGGTGGGGGCCTGAAGGGCACAAGTTCCAGGATATAAACAGGGGCTGGAGCGATAGCCCAGAGGTTAAGGACACTGACTGTTCTTCTAGAGGTCTTGAGTTCAATTCCTAGCAACCACATGGTGGCTCAGAACCATCTATAATGTGGTCTGATGCCCTCTTCTGGCCTGTAGGTGTTCATGCAGGCAGAATGCTGTATATATAATAATAAATAAATAAGTCTTTTTAAAAAAATTATAAACTAGCCTAGATTATATAATATCCTGTATCAAAAATATGAACACCCACCCATAAAATCATGTTATCAATTACATTTCCGAACTAAATGTAGAGATGGGTATTGTGGCACACACCTTTAATCCCAGCACTTGAAGCAGAGGCAGGCAGATCTCTGTGAGTTTGAGGCCAACCTTGCCTAAAAATTGAGTCCAGGATAGCCAAGGCTACCCAGAGGAACCTTGTCTTGAAAAACCAAACCAAACCAACCAACCAAACAAAGAAAAAACTTAAATGTAGACATCAATTATGCCTATCTCCAGACAGTGGGATTATGGGAACATTTTTCTCTATGCTTTTCTTCTACTTAACAAATTATCTAAAATAACACCTTACACTTGACATTGCCACTACATTATATTTTAAGAAGAACCAAAAAGCAGCTTAGTTTTCTTTTTGTAAAAAATGTCTCAATCAAATTCCCCAAGGGCAGGAACAGAAGGCTATTTCAGAATGCCAACTGTGCGTACTTAAAGCATCTCTCAGAGGACTTGTATTTGGAGACAAAAAAGTTACTTCCGATGCTGCCTCGAGCAGTCACAGGAGCTATAGGGCCTGTTTGAAAACCTTCAGACACTTATAATAGTTGAAGAGTTTTTTTTTTATTTATTTATTTATTTATTTATTTATTTATTTATTTATTTATTTTATGTATGAGTGCTCTATCTGCATGTATACGTGTAAGCCAGAAGAGGGCATTAGATCACATTATAGGTGGTTCTGAGCCACCATGTGGATGGATTCTGGGAATTGAACTTAGGACCTCTGGAAGAGCAGACAGTGCTCTTAACCGCTGAGCCATCTCTCCAGCCACAGTTCAAGGGTTTTTTGTTGTTGTTGTTGTTGTTGTTGTTGTTGTTGTTGTTGTTGATCTTGCTGTTTGTTTGTTTGTTTTTTAAATATTTATTTATTATGTGTACAGTGTTCTGCTTGTATATACACCTGCAGGCCAGAAGAGGGCACCAGATCTCATTGTGGATGGTTGTGAGCCACCATGTGGTTGCTGGGGATTGAACTCAGGACCTCTGGAAGAGCAGTCAGTGCTCTTAACCACTGAGCCATCTCTCCAGCTCCCTTGCTGTTTGTTTTTAAGAGACAGAATTTCTCTGTGGAGCTCTGGTTGTCCTGGATTTCCTTTGTAGCCCAGATTGACTTCAAACTCATAAGTGCTGGCATTAACAGCATGCATTGTCACTGCCCATAGTTCAAGTTTTAAAATAAATTTGTTAATGTGTGTGTCTGGTGCAAGTTTCTGTGCAGCACTTGCATGAAGAAAACTGTAGAGGCCAGAATAGGGTGTCATAGTCCTAATAAGTGGGGTTACAGCGGCTGCGAGGCTGATGTGGGTGTTGGAAATTGAACTGGAGTCTTCCAAAAGACCCCAGAGTGCTCTTAACCACTGAGCCATCTCCCTGCCCCCCCCCCAAGGGTTTTTCATTCTGGCTTCTCTAGGATTCCATAAGAAGTCTCTCCGAGCATCCTTGGCAGCTATGTGTCAAGCGGACCACTGATGGTCTTGAGATATCCTAGAGTTCCTGAGAGAGGGGCCAAAGGAGATCTTATCCGGAGGCGGAATAGCGTATCAATTAAGAATTAGGACTCCGTTGCTAAACCTTACTTAGAAACTGATAGCTTGTGTGACCTTAGGTTCATTATTTAATCTGTGTGTCTCAAATTCTTCATCATTCAATGAGATTATAGTAACATCCATTTATGTTTCAGTGATGACTAAAGTAGTGCTGCATATTAAATAGTCAGCACACTTTTGTACACTGTAAGTAGGAACACAGAGAAGCCATTGTTACTATAATCAGTAGCACAAAAGAGATATAATTAGGGTCTTAGATCAAGAAAGGGCATTGTGGTTGATTTAAATCAGAATGGCGCTGGAAGTGGGCTTTGAGTTGTCAAAAGACTCATTCTATTTCTCAGTGTTCTCTCTGTCTTGTGGTTTTTAGATCAAGATGTGTGAGCTCTAGGCTGGTCCTTTGCTGTGCCATCATGGGCTCTAACTCTGAAGCTAGAGCCCAATCAAACATCCTTTTATACATTGCCTTGGTCATGGTGCTCTATCACAGCAACAGAAAAGTAATTAAGACAGGCACACTGGTTCTGATGGAACTGATGATGAAGGATGGCATTTCAGGCGGTGGAAGCATCAGAGCTTAGAGGTGAGGCCATCATAGCACCATGTGTTGTACAGCTGTTGTGGGACATCACCTATATGAAGACCATGTGGAGAAAAGAACAGCCGGGAAAGGGGTTATCCTAGGTCATGGAAGTTAATAGATGCCCCATCCATTCGTTATAATCATCATTCTTTTTGTTGTTGTTGCTTATTTTGTTTTTTGTTTTTGTTTTTCAAGATGGGGTTTCTCTGTGTAGCCTTGACTTTCCTGGACTCGCTTTGCAGACCAGGCCAGCCTTGAACTCATAGAGATCCGCCTGCTTCTGCCTTCAAGTGCTGGGCTCTAAGCCTTCCTTTTCATGGGCTACCATGGTCAGCTCTGTGCCCTCCTTTTCATGGTCCTGTGGACAGTTGAAGACTTGGGAAGTGTCCTACTTACTTTGCTATTGCTGGCATAAAATGCTGTGGCTACAAACACCCCCCTAGGAAGAAAGGGTTTGCTTTGCTTATAGGTTACGGTCCAACATCAGGGGATGCCAAGGCTGGGATTCAAGCAGAGAGCATGGAGGAAAGACTCTTCCTAACCTGCTCCTCCTGACTTGGTCAGCTTGCTTTGTTACACACAGGATGGCACCACCCATAGCAGGCTGGGCCTTCTCGTATCAATCATTAATTAAGAAAATGCCTTTTGGGGATGGAGAGATGGCTCAGAGGTTAAAAGCACCGGCTGTTTTTCCAAAGGTCCTGAGTTCAATTCCCAGCTAACCACATGGTGGCTGATAAACCTCTATAATAATATCTGGTGCCGTCTCCTGGCCTGCAGGTACACAGGCAGGCAGAACACTGTATACATAATAAGTAAATAATCTTTAAAAAAAAAAAAAAGAGAAAGAAAATGCCCTTCTAGCATGCCTAAAGGCCACTCTGATAGAGGCACTTTCTCGAATAAGGTTCTCTGTATATGCATATGTCTAAGTTTGTATCAAGTTAACAAAAACAAATAAAACAAAACAAAACAAACACACAAAGAAACAAAAAGACTGCAGTGTGGCAGCAGAGAGCCTTTAGGCAGTAACTATGGAGTCTGAACTTTACAGTCTCCATACTTTTATAAATTAACTCTTTTTTCAATTAATTTTTTTTTCTTCTTTTTTTTGGTTTTTGGTTTTTGGTTTTTCAAGACAGGGTCTCTCTGTGTAGCCTTGGCTGTCCTGGACTTGCTTTGTAGTTCAGGCTGGCCTCGAACTCACGGCAATTCTCCTGCCTCTGCTTCTGCCTCTTGAGTGCTGGGATTAAAGGCGGGTGCCACCACACCCAGCTTTTAATTAATTCTTTAAAAAATATGTATGCAGGGGCTGGAAAGATGGCTCAGAGGTTAAGAGCACTGTCTGTACTTCCAGAGGTCCTGTGTTCAATTCCCAGCAACCACATGGTGGCTTACAATCATCTGTAATGTGATCTGATGCCTTCTTCTAGCATGCAGCTGTCCATGCAGATAGAGCACTCATATACATACATACATATAAATAAATTAATACATATTTTTAAAGGCAGAGAGAGACCCTCCCCTGGCTGAGGTTTAAAAATAGTGGTGGAGTAAGGTGTGTGTGTGTGTGTGTGTGTGTGTGTGTGTGTGTATGTGTGTGTGTGTGTGTTTTAAATGTATGTGTAAATGTGAACACATACACACATATAAAATTCATGTATATAGGTGTCCATACATACATGCATGTTAGTTTTTCTTCTGTGGAGAGCCTTAATATACATCTTTGCTGTTTGGCATAAGATAAGGATAAATAGAAGTAATGAACACTATCTCCACCATTTACCATGGATATGGAGTATCATTTAACATGTACCCCCAAGTTTATGAACTTTAGAGAATTTTACCCAGCATGCTTTCTTTTGCACCTTTAAAATTGTGCATTTGGAGAAGCTTGTTCTGTGTTTCTGATTCAGTTAACTTGCCTTGGATCCAGACTTAAACAGTCCCTGAAGGAGGGAGGGAGGAGAGGTTTGCTAGAGTCAGGAAATTCCTAAGAAATGGACAAGGTTCCTCCCTGGCTTATCCTAACAGTAAACAGTCACTGGAGAGCAGAGCCTTGGGTAGAGGGGCCTCCTGTTGTTTTGTAAAATCTGTGTAATTTGATCTATGTAATTACCTTTTCAATACAAAAACTTCCCGGATACCAACCTACTCCAACAAAAACAGCAGTCTCTGATGAAATAGGACAAATCATACACAATAGGACAATATGAACAGAGGAAGAAGAGAGAGAAACAAGCTTTACAAAGAAATGGAAACCCAGGTGGTACTTCTCAGGAACTAGTGTGAATTTCAGCCTCACATAAAGAAGGTCTTGCTTCCTGTTGGAGGCTGACTTTGGCTTCTAGGTAAAAGTGACTTATGGCTGCTTAAGAAACTTTCCAACTGTGGAAAAATTCAGTCTTCCTTTTCTCAAAAATTTTTTGTTTTGTTTTGTTTTTGTTTTTCGAGACAGGGTTTCTCTGTGTAGCCTTGGCTGTCCTGGAATCACTTTGTAGACCAGGCTGGCCTCGAACTCACAGCAATCAGCCTGCCTCTGCCTCCCGAGTACTGGGATTAAAGGCATGAGCCACCACCGCCCGGCCTTTTCAAAATTTTATATATTTATTATTTTGGTTTTTCAAGACAGGGTTTCTTTGTGTAACCTTAGCTGTCTGGAACTCCCTCTGTAGACCAGGCTGGCCTCAGACTCACAATGATCCAGCTGCCTCTTCTAGAATTAAAACCATGTGCCACCACTTCCTGATGAGATCGGAAAGTCTTAAAACAATAACAAAATCCAGCATTAAGTCCTATTTTTTTTCCTGAACCTAGCATATTCTAGGTCCTAAAATAAAAACCTTTATTTAATTTAGCAGGAATTATTATCTTCAAGGAGTTAAGCACACATGTACCATGTACCAGGCAGGACTTTGTCTTTAAAAAGCAACGTATTTACTTCTTAAAATCAACATTAGGCATGGAGGTGCTTTTGTTTTTCTGTGAATAAAGGAGAACTTGGCCATTTAAAGTAAATTTTTGTGAGTGTTTTTGAAGTTAAAACCACATTTTTTCTTACTTCAAATCTAATACATGCTTATTCTCAGAAAGACAGAGAAGCAGGAAGACAGAGAGACATGAAGGCAACGCGGCTCCACGGTCCAGCAGCTGCTTGGGGTGTGTGAGGCACCCTGTGTCAGATCTGCCGCAAGAGGGGAAGTGGGTGAAAAGAGAGTGAACATCCATACTGCCAGCTTCATGGGGAGCCATACGGTCCGGGGAAAGGAACAGGACCCAGAGTTAAGCTGTATGGATTCAGACCTCGCCATTCCACATGCTACCTTTGTGACTCGAAGCAGTTTGATATGTGTATATAATTTTTTTTTGCCTCAGCTTCCTTATCTATAAATAAAATAATACTTGTTCCGCCCTGCGAAGTGTTCACTGGGTACCTGTGGAGGGGGCAGACAAGTGGGGGGACAGGAGACACACAGAAATGAGGGCAAGTCTGGATTCTGATCAAGCCCCGTTTATTGAAAAGTTTCACAGTTTTTATAGGCACTTAGGCATGGGTATTTGCAAAAGCGAGGGTTGCTATGGATACCTAACTCTGGAATGCTCCAGCAGGTGTCTACTTTTACAGCTCCTATAATCACAGAAGAGGGAGAAATTCCAGAGAGAAAGGGAAATTGTAAAAGATGTGGTTAGTCGGGAAAAAGTTCCCGGAACTGCTGCATGCAGGCAGCTGGCCTTTATCTGATTTTACCAGTAGTCTTACTGGAAAAGCTAGTTTAGAGCCAGAAAGGAGTAGCTCGGGGGTCTTAGAATGACCATCCCCCACAATAAACCACAACAAGGTGTCTAACTGCCGAGCCAGGACAGGGTCAGCTGGTTTCAGGTAAACGACAGACTGCTGGAGAAATAGGAACCTAGGTTCTGACAAGATGGAAGAACATTGGCCATATAGCCCGTCCCCTACAGTTAGCCAGGTGAAAATCCTCTAAGACAAATACAGACTGAGGGCAGAAGTTAAAATTGTGTCCATAAGACAGTTAGAGTAGGCTTATGTCTTTGAAACCCAGTAAAAGCATGAACATTTCTTTTTTAAGTCCAGAAGACTTGATATACAGATTGGACAGATTCCTTTTTAGTAAGCAGCCAGTACTTTACTAGTTTATTATAACCATTGACCTTATTTTAAATCTGTAACTTGCACTTATCAACATTTAAACTTTTTTTAGACCCTTAAATGTTAAACATTTTTTAGACTTTTAAACACTTGCATTTAGAGTACATGCAAGCAGAGCACTGTATACATAAAAATAAATAAATAAATCTTAAAAAAATAGAAAAATAAACACTTGCATTTATTAACTTGAAACACTTTTTTATAGACAACCTTAAAACACCTTTATATTTGTTCAATAGTTCTCCTTGATTAACAACCCTAGTGTATACTGACCTTTGGTCCCTACATTCTAAGGTGCAAATTATGGTCCTAAGACACAAATATAAAACTATAAGAGACTCAGCTGGGCGGTGGTGGCGCATGCCTTTAACCCCAGCACTCGGGAGGCAGAGGCAGGCGGATCGCTGTGAGTTCGAAGCCAGCCTGGTCTACAAAGGGAGTCCAGGATAGCCAAGGCTACACAGAGAAACCCTGTCTCAAAAAAACAAAAAGCAAAACAAAAAAACTATAAAAGACTCTCAGATCATGTTAAACAATCTCTAGACCTGTTTCAATCTTGAAATCAAGAAAAAGGGGGAAATAAAGGAACCAGGTCCCCCTCCTTAAAGACCCCCATTAAGGCCAAAGCATGTACATTTCTAAAAGTTCCAGCTTGACTCAAGGATAGACATCGATATCAGATGTGTGACAGGGACATGAAAAACCTTGAAGAGTCCAGCTTGACTCAAGGACAGCCAGTTTGTGTTACAGCTTGTCTTTAAACATTTCCACTATCCCAGGAATGTACTTACCCCTCCCAACTAACAAAGTTCCTAACGCGCCCCTCCCCCCCCCCCCCCCCCCCGTGACTGCTTCAACCAATCTTTTCCATAGGTCAACTTGCCCCTCCACCCATTACCCAACCACGAAATGCCAAGGCTCGTAACTCCCTGCTTGCAGCTTTTCTGCCCAAATGCCAACCAATCACATACTGTAAAACTCATTTCTTTGTCTAAAACCTATAAAAGGCCCATGCCTCTGTTTCTCGGGGTCTGCAGCTTGAAAGAGCTGGACAGACTGCTGTCTTGTTGGCTTAATAAATTCCTATGTGTTTGCATCGACAACTAACTCCATCTCTTAGTGGGGACTTCAGGAACAGACTAGAGATCTCTCTAGAGGTACATTTCTGGGAAAGTGGAAATTTTAAACACAAGCTGTAACACAAAACTTGCTGTCCTTGAGTTAAACTGGACTCTCAGCACAGGCGGGCTGTCCTTGGGACAAACTGGACTCTTTAAGCAGATAAGATTTACAGACTTTGCCCTTAATGGGGGTCCTTAAGGGAGGACTGGGTAAGCCAGCTTTTACATTTTCCCAGACTTTGGCCTTAATGGGGGTCCTTAAGGAGGCTGGTTCCTTCATTGATTGGTGTGGTTGAGTCCTAACATACACCTTTAGTCCAAGAGCTTTTTGTACACACGATCTAATAAAGTTAGTCCTAGGTCAAGAGGCAGAGCTAGAACCAGCTGATAGGGATTAAGGAGTAGGAAGGAATTTGGGTTGAAGGGTATTTAAAGACAGCGTGTAGAAGTAGAAGGGCTCTTTAGCTCTTGGGCACTTAGCCTTTAACCCTTTAGCTCCTTGGCCTTTGACTTTTTGAGCTTTGAGCTAGCAAGCCTTTGGCTTTGGGTTTTTTTTTTGGGCTTTTCCTCCTGGGCTGTCAGCTGAACCTGTGAGCCTCTTGGGCCTTTTCCTTTGGGACGTGAGCTGAGTAGGAAAGTCAGCTGGGCGATTTCTGTGCCTCTCTGAGCTAGCAGGTTTTCACTCCAGCAACTGGCTCCTGAGTCTTTATAGGTAAAACAGAACATTTGGGATTTGCATTTATAAAACACTTATAAAACGCCAGAAATCAATGGAAACATAGAAGGCTCCTGAAGCTCCTGGAACACAAGTCATAAGCCCCTCTTCCAGGTTACATCAGCAGTAAAAGTTGCCAGGCAGTGACTCCAATCGGCTGAGCCTCCTACGTGTCATAGTTCTTTTTCTCATACAGATCAGCCAAGGGTTCTCATTTCAAAAGGTAGAGTCTTGCCCGGCGTGGTGGCGCACGCCTTTAATCCCAGCAGTCGGGAGGCGAAGGCAGGCGGATCGCTGTGAGTTCGAGGCCAGCCTGGTCTACAAAGTGAGTTCAGGACAGCCAAGGCTAACACAAAGAGAAACCCTGCCTCAAAAAAACTTAAAAAGAAAGAAAAAGGAAAGAGTCCTGCAGATAATAAAACTGACGTGTTCACTGTAAAAAATGTTGAAATCTTCAAGTAAGCTGGTAATGGATGGGACGTTCCATGGTGAGACACACCAAGGTCTAAGAGAAAATAACACCCACCCATTAATAGGTGGGTGCTCGCAAATGACTTGTTTCTACAGATGACGATACAGAAATAATTCTGTCCTAAAACTGAGGAAGCTCCTCATTTAGTCACTCACGTGGCTTAATGATGCACCCACCAAATCCACAAAGCTCACAAATCTGCTGTCGCTTGTCTGTCAAGACTCTATCTGAGGAAGCATGTGGGCTTATTAAGCAGTAAGTCTTGGGCTGGAGAGATGGCTCAGAGGTTAAGAGCACTGGCTGCTCTTCCAGAGGTCCTGAGTTCAATTCCCAGCAAGCACACGGTGCCTCACAACCATCTGTGAGCCATGCTCTCTTCTGGCCTGCAGGCGAGCATACAGGTACAACATTGTATACATAATAATAAATAAATAAGTCTTTAAAAAAGCAGTAAGTCTCAGAGGCTGAAAACACTCCAGGCCCAGATTAGATTGTATGAAGGTTAGACGCTTCCAGTACTAGGCCTAGGCCAGCAGGAAGCCTTCAAGACAAAAATCGAGCTAGAATAAAAGTTACTTTTACAAAGGTTTTATATAACACAGGCACATACAGTCAACTGGTAGTTCAGTTACCTTTTCCTATATGAAAAATCGCCTTTTGCCCAAGTCTCACAATTTCATTCAGTTGCTTACATTGATTTATAGGCCTTGTCAGTTTCCTAGAGCCTCCCTCCGTTTTCAACAGCTAACAACAACATTTTGACCACAAATCATGGCAACTTAGAACTGTGTAATTTTGTTTTATTTTTGGAAACAGGACCTATTATGAAGGCCCAGCTGTCCTAGAACTTCTTGTGTAGACCAAATTGACCTCTAACTCACTACAATCCACTTGCCTCTATCACCCTAGTGCTGGGATAAAAGGCATGAGCCATCATATCTGTCCGAACCATATACTTTTTTGTTTGTTTTTGGGAGACATGGTTTCTCCGTGTAGCCTTGGCACTCCTGGACTCGCTTTGTAGACCAGGCTGGCCTCAAACTATAGCCTTCCGCCTGCCTCTGCCTCCCCAAGTGCTGGGATTTAAGGGGTGCGCCTCCATGAACCATATAATTTTAAGATTGTTTTTCGTACAGGTTTTTAATAAATAGCCCTTGGTTGCCTCAGAATTTGCTACACAGACCGGGATGATGTAGAGATTGAGGCGATCAGACAATACTCCTGCTGTTAACTCTCAGATGTTGGACTACTGGCATGCATCATGAATCGCAAAGTATTTTTACTTAAATCTAAATGTGTAATTTAAAATATAGCTTTACTCAAGCCAATAGTGGCACCAACTGGTTGAAGATAATCATTCATTGTAATAAATATTCATTATATAAAACGTCTGCCCAGAATTTAGGCGTGTCCTGAGACACTGGTTTGGTGCCTTTTCGAAATCCTCCCCAGGGCTTTAGAAACCGGTAGAAGGACCACCTGGTTCAGCAAACAAGAGCTAAGAAGAGGAGGGGCCAGCAGGAGGAGGCCCGTCTCCGTAACCCAGCGCGAGAACACGCCTCAGCGCATGCGCACTTCCGGGTGGGCGCCTTCCATGTGCCAGATGGGGGGTGGAGACCACAAAACTGCCTCTAGATTTTGAATTTCTAACTTTAAAAAGGAGCCTAGGCTGTGAGGAGTTGCGTAAACATTATCGCAATGTCGCTCTCCAGACTCAGCACCAGGGACCCTTGGCATAGACACCTAAAACAAGAGGTGACTCCTCGTTCCTTCCCCCTCCCCCGGGGATAGTGGTGGTCTGCCCCGGGCCACACACTTTCGCTCGCTAGCAGCGGGTCGGAGATCGAAGGATTGAGCCAAATGCGGACGAAACGTCTTTACAAGGCAGGGGGTGAGGGAGCAGCCCTTTGAGTTCCGCCTCTTCTCTAGGTGCTGGTGGGGAAGGGGAACGTAAGACATCCTGCCAGCAGATCCGACGCCTCGGTGCAAAGTGCCGAGAGGACGGCGGGAAAACCGCCCGTCGGGAGCAGGGGACGGGAAGCAGCCAGGAAGCCGTGCGGGAGGGCGCGCGCGCGCGCGCCCCTTTTTCAGCAGTGTGGCGGGGTCGCACGCACGCCCGCCTCGGCGGCTGGGCGCGATTTGCGACAGTGGGGGGAGCGGCGGAGGTGGCGGAGCCGGTAGCTTTGCGGCAGGCTCCGGCCGGGCTTGCTTGACGGCGGTGTGGCGGAGGCCCCGCCCAAGGCGGCAGGAACCTGGAGGGAGGCGGAGGAATATGTCTGAGAGGGAAGTGTCGACAGCGCCGGCGGGAACCGACATGCCTGCAGCCAAGAAGCAGAAGTTGAGCAGTGACGAGAACAGCAACCCGGACCTCTCGGGAGACGAGAATGTGAGTGCAGTCCTGACTGTCCCGGGACCGTGGAGTGGAAGTTTCGGGTTCTTTGGAAACTGCGCGCGGGGCGGGCAGGCGGGCGGGCGGCAGTGCGGGGTGGGGAGGGGGGGGGAAGGGAAAAGGTGTCACCTGGCGCTCGGGAAAACGCGGGCGTGTGAGGAGGTACAATTTGTCTGAGGGGTTCCAACTGGCAGAAAGTTGACGAAGGAGCGGGTTAAGGTTCCCAAGGGTCTTCGAGGTTGCGTGGGGCGGGGAGTGTGCCTTTGGGGACTCGACGGTGATTGCGACCCTGATAATTGTACTAGTTTAAAAGGCATGCTCCAGGTAAGAGATGTTGTTTTCCAAGGAAAGTTGGTGGGAAGGAGCCGTCGGTTAGGTCCTCCTGAAGGATTCAAGGGGCTGTGTCACTGTAGAGCAGTACGGAATCTTCAGGATGGAAAGTACAGATTTTTTTTGGGTTGGGTTTACGTGACTGGGGTTATGGATGCTCTTTTCCGTGGAAATGGGTCGTGCCTTCATGTGGATTTTACTGTGGAAGGAGCAGACTCGAGAAGGTCGTGAAGGGGAGCCACCTTTGATTATGGCAGAGGAGGAGACGATTTGAAAGTTTTTTACTTTAATGTAAAGGGATTGGAAGATTTCAGGCAGCCGTAGTAAAAGTCTGATTTATTTGAGCAAGTGTGGCGATTAAGTGAAGTCACAGTGCTTAGAGAAATGCTGCCCCGTAAGAAAGTACTATACAAGTGTTGTGAAAGGTACCGTGCACGTGCTGTGGTAATTATTTACTTATATTGTGGTTGTGTAATGTAGAGGTGCAGCTTTGCTCTTTTCCCATGATTAATAACCACTCAGAATTTAATGAAAATGTCAGATTTGTTTAGAATGAGGAAATTGTCAGGGTAAAAAAATTAAGAGAAAGCTCATTTTAATCTAGCAGACTCCTAAGGTATATTTTTTGATGCTTTCTAAAGCTATCCATAACTGATTAATTGGTTTAGCTTTTTGGTCCCTTCAAATAGGAACGATACATTTTGGTGCTTGTTCCTTTGACACATTATTGAACCCTTTAGGGGCCTCTGGAAATAAAACTTACTTTTTTGAGTTAGAATCTCCCTATGTAGCCCAGGCTGCCCTTACAGCTCTTGTCGTTTTACCTTTACCCAGTACCTAAAGTGCATTCCTTCACCACCAGTGCCCTGCAGGATACTGTGGATATACAGATGAAGTGTATAAGATTACAAACAAGACCAGTATAAAACCTTTATATATATATAAACATATGTATATATGTATGTATTAAAGTCTGGAGGCATAAAGCTCATTTGTAAAGCACAGATTTCTCAAGATCTGCAGCAATTGTAGTACAGGATGAAATTCTTTACCTGAAAATCCAAAATAATCAGAACTTTTTATATAAAAAACAATTGATGTAAGGAGACACGGATAAAATGTGATTTTTTCCCCCCCTTTTAAATTGGAGTCTTATGCCCATGCTGGTAAGATCCTTTTGCCTTCACCACCCCCCACCCCACTTCCCAATTGCTGGGCAAACAGATGCCTGGCTAAATTGATTTCAATTTTGGAGCCCGATTTTAAACATGTAACATTTAAATTTCCATAAAAATGAATTGTGTGCATTTACATTAAATTGCAATTCAAACATTTATAAGTCACCTACTTTGTGGCTTTTTTTTGTTTTGTTTTTGTATCACAGGCTGCCCTCAGACTCGTGGCTAGTCTCCTGCCTCAGCATTCCAAGTACTGGGATTATAGGAGTGTGAGGCACCATAGTATAGTCTAGAATATTGTATTTTCATAGAAGGCATTTCATTTTGTACCATTGTGAAGATTGAAAAACATTAAGAACTAATGTTTTTAGATGGATTAGTGATGTTTAAATACTATTTGACACTTCAATTTATTTTTAACCTTTTGTTATATACCAACTTTAGGAAGCAGTAAGACCACAAAGGGAGTGTAGACTTCATGGACTTCAATGTGACTCACTCTGACAAAATGGTTCCTCTGGAATGGATTTGGGGACTGCTGCCCTAGGGTAATAGATGGAAATGTTTGGTTCCAAAAAAGACTTAAGTAGGGTTCTGAGCTAAAGATAAGAAGTTAGATGATTTTCAATATTTCCTGCAGCTATATCTACAGTTGGACAGATTATAGTGTACAGAGTTCAAATATGTTTGTAGTCATCCTCAAAGTATGAGGTGAAATGCGTTTATACATAATATGGACACATGTAGGACTTTTAAAAAATTCTAAGTGGCTTGTGTGTTAAATAAGTAGAATGTGCCTAACAGAAGTTTTTCAGAACTACATCTAAAATAAGGGGTCTTAGCTGCTCACAGTGATACACAATTATAATCCCAGCAGAGGCAGGCAGATCTCTGAGTTTGAGACCAGCTTGGTTTACAAAAGCGAGTCCAGGACAGCCAAGGTTACAAAGAGAAACCCTGTCTCGAAAAAACTAAACTAAACTACCAGCTGCTCCTAATGGCCATGTGCCTTTGCATCAACTTGAGTAGCACTTAAACAAATTACAAACACGTGTAGTTCGATCAGTTGTGTTAAATTATGCGTTAGTGAACTATTGAGTCCTAGCAACTCTTTAGCAGCAAGAAAGCAGTTAGTTTTTCTCAGCATTTCCTTGTCTGATCATAGCTTCCCCACAGAGCTGTGTAAGAGTACATGATGCATTGCATTAGTGTCACTTAAAGTCTAACTTAAAGCCAAAATTGCTTCACTTACCTTTCCCAGTAGTTTTTTCCCCCCACTTTCTCTGCAGTGTAAAGTATCTACAGGTGTTCTGATGTATAACTGGATTTTATTTCCTAACATTCCCAACTGCAGCCAAGTACATGCTTCCCTTTTTCTCTTCTTGCACACTTTTAATTCAATCATTAGCCTTGAGTGCCCTGGACTCACTTTGTAGATCAGGCTGGGATCAAACTCACATCGATCCACTTGCCTCTGCCTCCCTGAGTGCTGGGAGTAAAGGAGTGGGCTACCACGCCCAGCCTTTTTTTTAAAAATAAGGATTTATTTATTTAGTATATATACAGTACTCTGCCTGCATGTGAGCCTGCCCGCCAGAAGAGGGCACCAGATCTCATCTAGGTGATTGTGATTCACCATGTGGTTACTGAGAATTGAACTCGCAACCTCTGGAAGAGCAGCCAATGCTCTTAACCTCTGAGCCATCTCTCCAGCCGAGTCATTCTCTTTCCATGCGCGTTTCTGTTTAATGAAGTTGACCCTGGTTCCCTGCTCACAGGACGATGCTGTCAGTATCGAGAGCGGCACAAACACTGAACGCCCTGACACACCTACAAATACCCCAAATGCACCTGGAAGGAAAAGCTGGGGAAAGGGAAAATGGAAGTCGAAGAAATGCAAATATTCTTTCAAATGTGTGAACAGCCTCAAGGTACGTACAGAAGGCACTAGGCTGCAGACTTCTCAGGGACATGTGTTTTAAAGGAGTTTCTGTGTGTTCACGCTGAGTGCTGTGATCTATCATATATTTAGCCATGTGAACTTTAGTTCTTGTGCTTTTCTTTAAATGTATAACACTTGAGTTTCAGGCTGATGTTGCTTTATTTGTTTAAGCTTTAAGAAATGCTGTGCGTGGTGGTGCGCGCCTGTAATCCCAGCACTCGGGAAGCAGAGACAGGCGGATCTCTGTGAGTTTGAGGCCAGCCTGGTCTACAAAGGGAGTCTAGGACAGCCAAGGCTACAATACAGAGACCCTGTCTCGAAAAACGGGCGTGGGGGGTGGGGGGGAGGAGGGAAGAAAACAATATGACATTTTAAAAACTTTTGAGTTGTGGGACAGCCGGATGGCTCAGTGGGTAAGGGTGTTTGCTGCTAAACCTCACAACTGAGTTTAATGCTTGGAACCCAGATGGTGGAACAAGAGAATTGATTTCTAAAGTTGTTCTCTGATAGTCATATGTGTCTGGTAAGTGGGCCTTTATACATATACACACACACAAATACAAAATATTTTTATTTGTATTTTATAGGTATTTGTGTTTTGCAAACATGTTTGTCTGTGTGAGGGTGTCAAATCTCCTGCAGATGAAATTACAAACAGTTGTGATCTGTCATATGGTGAGGGGGTTCCTGCAGGTGTCAGACAGAGAAGCAAACTGCATGAGGAGATGAGAATGGAAACTTCAGTGCAGATTGACTTGGTCATCCTGGATCAGACTTTGGGGAGTCTTTCACCAGGAGGGTTATTGTAGGCATGTTCAAACAAAACACAAAGACTATGTAACCCAGGCTGGCCTCAAGCTAGTTATAGCTCAGTCTTCTGTGCATTGTGATTGTTGGTGTGAGCTCTGTGCCCAGTTTAACTACTTAAATATGCAATAGGGGGAAACAAGAAGTGGGAGTTAAACTACTGTATTTTCAACAGCATTTTAATTAATTTATAAAAAAAGAGACCGCTGGTGGTAAGGACTTTTGGTGTTTACATGGTTTAAATGCATCCGTTTACTGTTTTCTAAATTCTGTGGGCTTTTTTTCCCTTTGAGGAAAAAAATATACGTATATGTACATGTACATATATGTATATATAATCTTATATAAATTTAGGTTTAACTTTGTGAGAAGAACTTTGTTTGCTATATATTTGACTGGGAATTAATAGCTACAATATACAATTAACTTAAAAAAATTAACCCTCCCCCCAAAAAAACCGAACCCAAATATAGTCAGTAAACAGGTAGTAAAATGACACAATTCAAAAGATGAAGTCGGACCATCCATGTAAAATTAACTGTATGGTCTTTCTTTTGTTTTTTTCAAGATAGGGTTTCTCTGTGTAGCCTTGGTTCTCCTGGACTTGATTTGTAGACTGGGCTGGCCTGGAACTCAGAGAGATCAGCAGTATGGTCTTTCTATGTGCCCATTCTAGCTCCCAAATAAATGAGACGGCGGTCCATTATTATAAAAAGCCTTAAGCACTACAGCTGGACATATTCTCATCTAGTCTAATCCGTCTATGCTAGCCTGGCCATCTCGTCACACCCTGCCTGCTCCGTCTTTGTCCTCCAGAGACTCTCATAGTGACCTTCTCGGCCACCTCCTCTCCTCCCTCTGCTCTACCTGGGACTCTTCCTGGGATTCCAAGTCCTGCCTCAACTGTCCTTCCCAGTATAGGCTGTTCAGCTCTTACTGACCAGACAGATGATGGAGGACAGTTTTTACACTATCCAGACAATCTTGAGGGGGTGATATTTTCCTACAGTGATCCAAATCCATCCTAGGTTTAAAAATTTCTTTTTTTTTTTGTTTTGTTTTTTTGTTTTTCAAGAGAGGGTTTCTCTGTGTAGCCTTGGCTGTTCTGGGTGGCGCACGCCTTTAATCCCAGCACTCGAGAGGCAGAGGCAGGCGGATTGCTGTGAGTTCGAGGCCAGCCTGGTCTACAAAGGGAGTCCAGAATGGCCAAAAATACACAGAGAGACCTTGTCTCAAAAAAAAAAAACCAAAAAAAAAAAAAAAAAGTTGGGGCAGAGTCAGGCATGGTGGTATGCGCCTGTAATTCTAGCACTTGAGAGGCAGAGGCAGGGGATCACTGTGAGTTCGAAGCCAGCTTGGTCTTACAAAGTGAGTCCAGGACAGCCAAGACAACACAAAGAAACCCTGTTTCAAAAAACATCATAAAAAAAAAAAAGGTAGTGGCAGATATAGAGTGTGATGTGGCCCGTTTTCTAAGACAAAAGTTAAGCCTAATAAAATCCATAGCCTTTTGTTTGTCTTACATAAGAGAAATAACCTTGGAAGGCAGAGGCAGGTGCATCTCTGTGAGTTCGAGGACAGCCTGGTTTACAAAGAGAGTCCAGGACAGCCAGAGCTGTTAAACAGAGAAACCTTCTCTTGAAAAACAAAAACAAACACACATACACAAACCCAAAAAAGAGAGCGGGGACAGAGAAATACCATATTCTCTGGGCTCAAGAGTTTAAAATGAATCTAACAAAGGATCTCAATTTTATTATGATTCAAAAAAGAGAAGATTGAGTAGAAATCAGGCAGATACCAGACTGTTCTCAGGGTACATAGCCGTTTCTTAACTTGTGATGTAAGTCTTCGTTAGAAAACCATCACACATCTCAAGATGTGGAAGCTTGTGGAGTTTTAATGTCAGAAGTCATTGTGTGTGTGATACGTGTCTTAGACAGTCTTCTCTTGT
Source organism: Acomys percivali (assembly GCA_907169655.1). Classification (NCBI taxonomy): domain Eukaryota; kingdom Metazoa; phylum Chordata; class Mammalia; order Rodentia; family Muridae; genus Acomys; species Acomys percivali. Next base: position 106,606,084 of record OU015752.1, on the reverse strand, counting down.
ATAAAGAGACACCATGAGTATGGCACTTCTTGTAAAAGAAAGCATCAACTGGGACTTACAGTTTTAGAAGTTTAGTCCCTTATAGCTGGAAGCAAGGCGGAATGCAGACAGACATGATGTTGGAGAGATAGCTGAGAGTTTACATCTGGATCCATAGGTAGGAAGAGAGAGAGACTGGGCCTGACATGAGCCTTTGAAACCTCAAGGCCCAACCCAGGGGCACAGTGCCTCCAAGAAGGCCACACCTCCTAATCCTTTCAAATAGCGCCGCTCTCTAAGCATTCAAATATAACTCTAAGCATTCAAATATATGAGCCTGTGGGGGCCATTCTTATTCAAACCACCACAGTATGTAAAATAGGGAATGGGATGAATTTGGGGCAGATGAAGGTGAAGTAGGCTGGGTGTGGTGGTGTGTGCCTTTAATCCCAGCACTCAGGAGGTAGAGGCAGGAGGATCTCTGTGAGTTCTAGGATAGCCAAGGCTTCGCAGAGAAGTCTTGTCTGGAAAACCCAAAAGAAGATGAAGTAAAGGTTAGTTCGCTAAGTTTTTTTGTTTTCAAAACTATGTTAAAATTTTCTTATTTCATGGTTACCTTACAGGAAGACCATAACCAGCCGTTGTTTGGAGTGCAGTTTAACTGGCACAGTAAGGAAGGGGATCCTCTAGTGTTCGCAACCGTGGGGAGCAACAGGGTGAGCGTCGAACGGGCAGGTTGTCAATAGTGATGATTTTGCATTTGTTAAATTACAGTATTGAAATGCAATGATTTGAAAATAAATTCTGGATAGCTAGGTTAACAGTATGTTAACTCTATATAAGAGTGAAGCTTTTTGCTGGGCGGTGGTGGCGCACGCTTTTAATCCCAGCACTTGGGAGGCAGAGGCAGTCGGATCGCTGTGAGTTCGAGGCCAGCCTGGTCTACACAGTGAGTCCAGGACAGCCAAGGCTACACAGAGAAACCCTGTCTGGAAAAACTAAAAAAAAAAAAAAAAAAGTGAAGCTTTTGAAAAGTGGTCAGGGTTAACACTAATGAGTAGAAAATACATCTTTATTTACATTTGTTATGAAGGAGATTTTATAGTTTCCTTTATAAATAAGTTGAGTGGCAAAAGAATTGATTGTTGTTTATCATTCAAATATGAAAGAAGCCCGTACCTTTATTTTTAAAGATTTATTTATTTATTGTGTATACAATGCTCTGCCTGCTGGTACACCTGTAGGCTAGAAAAGGGCATCAGATTCCATTATAGATGGTTGGGAGCCACCATATGGTTGCTGGGAATTGAATTCAGGACTTCTGGATGAGCAGCCAGTCTTCTTAACCCCTGAGCCCTCTCTCTACCTCTTTATCTTTATTTTTACAGTTTCACTTTATATGTATCAGTGGACTGCCTGCATGTGTGTCTGTGCACCATATGCTTGCAGGGCAGGCAGACGGGGTATCAGATTCTCTGGAATTGGAGTTACAGAGGATTGTTAATTAACAGTGTTTTTATACTAAATCATAAGAAATTGTACATATTTATGGGGTATCAGATGATGTTTCAGTACATGTATCTATTACTTGAAGTTCTTTAATTAGTCATTGCTTCATGTTACCAAAGATGTTTTGTTACAAATTTAAAAGAGGATAAGCCATAATTATTTTAAGGTTTTTAACTTTAACTCATTTTGAAAAGTTGTGATTTATATGGATGAAATGTATATTTAAGTGCTTGAAAATAGAAACTATTATTACTAGGCTATTAAATATAGTCTAGTATTACATAAGATGTGTGAGGATTTTCAATGGCTTTGGTAAGCATACAGAGCTGTTTAAAGCAGTTTTTGTAATGCTGTGAAGTTATACTTGCGACTAGTGTATTTAAGAGACAAAGAGGATGTTTCTTTATCTGAGATGATATGCATATTTTTACTTCTTTAGGTTACCTTATATGAATGCCATTCACAAGGGGAAATCCGGTTATTACAGTCCTATGTAGACGCTGATGTATCCTTTTCTGAGTGTTTTTGTATCTCTGGAAAACATTTATTTTAATAAGTACACTAAAACTTATAAAAACTAATTCCATAAAGTTGCTGCCATCCTTCTTTAGCTAAGCATGTTGTCACTGGGGGAATCCTAGTGTCTCCCTGATTTTGACTTTGTCATGAGGTGGGTGTGATGGGTGGGTGCAAAATGAGTGGAAGCGGGAAGCATTAGAAGTCCGTGTTAGCAATTACTAACAGAGACCAGTTAAACCTTTTGCTGGGCAGTAGTGGTGCACGCCTTTAATCCCAGCGCTTGGGAAGCAGAGCCAGGTGGATCCCTGTGAGTTCCCAGCTTGGTCTGCAAAGCGAGTCCAGGACAGTCAAGGCTACAGAGACAGAAAAACCTTGTCTTCAAAAACAAAACAAAACAAAACAAAAAACCCCAAAACCTCTTGCTTATTGAACATGCTTAGAGCTTTACAAGTTTAATATAGTCTTAATACTTAACTTAGCTGGCAGTCATTCTAAGTATTTGGTGGAAAAAATTAAGTGTAATTTAGGAAATAAAATATTGGAAAGTGAGTTATGAAGAAAGGTAAGGTCTTAACTTAAAAACCAGAAGATAGCTCACAGGAGTTTTTAAAAGCTGAGTGATAAGATGTTTCTTCCAGATCCATTTGAAGAAATATGGCAAGTGAGGCAAGGCGACACTGAATCTGTAGCACTTAATATCCAAAACTTTAGCAGTTGTTTGGAAGGTTCATTTTTTTTAATTTTTTTTTTGGGATTTTTGAGACAGGGTTTCTCTGTGTAGTCTTGGCTGTCCTGGACTCCCTTTGTACACCAGGCTGGCCTCGAACTCACAGCGATCCACCTGCCTCTGCCTCCCGAGTGCTGGGATTAAAGGCCACCACGCCCGGCCTGGAAGGTTCATTTTTGTTGTAAACAAGGGTATGTTTATTTTTCAAAATAAATTATATTTCTTAACTGGCTTTCTTAGGCAGATGAAAACTTTTATACTTGTGCATGGACCTATGATAGCAACACCAGCCATCCTCTGCTAGCAGTTGCTGGATCTAGAGGCATAATAAGGATAATTAATCCCATAACAATGCAGTGCATAAAGGTGCGTCTTCTGGTCAAAATGTAGATTTTCTGCTTTTGAATACACATCTGGTAAAACTTCATAAAACAGCTTTAAAACAAATGCAATAACTTAAATACTTAATTTGAATGTACCTTGCTTATTTTCTTTTTTTATTACATTTATTCACTTTTGGGTGTGTGGAGCAGGTATATAATGAGTGTATGTTTATGGAGGTCAGGTGTTGCTTCCCTTCTTCCACCAAGTGGGTCATGAGGATCCAGCTCAGCTTTCAGTCATGCCAGCACCTTTACATGCTGAGCTGTCTTGCCAGCTCCCGTACTTTATTTAGATTAGCCCTTTGAACCCCCTGGGAAAATTGGATAATGTAAATTAAAGAGTATGTAGGAAAGGGTGATATCCACACATTTTTTGGTGTTTTTGTTTTTGTTTTGAGTTTTTTGTTTTTTTGTTTTGTTTTGGGTTTGGGTTTTTCGAGACGGGTTATCTCTGTGTAGCCTTAGCTGTCCTGGGCTCACTTTGTAGAGCGGGCTGGCCTCGAACTCACAGCATTCCGCCTGCCTCTGCCTCCCCGAGTGCTAGGATTAAAGGCGTGCACCACCATGCCTGGCTTTGTTTTGTTTTTTAACTTCTTTCTCTCTTTCCCTTGCTTTGAGAGTCTTTAACAGAAAAGTAACAGCTTTCTCCAAGGGACCCAAACTAAGAGTTGTGGGTTCTAGGGCACCTTGTAAGGAATAGAAGGCAGGCTTTACAATTGCTGTTTTTAACCCAGGGCTCATTGCATCTCAAAAACAGTGCTGTTAGCTGAGTCTTGGCTAACTGGTCCCATTTTCTTTTCCTTAAGCTTGTTGGTGATTCTGAAGTGTAGGCGAGGTTGAGAACTACTTTAGGTGGATTTGTTTTGGTGGCAGAGGGCAGCATGGCTGCATATAGAACCTTGGGCCTTACAAGGCTAGTGGTCTACCACTAAATCTCACCCCAGCCTTATGTTTCTTTTAAGGTTTATGAAAGAGAACTTACTGGCTTTTTGTTTGTTTGTTTTTGTTTTTTTTTTTTTTTTTGAGACATGATTTCTCTGTTTAGCCTTGGCCATCCTGGACTCACTTTGTAGACCAGGCTGGCCTCGAACTCACAGCAGTCTGCCTGCCTCTGCCTCCCTGAGTACTAGGATTAAAGGCATGCATCACCACCGCCTGACTAACTTACTAGCTTTTGAGATGAAACAAAATGTTTTAAATTTATTATAGCACTATGTTGGCCATGGAAATGCTATCAATGAGCTGAAATTCCACCCACGAGACCCAAACCTCCTCCTGTCAGTAAGTAAAGGTAAGCTTACAAGAAGCAAATGTTCCCCTAGTTTAGTTTGTTTTGGAATAATTGTTGAAAGAGACAAGTTGTGTTCTAAGGAAAAATAATCAAAATTAAAAGAGGGGGAAAAAGTTTTAGTAGTAAAAAGAAAAAGCCTGTATTAGCATTTCATAAACCAAGACTTCAAACATAAGCCTCTGCCTATTGATTCCGGACACAATGGGATGTGTCATCCTTGTCACTTACTGCATTGTGGTAGTTCTAGGACCCCGTCCTTGTGTGAATAATTATGTTGTTTTATCAGTACTGAATGACATATCACCAAGGTAGAATTTTTAAAAAGTTTTAATAGTTTACTTCCCACCAGTCTCTTCAATAATGTTAAAGAAATGCTGCATATTAACTTTTTAAAAAGGGACCTGATGAGGTGGCACAGTAGATAAAGCCTGACTGTGCCTGGGACCTGTGTGGAGGCGGAAGGAGAGACCTACCTCCACATACATGCCATGGCACCCACGTGCCCAAACACACACACACAAATAATGGGAGCACTGCAGCGAAGAGCCATGCTGTTATTCTTAAGAGCTTTTGTTTTTGAATCTATAAAATTCTTTCACACATGCCTTGCCTTGTTTTTTTGGTTTTTGAGACAATACCTTATTCTGTATCCCGGAGTAGCCACAAATCCACATAGAGCCTTGAATCCCAGCCTTCTCAGTGTTCAGGTTACAGGTATGAGCCACTGCACCCAGTTAACATTCCTTGAATGGCTATGCTCTCAGGCATGAACTCTGAAATACTTCCAGTTTAAAAATAAATAAATAAATAAAAATAAAAATAGAAAGCAGGCTAGAGAGATAGCTCAGAGGTTAAGGGCACTTACTGCTCCTCCTGAGGTCCTGAGTTCAATTCCCAGCAATTACATAGTGGCTCACAACCACCTATAATGTGATCTGATGCCCTCTTCTGGTATGCAGGTGTACATGCAGGCGGAGCGCCATACATATAATAATAATCTTTAAAAAAAAAAAAAAAAAGGCATGACATCGCTCCTTGTGCATCCACTGCTGTTAAAAGTTTACCTGGGCTTAGAAAGATTTTGCAGCTTTCTTGTTTTGTTTTACTGTTTATGGATCTTTTGCCTGCATAGATGTCTGCAGTCTGCACTACATGTGTACTTGGTGCCCAGGGAGACCAGAAGAGAGTTCTCCTGAAACTGGAGTTAAAGTTACCTGCCCTGTTGGTACTGGGTCCTCTGGAAGATCAGCCTGTGTTCTTAACTGCATAATCATTTCTCCAGCCCCTCTTGGCTGTTGTAAACCATTTCTTAGCTTTCTAAAATTTACTCTACACTACTACCTCATCTCTTTATATTTCTACTTTTTATTACTATTATTATTTCTACTTCTTTTAAGTCTGTACTTTAAAAAAAGTTTCACTTATTTTTAACTTTGTAGACGTGTATGTTTGCATGTGGGCATCTGCATATGAAGGCAGATGACTACACAGACCAGAGAGCGCCTGGAGCTGGAGTTAGAGACCATTGTGAGCTATTTGCTGTATATTCTGGGAACTGAACTTGGCTCCTCTGGAACAGCCCAACTGCTCTTAATTGCTGTGCCATTTCTTCTCTCCATTATATTTTTGTTGTTTGTTTGCGACAGGATCTCTCTCTATATAGCCTACGTTGGCCTTGAAGTCTAGGTAGTCCTCTTGCTTGGTCACCCTCCCCATGAGTGCTGAGGTTACAGGTATAAGGGGAGGGGGATTTTGCTTTCCTCAGTGCCGAAGCTTGAACCTCTGGCTTTGGGCAGGCTAGGTAAGAGTTCTGAGCAACATCCTCAGTGTCTGCTGTAGCTTTTGTTTGTTTGTTTTTGAAGCAGTCTCAATGTGTAGGTTGGAACTTAACACTAGTACTCTACATGTGATGTACTTTAAGTTGTTATCTGTCATTATTGTACATAATCTAAATTTTTGTAGCTTTTACGTATTAAAGTTTACCTACTAAAAGTTTGCGGTAGATGAGTAATAAGTTTATCTTAACTTTTTTGTGTTTATACCAGATCATGCTTTACGATTATGGAATATCCAAACGGATACGCTTGTGGCAATATTCGGAGGTGTGGAAGGGCACAGAGATGAAGTCCTGAGTGCTGTAAGTTGAAGCTGGGGTGATAACCTCAGTTTACATAATGTGATTATCTCCTGTTGAACTTTTGTCTTCGTAGGCATATGTGTCTGCTTCATGCAGCCCGCCAGGCAGTTATTTCATCCACTCAGCATAAAGACTAACACTGCACATAAAGGGATAGTGCAAGTGTGGCCTGCCAGTTTCAGTTTTATAAAAATGATTCGGATTTTATATGAATGCCATGATTATCGAGGAAGAATACTACAGAGTCATTCCTTTGGGGGTAGGGGTGGTGGTAGGGGTGGTGGTAGGGGTCGGGGTTTGGAGATAGGGTTTTACCACATAGCTCAGGCTGGTGTTGATCTCCATCCTTCAGGCTCAGCTTCCTGAGTTGCTGGGATTACAAGGATGCTCCACCGAATCCAACTTTTTTCCTTTTAATTTAAAATCACCTTTTAATTTCAATTTTTTATTTGAAGTTGAAATGAAGTATTCATTTGGAGAAAGTCTTATGAAGTGCTTATTCTTGTATTTTAGAGTGCTTGTTCTCTGGGTAGCCTGCAAGACCAATAGTTGATGTTTGGGGTTGGTTGGTTGGTTTGGTTTGGGTTTTTTTGAGACATGGTTTCTCTGTGTAGCCTTGGCTTGCTTTGTAGAGCAGGCTGGCCTCAAACTCACAGCATCTGCCTGCCTCTGCCTCCCTGAGTGCTGGGATTAAAGGCATGCGCCACCATGCCTGGCTAGATGATTTGTTTTTTTAAAGATTTTATTTATTATGTATACAGTATCCTGCATGTACACCTGCACACCGGAAGAGGGCACCAGATCTCACTATAGATGGTTATGAGCCACCATGTGGTTGCGGGGAATTGAACTCAGACCCTCTGGAAAAGCAGACATTGCTCCTAACTGCTGAGCCATCTCTCCAGTCCCCCTGCTAGATGTTTTAATGTGATATTTTATAGTGTATCTTGTTCATATTCACCCCTTTCCCTCAACTCCTCCTAGAGCCTTCCCCACCTCTCCACATCCATCTTTTCCTCCCTCTGGAGGAGAATCCAGTACAGTTTGTTAGCTGACTACTCTTAGACATGGAGCCTGCACTGAAGTGTGGTGAATACACCAGGTGTTACACCACTGAAGAACTGAGTCCTCCCCAAAGCAGGCTGGTGCCAGTAGCTCCTCCACCAGGAGAGGGACTTCATGCCCATCGTCACTGAGCCATGCTGGGATTTAGTAAAGTACATGGAGTAAATGTACTCTTTTTTTTTATTTTTTTATTTTTTGGTTTTTCGAGACAGGGTTTCTCTGTGTAGCCTTGACTGTCCTGGACTCACTTTGTAGTCCAGGCTGGCCTCGAACTCACAGCGATCCTCCTGCCTCTGCCTCCCGAGTGCTGGGATTAAAGGCGTGCGCCACCACGCCCGGCGATGTACTCTTAATAGATGAACCGAAATACTTTTGCATTTTGTTTTACACTCTAGTGGTGACAAAGTAATTAAACCTTTAAATGGAATATACTAGAATCTGTGACTTAGGATGTACTGACGTGAAAACCAGATAGCATTTAAGGCTGTAACTTACTTATTGGCACTGTTCTGTTTTCATTTCTAGGATTATGATCTCTTGGGTGAAAAAATAATGTCCTGTGGTATGGATCACTCTCTTAAACTTTGGAGAATCAACTCAAAGAGAATGATGAATGCGATTAAGGAGTCTTATGACTATAACCCAAATAAAACTAACAGGTGACAGTTCCAATGCTTTGTGTTGCTCAGAAGGTGTGCTTTCCTCTCCACACTGTTGCTTTAGAAGCCTTTACTCTAACCTCCCTGTATCATATACTTGCCATCAGATTCACCTCTTTGAAATGTTTTCAGTCTTATTTGAGTTGTTTTTACCTGATTTGGTGGCACATTTCACCTATTTTGATTTATGTATGCATGTTCTTAACTCATTATGTTGAAAGTATAAAAGTTTAAAATTGAACCAGGTGTGCTGGTGCACGCCTTTAATCCCAGCTCTCAGGGAAGCAGAGGCAGGAGGATCGCTTAGTTCGAGGCCAGCCTGGTCTACAAAACAAGCCCTGTGTAGCTAGGGCTACACAGAGAAACCCTGTCTCGGAAAAACCAAAACTAAAACCCTTTCCTGCTGGACCTTAGTGGTGTGCACTTTTAATCCAAGCACAGAGGAGGCAGAGGCAAGGGCATTTCTGTCAGTTGGAAGAGTGGATGCCAGCCTGGTCTGCAGAGCAAGTTTCAGGCCACTTAGGGCTATGTACATAATGAGACCCTGTCAACAAATAGATATTATTTTCCTATAAATAATGCTTCCTTCACTAAATAGAGAAAATTCAAGTTGTGGAGTCTTGTTCCATAATACCACGGGCTAGAGAATGTGTATTATTGTGTATTATTGACATGCTTCAGTTGTTTCTCTTGAAGCATTTCAGGTTTTACAGAACTGCCTTCTTAGTACTTACTGGGTTGTCAGTAACACTTTCACTATAAACATGTTTACGTGTGTTATACTTTGACCATAAGCATCATATTAAATATGTTATCTTTTAATTTTATTTTAGCAAAGAGTTTATTTTCAGGGTTTTAAGTCAGATTAATAGATTAATTTTGCAAGCTTTAGTAAACAATGAAACATATTTAACACACACACCCCATTGGCTGTTAAGAGTTAATACAATTTCAACCTGTCAACATCAGGTACAAATTATATTTCACAGAGTTGCCCTTGTCTTTTTGAAAGGGTTCTAATTTATAATTTGCATTTGACTAAAAAGCAATTGAAGTTGTAATAGTTAAGAATTCATGTCAAAGCCAGGCGTAGTGGCACACACCTTTAATCTCAGCACTTGGGAGGCAGGCTGATCAGTGTGAGTTCGAGGCCATCCTGGTCTACAAAGTGAGTCCAGGACAGCCAAGGATACACAGAGAAACCTGTCTTGAAAAACCTTTATTTCAAAAAAAAAGTCAAGATGGCTTGGTGAGATGGATGCGAGCACTTGCTGTAAAAGGGAAATGACCTGAGTTCAAATCCCCAGAAACCATGTAAAAGCCTGGCGTGGTTTTGACCTCCCTGTAAACCCAGGCCTAGGGAGTGGAGTTTGCTAGCCTGGAAGCCTAGGAACTTACTAACTTCAGCTTCAGTTAAAGGTGGAGAGCGATATAGGAAGCTGCCTGTGGTCCTCCTCTGGCCTGTACGTGCACATTCACGGGCACAGGTGTACACACGTGTTTGTGTCCAGTCATTGATAGGATTTTACCATCTAAACAAGACATCTAGACTTTGAATTAGAGTTTGAGAAGATGAGCTTATCCTGCTTTTTTACACATGAGGGAAAGGGGAAAGGAAAACATCTTTTCAGATAATTAATCACAATCACAGTTTTATAATTAATATAAAAAGTGAATAACGGGTGAGTGGGCTCTGGATGAACATTTGTCCAGCAAGTGTGATGCTGTGGGGTGTGGTCCCCTTAAAAAAAGGAAAAAAAAAAAAAAACCCTAGGCCATAGAATCACTTACTAGTTTAGAAATGTTAGGTGTGCTTTTAATTTACCACCTCCAGAATATCTTTTTTTATTAATTTCTCACAAATATGTTAGCAAAAATGGAGGTTGGGCTGGGCAGTGGTGGCGCATGCCTTTAATCCTCGTGAGGCAGAGGCAGGTGGATCGCTTTGAATTCGAGGCCAGCCTGATCTACAAAGTGAGTCCAGGACAGTCAAGTCTACACAGAGAAACCCTGTCTTACAAAAACAAACAAACAAAAGGAAGTCAGAGGACAAATTTGTGGTGTCATTTCTCATCTTTTACCCTCATGTGGGTTCCAGACATTGAGCTCAGGTCAGGCTTGTGTAGTAAGTGCTTTTACCATCTCACCCACCCCTAGTTTTAAAAAGGAAAGTAAAGCATATTGGGAAAAGAATACGAAAGAAAATAAAAGTGAAAAATGGATACTTTGGATCTGAAAAGCAGATTAACTTGTACACTTTATTTAGGAACATAGAGAAATCAGTAGTCATATTTTATGTTACAAAGTTTTAAAAATTGAACTGGAAAATGGAGCTCAGTTGTCAGACTGCTTGCTTGCCTGATGTGTGAAGGTTTGAGCCTTAGCACTAAAAAGTTTATAATCTCAAACCGAGAAAAGCAATATGATCCTACTCTAGTTTTTTCTTTTAACTTTTACATTTCCATTCTTTCAGGCCATTTATTTCCCAGAAAATCCACTTTCCTGACTTTTCTACCAGAGACATACATAGAAATTATGTGGATTGTGTGCGATGGTTAGGCGATTTGATACTTTCCAAGGTACGGAAAACTAGAATTAAGTTGTACTTGCATTGTGTGTGCGTCTGAACTCTGCAGGAAACAGTTAAAATCAATAGCAAATAGTAAACGTTTAAAGTCTTATGCTTTGGCAGATCTGCAGACCCATTTAAGGAAAAACAAGCTCAGTAGAATGTAGTTCTTTATGCTCTAGTAAGAAGAAAAGCAAGCCTAGAAGGTGCGGCTGTCTGGGAATCAGTGATGCTGAAAATAATAACTAAAGCCAAGAGCAATGCTTTTGTGTTTTCTTCAGTAAATCCTTATTTGCAAGAATAGGTGGCTGGAGTTCATTGCTTACAGGCTACAGTTTGCTCACACTATTCTCTTCCTTGTTGATGGATATAGATACACAGCTCTCTGCATCCGTGGATTCTATATTTTCTAATTCAGTCTGTGGTGGTCAGAAATATGTGAACAAAAGAGTTGCATCTGTACTAAAAATGTACAAAGAACTTTTCTTGTCATTCACCACAGTACAACTACAGTATACATGTGCATTGCACTATATTTCATAAATACAGTCATAATTGAAAGTATGGGAGGATGTGGCACACAATATGTATCTATTGCAATAAGGTACTTGAGCCTTCGGTGTCTGTAGCCAGTTCATTATGCCTTGCTGTGTTTAGTCTGGCTTTTTGTAGTTGATCATCTAGAGGCATCATTGGCGATGTTACCTGAACTTGTAGGCTTGTCAGAGTTGGAGAGATTCCTGCCTGGCTTCTTAATGTGCATGTCAGAGTGTTTCATATTTTCTTAGGCAGAACCAGCCTAGTTTGAGGTCCCCCCCTCCCCCTTTCATTTCCTTTTGGGTCGAGGTTTACTGTTGTTGGTTTCATTTTTCCCTCCTCAAAACAACTTTTAATCTTGAAGTAGACTAACAGGAAGTTTTAAAGGTTCAGTATGAGCATCACCTACTTCTCTTAGTAGTTACATTATTATTATATATATTTTTTTTATTTTATGTATAGGTTTTTGCTTGCATGTATCTCTGTGTACATGTGTATGTGTGTGGAAACAAGAATATTGACATGCTGTGTTTAGTTCCTTGTCATTTTGTCACATGAATTTTGTCATTTCAATAATGCTACATATAGTTGGGTTGTTTTTTATTTTATTCAATAGGATTCACTGGCAATCCATCCAAGTTGCTGCCTGTAAAGTAGTTCCTATTTTCCACTGCTAAGGAATATCCAATGGTATTGCTGTTAATCACTATTAATCAGTTATTTTTTATGTATTTGTTTATTTATTTAGGGTAGAGTCTATGAAGCCTTGGCTGGCCTGAAATTTGCTGTGTAGACCAGGCTAGCCTCAAACTCTTGTCTGCCTCTGCCTCCCGAGTGTTGGGATTAAAGGTGTGGGCCACTATGCTCAAGATTCATATATTCACTTATAATTGGACACTAGCTCAACAGGGATGTCCCCTGAACATCTTCACTTACCAGGAGATTGGGATAGGTACGGAGACCTCCTACTGGGACTCTAGGTGAGAGATACAGGAGAATAGGGAAATAGAAGGATCCAGAGGGTCCTAGAAGCCTACAAAGAAAGACATCATGTTGGCGGATCTGGAGCCAGGGGAGTCTGTTCAAGATACTGCACCAACCAAAGACAATACATGCAGTAAATATTGAACCCCTACTCAGATCTAGCCAAGGGACAGGACATTATTCACAGTCATGTGGAGAGTGTAGACTGACTCTGACATGAACGCTGGTGCTCCATATTTGACCACTTCTCCTTGGTGGGGAGGCCTGGTATCACTCAGAGAAAGAATAGGAAGGCTACCAAGATGAGACTTGATAGGCTGTGACCATATGGTGGGAGAGGAGGTCCCCTTCTGTCACAGACCTAGGGGAATGGAAACAGGGTAAAAGAGGGAGGAAGGGAAGGAGGAACAGGAAGATAGAAGCAAGAGGATAAAAATTGAGATGTGTAATCTGAATAAATTAATTAGAAAAGGAAAAAAATCAAGATTCATCACAGTTACTTTAACACAGTATTATTAGCTATATTTGTTGTTTTCAGTTTGGGGTTATGGCACACTTGTGTACGGGATTTGATGTGGACTTTATTGTTTTTCTGGGATAAATGCTTAGAGCAGTTGTTGGGTAATGAATGGTTAAGGGTTTTTTGTTTTGTTTTTCTGTTTTTTTTTTTTTTTTAAAGATTTATTGTATATGAGTGCTTTGTCTGCAGAATAGGGCATCAGATAATGTTACAGATGGTTGTGAGCCACTGTGTGGTTACTGGGAATTGAACTCAGAACCTCTGGAAGAACAGGCGGCTCTCCTAACCACTGAGCCATCTCTCCAGCCCCACGAATGGTTAAGTTTTTAAGAAACTATCAAATTATTCTTCAGAGTGCCATTTTATACTCTAACCAGCAATGTTTGAGAGAGCCAGGTTTCTTCTATCATTTCCAGAATTTTTCCAGTAGATGTGTATTGAGACTTTATCATGCTCTTGGTTTGCATTCGCTGCTAGTGATTTTGTTGAGCATTTTTTCATGTGCTTTCATTTACATCTTTATTAGGTTTCTCTAGAGGAACAGAACTTATGGAATGAATATGTATGTATATATGGGATTTATTAGCATGTCTTCAGGCTGTGATTTAGCTAACCCAACAATGGCTACCTGTGAATGGAAGGTTCAAGAATCCAGTAATTGTTCAGTCTACCAGGCTAGATATGTCAGCTGGTCTTAAGTATACAACAGAACCCCAAAGAACGCCAGTGAAGGAATGAACCTGGTAGCAAGAGAACCCAGTGAGAAAGCTTCCTTCCATGTCCTTTATGTAGGCTGCCAGCTGAAGATGTGGCCCAGATTAAAGGTGGATCTTTCCAGCTCAGGGGCCCAGTAGAAGTGGGTCTTTCTACTTCAAATGATTTAAGGGGGGGTCCCTCACAGCCGTGCCCAGCCATTCTGGTTTTAGTTAATTCCAGAGGAAGTCAAGCTGACACCCAAGAACAGCCATCACACCACCCATATCCTTTTTGGGGATCTCTTTGAATCTTTAACTGCTTTTCTAGTTGGATTAGTGTTTTGTTTTACTTTTAGTGTTGAGTTCTGAGTGTTCTCACCCAGTGCTTGGAGAAAAAAAAATCTGCCCTTTCTCTGGCCCCCATGGCTTCTGATGTGAAATATTGTCTTACCCCTCCCCCCTTTCTGTATTAACTGTATCTATGTTCTTCCGTCCTAACTGCTTGCAAAGTTTTCCCTTTTAGCCAGGTGTGGTGGCGCAGATTTATATATTTTATCTCATACTTTGAACTACATGACTAATGATTCAGAGTTTTTCAGCCCTCATCCGCTCTCATTTTGAGACATTAACTCTCATTATAATTATATTAATATAATAGATTTGTTTTTTATTTTTGTTTTTTCAAGACAGGGTCTCTATGTTAGCCTTGGCTGTCCTAGACTCACTTTGTAGACCAGGCTGGCCTCGAACTCACAGCGATCCACCTGCCTCTGCCTCCCGAGTACTGGGATTAATTTAAAGGCGTGTGCCACCACGCCCGGCTATAATACATATTTTTTACTCATTCCCACAGTGCTGGTCTTATGTTGTCCATACTCTAGCACTAGGTTTTTGTTGTTGATTGGCCCCTGAAATGACTGTCTTTCTTCCTTCCTCCATCTGCTTCCTTTTTCTGTTAGATAATACTCTGCTGGTTGTCTTTACAGTTCTTGATTCTCATCTCTCTTGTTGAGCACATCAGTTAAATTTCAATTTTGTTTACTGCATTAGTTGCTTGTTGGTGGTACAAAATGCCTGACAAGGACTGGAGAGATGGCTCAGAGGTTAAGAGCACTGCCTATTCTTCTAAAGGTCCTGAATTCAATTCCCAGCAACCACAGGGTGACTCACAACCATCGGTGATGAGATCTGGTGCCCTCTTCTGGCATACAGCCTATATGCAGTCAAAACAGTGTATACTTAATAAATAAATAAATCTTTTTTTAAAAGTTGTTTTTTAAAAAAGCCTGACAAAATAATTTAAGGAAGCCGGGCGTGGTGCCTTTAATCCCAGCACTCGGGAGGCAGAGGCAGAGGCAAGGCTACACAGAGAGACCCTGACTCGAAAAACCAAAAAATAAAAAATAAAAAATAAAAATAAAAAAAAAATAATAATTTAAGGAAGAAAGGGTTCATTTTGGCTGCAGAAGGCCTGTAGCAGGAATGTGAGGCAGCTGGTTTCGTGCATCCTTGTTCAGAAACAACAGTGAATTCTGCTGCTCATTCACTTTCTGCTTTTTATTCAGCTCAAGCTTCCAGCCCATGGGATGGTGCCCCACATACTGGCAGACGGGCGTCACCTCAGTCACCCAGTGTGGAAAACCCCTTACCACATTGGGCTCTTTTTTCTTCTTTTGGTTTTTCAAGACAGGGTTTCTCTGTGTAGCCTTGGCTGTCCTGTACTGATTTGTAGACCAGGTTGGCCTCGAACTCAAAGAGATCTACCTGCCCCTGTTTTGGGATTACAAGTGGATGCTCCACCGCACCTGGCTTGTGTAAGGGCATTTGTTTCCGTGATGATTCTAAGTCCCAAGAAGTTGATAATCAGGATTAGACATCACATCTATAATATTTTTACTGGGACCGGAATGCTTTGAGTATCAGAAGACTCTGGAGACTTTTCTTTTTGTCATTTACCCAGCCATTAATTTGTTTTATCATTTGTCATCTGATGGATATCAAACCCAGGGCCTCACACCTGCTAGGCAAGCAATCTGCTTTGAAGCCAGCCCCAGGATCTGCTTGGGGTCCTCTCTTGTTAGCAGGCTTTGTTCTTCTCAGCACAGCCTTGCAGGTTGCCAGGTGAAGGTAGCTGGTCAGGCTTTCCTCTACACCTCATCTGATATTACCTTAAAGGAGGTGAGGGGAATACCTTGTCACTGCTTGCCTAGAGGCCTCTGCTGTGATGTGCTGGCTGCCAGTCCTTCTCTGGTCCTAGCCAGGCCAGCGAGTTAACACATTACTACAGAGGATAAAGAGAGGCAGGAATCTACTTGTTAAGACCTAAGCAATGGTTTCTCAAAAGCAGGTTCAGATGTCACTTAGCATTAGGATTTTCAAGTCTGAAGAAAGTAGAGAAGAAAAATTGTGCTCTTCCCATGTTAATCTTTCTGTTGGCTTGTGGTTAAACTGTTTAAATGCAAAGACCCTATAGGCTGCCATCTGTGACTGCATAGACTGCCCTAAATGAAGATCTCTAGGTGCTGTTGAGGTTGGCCAGGCTTGGAGGATAGATTGGTTTTTGGAGTTTGGTTTTTTGTTTTTGTTTGTTTGTTTGTTTTTGTTTTGGAGGGCTTGGTTTTTGGTTTTTTGAGACAGTTTCTCTTGTCTAGCTGTTCTGAACTCACTTTGTAGACCAGGCTGGCCTTGAACTCACAGAGGTCCACCTTCTCTCCCTTCCAAGTGCTGGGATTAAATGCATGAGCCACCACACCCGGCTAGGAGGAGAGGTTTTTAATGAGATGTTTAGCAGCATCTCTGACTTCTGTCAAGTAGAGGCCATACACATTGCCAAACATTTGGCATATGGAACACTGTAGAAGTGATTGAAATAGTGGCCATAGGGAGATTGTATAATTTCATGGCCTATTCCTTTCCCCATGTCTTGAGGAACTTTAAAACATGGTTCTTAGAAACCCTGTCTGAAAAAAAATAAAAAGAAACAAAAACCAAACATACGGTTCATTCAATGAACAAATCAATTTCCTATGCTGACTTCTACGCATCTACCATGTGGAGCCCACATTGGGTGAAGCCTTAGTAGTTAACTAGGTACAGGGAGACACTCCTGGTTACATGTGGATTGGGAAACAGGAAATATGAGCGAACCCCAGTGGCCAGATTTGCAAAGCCTCTTTTTTGTTGTTTTTTTTTTGTTTTTTGAGACAGGATTTCTTTGTGTAGCCATGGCTGTCCTGGACTCTCTTTGTAGGCCAGGTTGGCCTCAAACTCACAGAAGATCTGCCTGCCTCTCTCTGCCTCTGCCTCTGCCTCCTTAGTGCTGAGGTTAAAGGTGTGAACTACCACACCCATCTTTCCCTAATTTTCTATAGCGCTCTTCAAGTCTGGGGGCCAACATGTTTAGAAAGGAACTGGAAGAGAAACTGTTTCAAGCAGTACAGTTCTTCTGTTTTGTTTAATTCTATTGCTAGTTAGATTTCTTGTCTTTGGATGTAGAACTGGACTTGGTAAACAGTCAGTTTATAGTCTTGGAAAGCAGACTTCTTGCTATTCTAAAATAGTAAATTTTTATTTTTATTTTTGAAATTCAGTTCTAATATGTGTCTCTTATTTCTCTTTCAGTCTTGTGAAAATGCCATTGTATGCTGGAAACCTGGCAAAATGGAGGATGATATAGATAAAATTAAACCTAGTGAGTCTAATGTGACTATTCTTGGGCGATTTGATTACAGCCAGTGTGACATTTGGTACATGAGGTTTTCTATGGATTTCTGGCAAAAGGTAGCACATACTTTTACATTTGGGGTTGTCTTGTAAAACGCTGTAGTTCTAGCCTTTTCTGTCTTGCTCCTCCTCCTCTCACACTGGTGGTGGTTCTGACCTGTGTCAGTTGCTTTGGCTGCCTTCCTGGGTCCTTGCACATTATCTGCAGTGTTATAAAAGAAATGAGCAGTTAAGTGTTCCTAAAACTTATTCCCAAGGTACAATATTTTAATGTGTTTATCATCTCACATAGCCTTTTCTAGAAAAACAGAAACATTAGCATGGAAGGTAAACTAACTATTATCTAAAATGTTAGAGGACTCCGCTGCTGTGATTTTGTTAGATTAACTGAATGTTAAACAGAGCTCTGGAAGAGCATCACACTGGTAACTCTTATGGTAGAAAAAGAGTCCCATACCTGTGGTCAAACTTACGCCAGCCACGAAATGTTCCAGACCAGAGCCTTATTTTCTCAAAATGCCAAGGAAATATTAATTGTTCTTATTTTACTTACAAATCAGTAACATAGATGCAAAAACTAGTCAAGTGGCCATCAAGTCTGCCCCGAGGCTTCTCTAAGCAAGGAAGTTGTCTAGGATTGCTGGACTGCCTTAGAGCCTGGTGCGGTATTGATTTTGTGTTTTCTACTATATTTACACAGATGCTTGCATTGGGCAATCAGGTTGGCAAACTTTATGTTTGGGATTTAGAAGTAGAAGATCCTCATAAAGCCAAGTAAGTATAGAAATTTCTGAAATGTTCTATGCCTGACTTGAATCATTAATTTTTGTGGTGCTGGGGATCGAAATCAGGGCCTTATACATGCTGGGCCCAATCCTTCAACACAAGTTTCAGAGTTAAAGGCTTTTTTTTTTTTTTTTTTTTGGGGTTTTCGAGACAGGGTCTCTCTGTGTTAGCCATGGCTGTCCTGGACTCACTTTGTAGACCAGGCTGGCCTCGAACTCACAGCAATTCACCTGCCTCTGCCTCCCAAGTGCTGGGATTAAAGGCGTGCACCACCACGCCCGGCAAGTTAAAGTATTTTTTAAAAGTATTTCAATTAACTTATAATTAATGTTTCAGTTAACAGTTATAATGGTAATGAAACCTGATGAAGTTTGAGATGAATTCTTAATGAAGATAGGCTAGTCTTAAACTACATTTTTTTTCATTCGCTCTTTAAGGTAAATATTGTTATGTGTGTTATTTAACCTCTTGTCATGTTTTTCCCTAGATGTACAACATTGACTCATCATAAATGTGGTGCTGCTATTCGACAAACAAGTTTTAGCAGGGATAGCAGCATCCTCATAGCTGTCTGTGATGATGCCAGCATCTGGCGTTGGGATCGACTTCGATAAACTATTTTTTCCTAGTAAAAGTTAGACTATGTTGTCTGTGTACACTAGAGTTAATGTATCTTGCTAGTAAGGGCACAATAGAGCAATTAGACTTGTTTTTCAGCATTCAATCAGGCTGAGCTGAATGTAGTGATGTTTACATTGTTTACATTCTTTGTACTGTCTTCCCTGCTCAGACGTTACTGCTTTTAATAAAAATTTATTTTTGTAAAGCTGTGTTATTTTTATTGTGATTAAAAACAAGTTGGAAGAAATAAAGTTATACAATATCTTTCTGTAACGATTACTTTAACTGGAGAAAGCTGTTTATTTACTATGGACTCTACAGTGTAAATTGTATACCTAAACTAAACTTAAACCTTGGTTCTGCTACCATGTAGATGTGGATATTGTCTTAGTTACTTTTCCTGGTCATGTGTCATGAAGAGACATATGATCAAGACATCCCCCCCCCCCCCCTCTCTCTCTCTCTCTCTCTCTCTTGACAGGGTTTCTCTGTGTAGCCTTGACTATCCTAGATTCAGTCTTTGTAGACCAGGCTGGCCTAAAACGCACAGCAATCCGTCTGCCTCTGCCTCCCAAGTGCTGGGATTAAAGGCGTGTGCCTAAGGCAACTCTTATAAAAAAAAAAAAGCATTTAGCTGTGTGTAGTGGTGCAGGCTTGTAATTCCAGCACTTGGGCAGCAGAGGCAGGCAGATCTGAGCTCGAGGCCAGCCTAGTCTACAAAGTGAGTCCAAGATAGCCAAGGTTACATAGAGAAACCCTATCTCAAAAAACAAAAAGCAAAGAAAAAAAAAGACACTTTCTGCCTTTTTGTTTTTGTTTTGTTTTGTTTTCTGAGACAGGGTTTCTCTGTGTGTAGCCTTGGCTGTCCTGGACTTGCTTTGTAGACCAGGCTTGCTTCTGCCAGATCTGCCTGCCTCTGCCTCCCTGAGTGCTGAGATTAAAGGTGTGTGCCATCATTGCCTGGCTTTTTTCTTCTATACACTTTATCTAGTTCTGGCCTTAGAAGTTACTAAGAATATATGATACGCTACTTGAACAGAAGACTAGCTTTCAACAGGCTAGAGAAAGGTTACTAAATTATTTCTTTTAAAAAGATATATAGTATAATTTTATATATACTATATATTATACAATGTTCTGCTTGCATGTGTGCACACCAGAAGAGGGCACCAGTTATTATAGATGGTTGTGAGCCACCGTGTGGTTGCTAGGAATTGAACTCGGGACCTCTGGAAGAACAGCCAGTGCGCCTAACCTCTGAGCCATCTCTCTAGATGTAAATTAGTTTCTAATCCTCTGTCCAGTCTAGAACTAAAATTATCAGAAATGGTGAATAAAGCTGGGCAAGGTGTCACAGTCCTGTAATCCCAGCACTCAGAGGCAAGTGCATCTGAGTTCCAGGCCAGCCTGGTTTACAAAGCAAATCCAGACAGCTAAAGCTACACAGAGAAACCCTGTCTCAAAACACCAGAGAGGGAGGGAGGGAGGAGAAAATGGTTAATAAACAAGTCATACATAATACAGACTAAGGTGATAAACAGCTATAGATTAATAAGTGGCATATAAAGAAAGGAATGACTATCATGTACATGTTACGGACAGATGAAAATGTTGCCTAAGCACATGTAAGTCAAAAAGTATGAGTTGCTCCTAAAGTCAAACGCATGCACAGACTCTAAGGTGAGTATGGCAGAAACACCAGGCATTGGACTGTGTGCACTGTGTTACAGTGCAAAGCACTGATACTTAGCGGAAATCTAACTACTGTAGTAGGTCATATGTAAGACTCATCGAGCACCCAGCACTCGGGAGGCAGAGGCAGGCGGATCACTGAGTTTGAGGCCAGCCTGGTCTACAGAGTCTAGGACAGCCAGTGAAACACAGAAACCCTGTCTTGAAAAACTAAAAATAAATAAATAAATAAATAAATCATCGAGCGACCGTATTAGGTAAATTCAGGTATTCCATTTTAAAGATGGGGAAAAAGACACACAGGAATGTTAGGGTAATCAGTCTGTTAATGTACCTAGTGACCGGTGGAAGTGAAATGAATTTTGATTTTTTTTTTTTTTTTTTTTTTTTTTTGAGACGGGGTCTCTCTGTGTAGCCTTGACTATCCTGGACTCACTTTGTAGACTGGGCTGGCCTCGAACTCACAGCGATCCACCTGCCTCTGCCTCCCAAGTGCTGGGATTAAAGGCGTGCGCCACCACGCCTGGCTTGAAATGAATTTTGAACAGTATGGCAGTAGTATGACTGCCAATGGTGGTATTATGTACAGCTTTTCTGTTCTACAAATTCAGGGATTTGTTCGGTAAAGAAATTAAAGGCTCCAGTAGAAAGATGTTTTCCTATGTCTTCACCTTTGGCTCAGCTATCTCAAGGGATCTCTGACACCCCATATAGAACTTGCTCTTGGGAAGAGAGCCCTGCTATGGCTGGCTGGTGGCCTATGCTCAGATCAAGCTGGGAAAAGACTCTGCCTTCCTTTCTATGCAAAAGGCAAAAGGATTAAAGCTGAGAAAAGGAGACTGAGTATCAAGGGCTGTAGATCCTTGATGCTACTTCCTTTAGTTATTGTTCTGTCTTTCCTATGAGCCTTTTGCGGAAACCCACAAAGGAAAGAAAAAAAAAAAGGACATTTAGGCCAGGTATGATGGTATGCATAATCCCAGCATTTGGGAGGTGGTGTGAGAAGGAACAGGAGTTCAAGGTCATCCATAACGCTGGGTGTGGTGCTGCACGCCTTTAATCCCAGCACTCGGGAGGCAGAGGCAGTCGGATCACTGTGAGTCTACAAAGCGAGTTCAGAACAGCCAAGATAACACAGAGAAACCCTGTCTCTAAAAAACCAACAACAACCCCCCCCCCCAAATAAATAAATAAATAGGTCATCCATTATAGCTGTGTGTGGTGGCACATACCTGTAAATCCAGCAGAGACAGGAGGATTACTATGAGTTCGAGGTCAGTCTGGTCTACAAAGTGAGTCCAGGACAGCCTAGGCTACACAGAGAAACCCTGTCTAGGGGTTGGAGGGGGTGAGATCATCCATGACTATAGAGCAAGTTCCAGGCCAGCCTAGATTATGCAAAACCATGTCTCAATAAAATAAAATGAAAACAAGCAGTCAAACGTTCAAACCAACAAAAAACTAAAAAGCTGGGTGGTCTGGGTGGTAGTGACACACATCTTTAATCCCAGCACTCAGCAGGCAGGGGCAAGCAGATCTCTTGAGTTCAAGGCCAGCATGGTCTGTAGAGTTCCAGGACAGCCAGGCCTACATAGAGAAACCCTGAATCAAAAAACTGGCTACTCAAAAGTGGGACAAACTAAGTTAAAAAAGGGGGCAGGGGCACTTTAAAATAAAAGTCCCATTAATTAAGCAGCACTAGATGTTATTCTCAGAGGCAGTTATCAATTAATTTATCATTTAATCCTCCCAGCAACCCCAAAAGATAACTACCATTTTAATTTTGCAAATGAATACCTGAAGAAGCTGTTACATAGCTTGTCCACACTTGTACATAACATTAGTTTGTGTGGGTGGGGGAGACAAAAGTGAAGCTGGAAAGCGCTACAAGAAATATAAACAAAAACACAACTGCTTGTTAACATTAGTACTTATCCGGAAACAAATAAGTACTTCTGGCCCTCCCTGGCGTCCTGTAGACCTATAATTCCAGCAAGCTGGAGACCGAGAAAGGAGGTTCACGAGTTGGAGGTCAATCTGGGCTACATGAGAGCCTGCCATAAAAATAATGAGATAAAAATACAGAGGTTCGAGGCTGGAGAGATGGCTCAGTGGTTAAGAGCACTGTCTGCTCTTCTAAAGGACCCGGGTGCAATTCCCAGCACCCACATGGCAGCTCACAACTGTCTGTAATTCCAATTCCAAGGGACCTGACACCCCACACCAATGCACATAAAATAAAATAATAAAAAAAATACAGAGGTTCTTCTGAGATAGTGTTTGGCAAAAGAGTGCAAGAACTGGATGATGACTTGCATTCACACTTCAAAATTCACAGCTTTGTCAAGTTTTAGGTCACTCTAAACTTCAATTTCCTTCACATATAAAATGGAGAGATTTACCCCATACGGATTTTGCAGGGAAGTCGCTGGGTGAAGCGATTCTGGCAAAGGCGCAGTTACTCCTAAAACGTTACATAACGCTCAGAAACACCTTCACCCAGCACCGCATTTAGAAAGTTTCATTCACACAAGCACGGAAATCACGTACTATCATTCAAATTCTCCGGGCTCGCCTTCCCGGTGGCCGGCGCATGGCACGATGGGATTTGTAGTCTTGGGGAGACTCTAGCTCTTCCTTATTGCCTTAGAAGGAGGAAATGAGTGAAAGACCCGGAAGTACTCGTCCCTGAGAGGCGTGCAGGTTAGGAAGGGAGGGTCAGAGGTCGCCCGGGCCAGAATGCGTTCCCGAGATGCTATGTAGTGTAAAGGCGCGTTCCCTCCTGCAAATCCTGGAAGGTTCTTGAGTTCAATTAGGACAGTGGCTGCGGAATTCCTGTTCTCCGGCCTGAGGTGCCCGCTGGCCGAGCGGAGGCGCCGTGGGCGCTGCCATGTTTGGCTGCCTGGTGGCGGGGAGGCTGGTGAGGATGGCCCGGGCGGTGGCAGGATGGGGTCGGTGACTGATAGCCGGGTGGTGGCACGGTGCTAGGAACGCGGCGGAACCCACTCATTGTCTTTTTTTTTTTTTGGCCTGGTCATGTGCGATGGGGAGTGGGACGCTTGCCTAACTCTTAGACGTGTTTGAATGGATGTCAAGACATTACTGCATTATTATAGAGTGCGCATTTTGTTCCGCCTACTGGGCTGAGTGCTGTAATTACTCGTTATTTAAGCTTTTGGTGAGGCGTTCATCCTGGCATTGCGCCCTAACCGCGGTAACTTGCGAGATGATCATTCTCTCTTTGCAGGTCAGGAACTTACACTCAATAGATAGTGTAAACACTCGCTGAAATGTATAATGTCACTTAGAAGAAAAGCTGAGATTTGTAATCTAAAGCTAAGAATTTTTTCAAAGATTTTAAAGTGCCCGGGCAATGAGTTTCCGTTTGTGTCTTTGAAAGGCCCTTTTTATGAAGTTTACTGACCCGGTTTAAAATTTTCCACTCTGTGGAAAGTTATGCTTAAAGTAATTGGAAGTTGATTAGTAGAAATGACTGAAATTTAGGTGTGAGCCGTATCTGTGATAACTAGAGAAGGATTCGAGTGAAATGCTTCCTCATTGGTCAAAAGAGACTTGCTTAGCCAGAGAGGTAGAATGTAATGAAATGAGTGCCTGGAATTGTTGAGGAATCATCTAGAGTGACTCTCGTTTGCTCCTTTAGAAACCATCCACATTTACGGCTTGAAACCAGGTTCCTATCCCTTTGTTTTGTTTCTCCTTGCTTTGTTAAATATTTCAACCTCTTTGTTAAATTTTGCCTCACGCGTGGTAGGCAAGAGTTCTACTGCTCTCAATACGTTTTCACCAGCTTTTGATAATGTATTGCCCTTAAGAAACCACGTGGTTCCAAGAAACCGCAGACTACTAGTGATAGAAAGCTTATTTTCTGTCTCCGGCTACTGAGAGGCCCCTGTGGAGGGCTACTGGTGAGCGAGTCTTGGAAAATCCCAGCTCTGGAGTTGGAAGATGAAAGTAACCATTTGAGATGAATGTGACTCTCAGATGCCTGTCACTAGTAAGCCCAGCCTGGTACACCTGTAATTCCAGCCGCTCCAAAGGAGGAGGAGCGCAATTGCAAGGCTAGACTCTGTCTCAAAAAAGGGGTGTTGGGAATATAGGTCAGTGGTAGAATTTTTAAAGTTTCTCTGTGTAGTCTTGCCTGTCCTGGACTCACTTTGTAGACCAGGCTGTCCTCGAACTCACAAAGATCCACCTGCCTCTGCCTCCCGAGTGCTGGGATTAATGGCATGCACCATCATGCCTGGCCCCTTGAAGTCAGTCTAGACTACATAGGCCCAAGGCCTATTTGGGCCACATACATAAGATCCTATCTTTAAAAGGGGGGATTGGAATGTGGGTACAGATTTACAGAATGTCTCTTGCCTGTGCAATAAAATTTGAAACAAATACTTACTTTGCCTTATGGTTATTTCCAGACTTGCGAATACCATAGTTTCTCATGCCTAACAAGAAATATATGTGCTGAAAGTGAGTCTAGACTAGCCAAGGCTACACAGAGAAAAAAACAAAATCAAGGGGCTGGAGAGATGGCTCAGTGGTTAAGAGCACTGTCTGCTCTTCCAGAGGTCCTGAGTCCAATTCCCAGCAACCACATGGTTGCTCACAACCGTCTGTAATGTGACCTGATGCCTTCTTCTGACATGTAGGTGTATATGCAGATAGAGCATTCCTATACATAAAATAAATAAATCTTAAGAAATATATGTGCTAAAACTTGGTGTAGTTGAATTTAGCACTACAGGAAGTTTTGGGAGATAATATATATATATATATATATATATATATTTTTTTTTTTTTTAAATGGTGCAAAATTTTAAGTTGGGTCAGTAAATTTTATAAAAGGGAATCACAACTTGACCTTAACACTCAGTCCCAGATGCCTACAGTGACATGCACGTTCAAGTCTGACACCTGTGACTGAAGCCGACTGAGCAGGAGTGAGTTGTGTAGTGAGTTTGAGGCTGGTGTGGGCAGTGTGAGATCCTGACATTCAGCCTTGACATCTTGGGATTTAGTTTAGTTTAGTTTATGGATGGAGTTAAGTAGTAATCTGGTTTTTAAGGCTTCTTGTATTGATAGGATAGAAAATTATAGAGAAGAAAAAGTAAGCATTTAAGTAGCAGCAAATACTGGGCACAGAAAACTGGTTGCATTCAGGCAGTAAGAACTCAATTTTTGGGTAGCACACATCTTTAATCCCAGCATTCTGGAAGCAGAGGCAGGCCTGGGTCACAGAGTTCCAGCACAGTCAAGGCTGTCCAGAGAAACCCCCAGTCAAAATATCAATCAATTCAATTCAGTGTTTAGACTTAAGAATAGTTGTAGTGATGTGGATTTGTTCTTTTGATGAATAGCAGTTACAACAAAAACAGAAAGATAAAATTGAAAAAAAAATTTTCAACCTTATATAAGCTAAAATTTACCCGAGTCCTCTCAGAATTGCTATTTCTTTTTCATGATGTATATGGATTCAGTAATATCAATAAATAACAAAGATAGATTTTTATGTACAAGCAGCAGCCCTACCCCATCACACAGGAGCTCATGGAGACTTCCAATTTGCTGTGTAGCCAAGGTTGGCCATGATCTCCTGAATCTCCTGACTCTACTTCCAAGATATATGTGCCACAATTCCTGGCTTACCACTAATTCTTGTTCTTCCCAAAAGTATCGTTTTCTTTACCTTGAAGACTAAATGGTAAATGCTAATCTTTACAACTAGAACAGCAGGATTAGGTTCTTGAGAACTTTCGGTTTCAGCATTTAAAAAAAAAATTACTTTTATTTTTCTTAAATTTGCAATTAATTAATTTACATCCAACCAAAGTTTCCCTTCCTCTCCTCCATTCCTCTCCCCGCCCCCCCCCACAGCATTTTTAAAAACATCATGTCAGCCGGGCGTGGTGGCGCACGCCTTTAATCCCAGCACTTGGGAGGCAGAGGCAGGCGGATGACTGTGAGTTCGAGGCCAGCCTGGACTACAAAGCGTGTCTTGGACAGCCAAGGCTACACAGAGAAACCCTGTCTTGAAAAAACAAAACAAAACAAAAACAAGCAAACAAACAAACAAAAAAATCATGTCATTACTTTGTTTCATATGTATTTGTTTTTGTATTTTTTGTTTGTTTGTTTTGGTTTTTCAAGACAGGGTTTCTCTGTGTAGCCCTGGCTGTCCTGAACTTGCTTTGTAGACCAGGCTGGCCTTGAACTCACAGCGATCTTCCTGCCCCTCTGCCTCTGCCTCTGCTGGGATTAAAGGTGAGTGCCACCACTCCCGGCCATGTGTTTGTCTTTAAAGACATATGTATTAGTGAGCCACAAGTGATAGTATACAACTGTAATCTTAACACTTGAGGCTGGAGAGTTACTGTGAGTTCTAGAATAGCAGAAGAGGTGTGGGAGGTTTACATAAGCCAATACCAGGCCAGCCAAGGTTACATAGCAATATCCTATTTCCAACAAAAAACATTGCTGACTGATTAATATTCAACTCCTGGCCTAACACCACTATTCCTCATACTGGAAGAAAAGTATAACTGTATTTTTCCATGGAGGCATTTCATAGTCATCTTGCAAGTAGAAACACTAGAAGCACTTTATAAAGTGTGACCATTTTAAATATCAAAATCACAAAAGTACAAAGTGGAAACCATGGCACTAAATAGATTGCAAAAAGGACATTTGCACATAGCATGGAGGCTGAAACAGAAAGGCACAACGCAGCCTTGTTCCGTTTTAGCTGGAAAAGATTTTTTTTTTCTTCTTTCTTTCTTTCTTTTTTTTTTTTTTTTTTGAGACAAGGTCTCTCTGTGTAGTCTTGGCCATTCTGGACTCCCTTTGTAGACCAGGCTGGCCTCGAACTCACAGCTATCCGCCTGCCTCTGCCTCCCGAGTGCTGGGATTAAAGGCGTGTGCCACCACATCCTTCTGGAAATGATTTTGTAAGGCAACTTAATGTATTTTGTTGCTGTTCTGCCCTTGAGACTGTTAGTGAATGATGGAAGAAATCCTGCAAACCTTGCCTTTGAGTTATAAATAAATTTTAGTAGCTGAATTAGCAAACCTAGAATCTTAGAATAATTGACTACCCATTTTAATTACCTGACCCTCTAACCTTCAGATTGAGGATAAAATCATGATAGTGTTAACTTGAACACTTTTTTTTTCCATTTATTTATTTGTTTTTCTATCCTGAGTGTAGTTTCTCCTTCTTCCAGCACCCGCTGCCTCTCCAATCCACGCCTGTTTCTCTTCAGAAAAGGGCAGGCCTCCCATGTATATCAACCAGCCATGGCATATCAAGTTTCAACAAGACTAGGACCTCTTCTATTAAGGCTGGATGAGGCATCCATCCTAGTAGGAGGAAAGTGTCCCAGAAGCAGGCAAGAGTCAGAGATAGCTCCTGCTCCCACTGTTAGGAGTCCTACGAGAAGGCCAAGCTGCGTAACTTTAACATGTGCAAAGGGCCTAGGTCAGTCCCATCCAGGCTCCCAGGTTGGTGCTTTAGTCCCTCACACTTTTCATTTTTACAAGGCTTTTGTATTTCAGGCGAGTCTCATGTAGTCCAGGCAGCCTCAAACTTGCTATGTAGCTGAGAATGAGCGCCCCCCCCCCCCCCCCCCCAGACCCGGGGGTATAGGCATGTGCCCCCCCGGTCCTTTTTTCAATGTTTTTTTTTTTTTTTTTTTTTTTAATTGTTAGAACAGCTTTATTTAGAGGCTTAGGGAAAGGTTGGAGAAGTCCTTGCTGTCTGCTGTCCTCCTCAGAGCAGATTGTAGAAGTCTCCCCGTGGGCAAGAGGTTTACAATGTTCTT
This sequence comes from Acomys percivali, assembly GCA_907169655.1. Taxonomy (NCBI): domain Eukaryota; kingdom Metazoa; phylum Chordata; class Mammalia; order Rodentia; family Muridae; genus Acomys; species Acomys percivali. The sequence goes on along the minus strand of OU015752.1, from coordinate 106,577,853 downwards.
AAATCATAGTTACTTGTTTTTGTAGGTGAAAATCCATTCAGAGAACTTTTGAGAGAATGTAGCAATATTTTAAAATGAGCTTTTAGGGCTAAATATGTGGGTTTCGATTTTATTTTTTGATACACTTATTTGGTGGTTTTGTAATTATAATATTAGGCTAAAAGCATTATAGTAAGTGTAATGACCGTAGTAGACTATACTGGTGACTGTTGCTGTACTAAAGGTTATGATAACTTATCAAACTCTCAAACTAAGACTGGTTTCTTATTTTCTAGGTGCAAACAGCTGCACAGCAAGTGGCAGAGGATAAGTTTGTTTTTGACTTGCCTGATTATGAAAGTATCAACCATGTTGTGGTTTTTATGCTGGGAACAATCCCATTTCCCGAGGGAATGGGAGGATCTGTCTACTTTTCCTATCCTGATTCAAATGGGGTGCCAGTGTGGCAGCTCCTAGGATTTGTCACGAATGGGAAGCCAAGTGCCATCTTCAAAATATCAGGTCTTAAGTCTGGTAAGAGTAACATTCAAATATTGTCATAGTGATAGTGTTGTAAACAGCGTAACCCAGGTGCCGCCATGTGTTCTAAGTAAGAACAAATACAGCAAACATTTGACAAGCAGCAAGTGAGAGCTTCCTAGGTGCTTGTCTTCTGGCCCTAAAGGAAACGCTCACGTTAACTTTGAATGTGTCTGAGTTCCTGAGTATTTTAATAAAGAAAGAAGCTGTTTTCTTCTTCTTCTTCTTCTTCTTCTTCTTCTTCTTCTTCTTCTTCTTCTTCTTATTATTATTATTATTATTTTATAGTATATGCATGTCTGTGTTTTATACACAAATCGATACAAATACAACCGTATAGGAAATAAAACTGGAATTCTTCATGAAAAATGTGAACTTCTATATGGCTCAGTTGGTAGTGCTTGCCGTGCAAGCATGTAAAAAGTCAGACATGGTGGTATGTTTTTGTAATCTCAGCACTAGCGAGGCAGAGACAGCTGTAGCCTGGAGGCTTGCTGGGCAGCCAGCCTAGCCAAAATGGCAAGCTCCAGGCCAAAGAGAAATCTGTGGCAAAAAAACAAGATGGACAGACTCAAGGAATAATACCTAAGATTAAGTTTTGGCCTCTACAAACATACGTGTGCATTCACACACGTACTTGAACATGTATACCTGAATGATACATGCTTCTTCATGTATGCACATACCGGCTTATGAGAGTATTCACACCCATGTGCACACACACATGGAACATGCATGTACACACAGCTGTTTTCAAGTCTTATGTCTGATCTCTAGTGTTCTTGTTTTGCTTCTGTTAACAGTGAGGGGCATTATCTTCACTTAAAATGTGAAAATAAGCTTAGATGGGGTACCGTTTGCTGCTGCAGAATCCTTGTTTCTCCTAAGTCTAGATGGAAGTGTATAGAAACTCAAATACATTTCTTACAAAGATTGCATACGGAGGCCAGGCAAAAGCTGATTCAGGCAATGTCAATAACATGTTTACATACTGAACATAAGTACTTCATAGGTGGCTGCTCTGGACATTTAAAGATAGCAATTAAGTTCTTTTTATTTTTTATTTTTTAAGACTTATTTATTTATTATGTATACAATGCTCTGCCTGCTCTTAACCACTGAGCCATCTCTCCAGCCCCAACAATTAAGTTCTTGTCTGCAGTAATATTTATATTCTTACAGAGGCAGACAGTTCTGTAGAGCTGGCCACATGACTCAGTCAGTGAAAGCACTAACTGCAAGCCTGACAGCATGAGTTCGATCCCTGGTTCCCATATACACACACTCCTCAGGGAGAAAAAGGGCTCAGACAATTCAGTCTGTTAAAAGAAAAGGAAAAAGTAAAGAGTAGTTGTGACTGTAAAGAGCTCTGAGAAGAGTAGGCGAGTAGTGTGCTCCAGGTGCTTGGAGGAGGCCCCGGAAGAGACATGTCGCTGCTCTTGGGAAGGGCTCGGCGGGCCCAGGAGACCTGTCGGGTGAGAATGCCATTCCCTTGTGCCCACATTCTGCTCCTTTCCCTGCATATTCTTTCTTTTTCATGTTTCTTGTTCTTTTCATCCATCCTGTCTCCTCCTTGTGGTTTCTGAAGCTCTTCGGGCTTTCTCGATGACATAGCTTGTTCAGGCTCCCTAGTTTTTCACTGTCTCACCCTGCTGCTGCCTCACCCTGCAGGTCCCGCCCTCCTTTGTAACTCATTCTGTTTATCTCCTCCCCAAGTGTAGGCAACTACTGACCTCCTTTTGATATAAAATAATTTATATTTTCTAGAATCACATAAATGATGTCATATAATATGTACTTTTTCCTGGAGGTAGCTTCTTCAGTTGACCACAATTAATTTTGGAATCATCTATATTACAGTGTGTATCACTATCACTAGTTCATGCTTTTCTGTTGTTGGATTATAAGGTTTTTGTTTTGATTTGTTTTGGTTTTTGGTTTTTCGAGATAAGGTTTCTCTGTATAGCCTAAGCTATCCTGAACTCACTTTGTAGACCAGGCTGGCCTTGAACTCACAGCGATCTGCCTGCCTCTGCCTCCCAGTGCTGGGATTAAAGGCGTGCGCCACCACGCCTCGCCCACTTGGGGGATATTCCTAGATAGTTGGGTCATACAGTTGCGTAGGAGATAAAAGCGCTTGCCTTCAAGCCTGATAATTCTAATTCAGTCTCTAGGACTCACATAAGAAGGAGAGAACTGACTCCTACAAGTTGTCCTCTGACCTATACCTATACTGTGGCATAAATGAAAACTACTGGTTTTTTAAGCATGTATATGAACTTTGCTATGGCATTTACATCTACTTCTGGGTAAGCACTGAGGAGTGCAGTGACTTGATACCTTGGAGTTGAAGGAAATACTCTCTTTGCCAGTCCTTGGTATGATCTGTCTCAGCGTTGTTAGTTTATTTTCTGGGGGGTTAGTTTTGTTTGCTTATTTGTTTGAGACAGGGTTTCTCTGTATAACAGCTCTGGCTGTCCTAGAAACTTGCTGCTCTGTAGATCAGGCAGGCTTCAAACTCACAGAGATTTGCCTGCCTCTGTCTTCCGAGGGCTGGGATTAAAGGTGTGCAGCACCACTGCTGGCTTCTCATTTGTAGTTTTAATAACAATTTTACTAATGTCTTATGATACTGAGAATTCTTCATGTGCCTTTTTTTCCCTTCTTAAAGACAAGATTTCTCTGTGTAGCCCTAGCTATCCTGAAAACTATTGAGCACACTTACACCCGACTCTTTCATGTGCCTTTTTGAGGTCTATAACTTGTTGAATGCTCAAATGCTTTGCTTTTTTTTTCCCCAGCAGTCTTTCTCCTCTCTCTTTCTCTCCTTTGCTCTCTCTCTTTCCTTCACAGTCAGAAGAACTTGTCATATAGTTTAAGAAGGTCTTAGACTTTCAGCTTTCCTACACCTCCCAGGTGCTGGATTACAGTATATTCTGCTACTTCTGGAAATAAGAATTTTGAACGTTGCCCACATGAGTTCTTTATCAGATTCATGATCTGAAAATACCTTAGTTTTTCTTTTTGTGGCATATTTAGTTAATAGAAGTTTATGTTTTGGTATAGTCTATATGGATTATGTTTCTGGTTTCTGTCTAGCTCAAGGTATGTTTTTGAAGGTCCTTTTATTTATTTATTTTTTCTTTAATTCTTGGGAAATGGATATCCAGTAGTTCCGGTGTAAAAGAAACTTTTATTTTCCTGTCTTAATTGTTGTGTGGGAGGCTTACTGCCTGTCTGGTAGCCTAGGCCTAGGCGTAGAATGTTTTCAGGTTCTGAGACTTACTGCCTAATAAGCTCATCCTTACTTGTTCTTTCTGAGTTCTGAGATGGCTGGTTCAATTAGCTGTTCTGGCTCAAACTCTTCTCCCAGCTGACTTATTTAATCTGGCTTATCTCTTGGCCTGGACTTGTTCTGCCTGGCCTCAAACTAACTCAGCAATCTGCTCTAGTCTTCTGGTTTCTTCTCAGTTTCTGGCTCATTCCATCTTCACCTGAGTTCTCTCTCTGCAACCCATCTCTCTATTATTGTCCTGGTAAAACGGCCTCCTCTCTCTGTAAAACTGCCTCTTATGTAGCTTCCCTTTCCTCTCTCTTCTCTTGAGAGTTGGGTGTATCCTATTCTGTCAAATCTTCTCTTATTTGTCACCTTTCCTGCCACTCAATTAGACAGCACTTTCAAACATGGATTCTTTCTTCCACAAACTAACTTTACCTTTATTTGGGAGTAAAGGCATGTACCACCATGCCTGAACCTAAGCTTTTCTTTACCTGATACTTGCTTTATACCAGGCTGGCCTAGAACTCAGATCCGTTTGCCTCTGACTTCTGGATTAAAGTCGTGTTTGTATTCCAGCCAGATCACACAGACCTAGAAGGTCTTTGAATGTGATTTTCTTGCCAGGACAGCCATGTTCTGCATTAACATTCCTCTGCATTCCAGCCCATGTTAAAAGACAGTCAGGAGCGCATTGTCCTGCCATTGAGCACATTCACTTGGTGTTCATGTGGGAGTTCTCACTGCTGTGTTTTAAAGGATAATATAAACATATATTAGTATTCAGGATACATTTTCAACTAAAAAGTAATGCACATGTATATGTGTGGGCACAAACATGTTGAGGCCAGAGGGCAACTCTTGGGAATTGGTTATCTCACCATATGGATACAAGTTATGGGACTTGGGTTGTCAGGCCTGGTAGTAGGTACCTTTGCCTACTGAGTCATCTCACTGTACTGTATTTAGATTAAAAGGATAGAAATAATGCGGAAATAGGGTTTGTTTGTTTTTTTGTTTTTGTTTTTTTTAAAATAGGGTTTCTCTGTGTAACAGCTCTGGCTGTCCTGGACTCGCTTTGTAGACTAGGCTGGGCTTGAACTCACAGAGATCCACCTACCTCTGTCTCTCTGAGTGCTGGGATTAATGGCATGCACTACCACTGTCCAGTTCAGAATTTTACTAAATGAACCAAAAAAACCCAATACAAAACAAAAAAACCAAAATGCCGAAGAATAACTAATGATAAGATGTTATAAAAATTACCAAATTTCACTTCATAGTTGTCAACATATATAGATGTTTTCTTCTGTAATATTAATTCATGGAATGTTGGACTAGAGAGATATGGCTCAGTGGTTAAGAGCACCGTTTGCTCTTCTAGAAGTCCTGAGTTCAGTTCCCAGCAACCACATGGTGGCTTACTACCATCTATAATAAGATCTGGTGCCTCTTTTGGCCTGCAGGTGTATGCTCAGGCAGAGTACTGTATACATAATAATTAATAAAATTTAAAAATCCATGGAATGTTGCAAAAAGTAAATTATAATCTGTAGGACAAACTAAAAAAAATGTAAAGAATTATAGCTTATGGATAAACTTTAAAATACTCAAGCCAGTATGAGTTGCAGGGCAGCCAGGGTTATAGAAAGATATGCTGTTTCCAAACAAAACAAAACAAACAAACAAAAAGAAGTAAAATTTTGAATGCAATGACAAATTTAGGGCAAAATATTTTTGATTATTTGAATTAAAAATATTTGCCTCATTTCTTACTATTGTTGTTTTTGTTTTTCGAGACAGGGTTTCTCTGTGTGTACTTTTGGCTGTCCTGGAACTCACTCTATAGACCATGGTGGTCTTGAACACACAGAGATATGCCTGTCTCTGCCTCTCTTGTACTAAAGGCATGTGTCACCGTGCCCTACCAACATTGGCATTCTCTATAGGCATCAAGGAAGTCAGGCAGTGGGATGCCAAATGCTCTCTCTGTTAAGGTACTTTGCCTATTTTCTCCAAAGTTTGGAGTTCTCACATTTTCCAGAGTGAAATAAGAGGCAAAAAGGCTATTTGGTTACATTTGTTTTGACTTTGGTCCAGCAAAGCATTTCATTTCCAGGTGTCCTGAGAATTGTATTTAGTGGCCTACATCTTTACTTTTCTTAATAAAGTCCTTTTCCTGGTTTTTGTCTTATTAACATAAAAGGTACTCTAAGAATTTAAAATCTGTGGTGCATACCTGTAATCCTAGCACTCAGGGAGGCAGAGGCAGTTGGATCTCTATGAGTTCGAGGCCAGCCTGGTGGTGTACAGAGGGAGTTCTAGAATAGCCAGAGCTATACAGCGAAGCTGTGTCTCAAAAACAAAACAGAACAAACAAAAAACCAACCAAAAAAAAATATTCAAAACCATTTTCACATATACCTAGTGCATCTCTTGTGTTATATTAACACTGACTACTGCTTTTTCCAGTTGCTTCTTTAAATGTCATATCTGAGTTCTGAAAATGGCATTTATCCTTTGTGGTATTACTTTTTTTTTTTTCCCCTGAGACAGGGTCTCTCTGTGTAGCCTTGGCTGTCCTAGACTCACTTTGTAGACCAGGCTGGCCTCGAACTCACAGTGATCCGCCTGCCTCTGCCTCCCGAGTGCTGGGATTAAAGGCGTGCGCCACCACCGCCCGGCTGTGGTATTACTTTTAAGACTCTCTAGAAAACTTGATACTGCTTTCAGTATTCAGAGGTCAACGGAAAATTGGTTTCAAGTTAAAAGTCTTTTTTTTTTTTTAAAGATTTATTTATTTATTATGTATACAGTGTTCTTCCTGCACTCCAGAAGAGAACACCAGATCTCATTACAATGGGAGGGAGCCACCATGTGGTTTCTGGGAATTGAACTCAGGACCTTTGGAAGAGCAATCAGTTCTCTTAACCTCTGAGCCATCTCTCCAGCCCCAAGTTAAAAGTCTTAACACCTGTAACAGCTATGAAAAAATAAAATGTCATGAATTTTTTTGATTTGTGATAGATCAGGAATATGGGTATGCTTTTGTAAAATTATGGGGTTAAAATTTTGATTCTGAATTTGGAAGTAGAAAGCAGTTTCTCTTGCCAAAAATAAGTAAGTACTTAGAAAAAATATAAATAATATATATCTGTGTATATTTATGTGCATTTGTCTGTCAAAGATAAGTGTTTTCAGAATTTATATACCATTTAAGGAGTTTGTTAAAGCCACATGCACATACCCTTCATACACACAAAGTTCAATTTCAAACCTTCCTTTTCTCTGTAGGTTAACTATTTGTAAAGTGTTTCAAGAGACAAGGAGGAAATAGCGCAATGCCTCAGTCAGGGAGCATTCCAGAGCCATCTACAGTGGAGAATGGGAAACAGAAGAGGCCAAGATTGGAAGAGCAGGTGGGGGAGTAGACCTTAGGTCAGATATAAGAACACTTACATAAAGCCTGACAAAGTTTTCATTGTGTTTGCAGCACTTTTAATGTGTGATTATACTTAATAGAATAATAAGAAAGAGTTGCTCAAATTGCCTGTGGCATAAGAGACAATAAGTGCAAAAAAGTACTGTAGTGGGGATTTGTCAACTGCACCCCTCGTTACTAGTAAAGGATTATGTTTTTGTGTTTCAATCGTCCAGAGTAAATTAGGTACCTTGTAGTTGAATTTTCCTTTATACTGTTTTGATGAAAGCCCAATTGTGAGATACTATTAGCTTGAAATTCAGCTTTTTAAAATAGCAGTTCTAAGGGCCAGAGAGATGGCTCAGTGGTTAAGAGCATTTGCTGATCTTACAGAGAACCTGGGTTCAGTTCTCAGCACCCACATGGCAGCTCACAGTTTGTTTATAATTCTAGTTCTAGAGGATCTGATGCCCTCCCTGCTCTGGCCTCCATAGGCTCCATGCACATATATAATATACAAACTTGCAGGCACTCAAACATATACATTTAAATAAATCTTTTTTTTAAAAAAGCACTTTTTTTTTTGGTATTAGGGATTGTGCGTGTGCTATGAATGTGAGGCAAATAAGGCTCTACCACTGAGTGACATTCCTAATCCTGCACCAGAGAGTTATAACTTTATTTTGAAACAAGAAATTAACGGAGAATAAAAGAATTGTACAAAGATTCCTTATGCTCTTTTCACACATTTATCATTTTGCCATATTTGTCATTATCTAGGTACATTTATTCTTTTTTTAAATGTGTGTTGTGTGTGTGTGCCATGGCACATGTGTGGGAGCTGGGGATTGTGTCTCTGCTCCTACCATGCAGATAGTTCCGTGTGATTGAAGTCAGTTTGTCAGGCACAGAATGAAATGTATTTACCTGCTGAGCCACCTCACTGGCCCTACATACATTTGTTTTTCTCCTGAACATTTTGAGAACTATATTGTACTTACCGTTCTCCTTTACTGCTTATATTTTGTCAACCCATGGCATGATCTTGCCAGTAGAAACATAGTATAATCAAATTCAGTATTATGTAAACACAGTACTCTGATCTGATTTGTAGCCTGCCTTAGTTTTTGTCATTTGTCCCCCAAAGCCTTTTATATCTGTTCTGTCAGCCTTCATCTAAGATCTAAGCAAATCATGCATTGCTGTAAGTGTTATACCTCAAGCCTCTGATCTGCTACAATTAACTTTTCTTTGCCTTTTGTAACAGTAACATTAACATAGTTAGTAGTAACATAATTTACTACCTATGAAAAAAGACTGTCACCAAAGAAGTTTAGAAAATATTAACGTTTGTCTTTATAAATCTTCATTTGACTTACTGTTTTTCTTCCTCCCCCCCTCTGCGCCTCTACTCCTTTTGATTTTTTTGTTTGTTTTTGTTTTGTTTTGTTTTGGTTTGGTTTTTCGAGACAGGGTCTCTCTGTGTAGCCTTGGCCGTCCTGGACTCACTTTGTAGACCAGGCTGGCCTCGAACTCACAGCGATCCGCCTGCCTCTGCCTCCCGAGTGCTGGGATTAAAGGCGTGCACCACCACGCCCGGCTTGTTTTTGTTTTTGTTTCTGGTTTTTTTTTTTTATTTTTTTAGACAGGGTCTCTCTGTTAGCCTTGGCTGTCCTGGACTCACTTTGTAGACCAGGCTGGCCTGGAACTCACATCTGTCCGCCTGCTTCTGCCTTCCTGAGTGCTGGGATTAAAGATGTGCACCATCATGCTTGGCTCCCTTTTGATGTTTTTGAGATATGATCTCAGTCTCATTGTTTAGCCCTGGTTAGTCTGGAGCTCCCTTTGTAGCCCTGCTTGGTCTCCAGCTCACAGATCCTTGAGCCTAAGCCTACTGCTAGGATTAAAGGTGTGCACATCACATCTGGCCCTGAATTACTTCTTTATAATTATGTTCTTTTCCTTCTGGCCTTGTTGCTCTTTTTTAATGACATTACTTTTAGCTTTCCCTATATGTAGCTCTAATGCCATCTTGTTCAGTTCAGTTGCCAGAAGGAACACTTACACTAACTCTGGCTTTGTTTTAAGATTGAGTTGAGTTTGTTAAGAGGATTAGAAGGGACAGAAACCAGCTCAAGATGGCACTGTTCGTCTGTGTTCATGTGTGGTTGTTGGTGAGCCAGAGTGGGAACCTTGCATCTTCCCACTCGTTTCCACTCACTTCACTGAGTGGTTTCATTGTCAAGTAAGGATTAAAAATGGACTAGAGTTCTTAGCAAAGAATTGGATGGTAGTTGGTAGAAGGTAGAATAATGAGCTGGAATGGGTGTGCATCCTTTTTATTTATTTATTTATTTATTTATTTATTTATTTATTTATTTTCATTGTGTATCCCTGCCTATCCTGTAGACAAGGCTGACTTCCAACTTGCAGAGAATCATCTGTCTCTGCCTCCCGAGTACTGGGATTAAAGGCATGCACCACCTCTACCTGGTGTGTGCATTCTTTTTTGACATGGGCTCTGTTCCACCACCCCTTTGTTGTTGTTGTTTGTGTATGGTGTGTATGCACTTGCCTGTGCATGTACTTGTGAGGCCAGAGTAGGGCTAGGGGAGTCCTTCTTTCTCCCATTCTTCCTTATTCTTAAGGGGCTGGGTCTCATACTGAACTTGAAACACCACCTGCTAGAGAGCCCCAGGGATATCTGTATGTTATGCCCCCAATGCCATGTTGCGGTTACAGGCACATAAAACCTTAGGTCTAGTTCAGATCTCTCTTCTTTGAGCCGTATCCCCAGTTTCATAGTTTTTGTTGGTTGGTTGTTTTCTTTTCCTTTTTTTTTTTTTTTTTTTTTCTTTTTCTTTTTGCTTTTTTGAGACAGGATTTCTCTGTGTAGCCTTGGCTGTCCTGGACTCGCTTTGTTGACCAGGCTGACCTGGAACTCACAGAGATCTGCCTGCCTCTGCCTTCTGAGTGCTGGAATTAAAGGTGTGCGCCACCATGCCTGGCCATTTTGGTTTTTTGTTTTTGTTTTTTGTTTTTTGTTTTTTTTGAGACATGGTCTTACATAGCCCAGGCTGGCCCTAAACTCCTGCTTCTACCTTCCAAGGACTAGGATTATAGGTACATACTGCCATGCTCAGCTGTCAAGGGGTGTTGCTATACTGCCCAAATTGATCTCAAAACTCAGAAAGTATGTTACCATGATTTAAGTTTACATTTACTGACAAGAAAGTTTTAAAATACACTTTTGAAACTGTGTTAATGAAAAATGTATTTTTAAAGAAAGATTTACTTACTTATTATGTATACAGTACTCTGCCTGCATGTATGCTTGCATGCCAGAAGAGGGCATTATATCACATTATAGATGGTTATGAGCCACATGTGGTTGCTGGGAATTGAATTCTGAACCTCTGGAAGAGCAGATAGTTCTCTTAACCTCTGAGCCATCTCTCCAGCCCCGAAAAATGTATTTTCATACTTGTTATCCTATTAATAAATATGGAGCAAAGAGATTTAAAATATACATATATCTTTATGTACATATATAGATATTTATTTGATTTCTAATCTTTCTGTTCAGTATTGTTAAGATGTTTTCATGTAGCTTTGCAGCATACATTGTCATATTCAGATGTTATTATGCGGCAACTGCTTTCCTTTGTCATAAGCATTTTCAGTTTTCTTCCTTGGCTGCTGTGTGCACATACAGTATCTGAGAGTGGACTTGTAGCTTTTTAGTTTTTCCCTTGAGCACTTAATTAGATGAATTATATTTCATGATTTTATTCTTTTATCCAGGTCTTCCGAAGTACAGAGGGAACCTTTACATAAACAACTTTGGGTGTGGCTCCTAGGATATGTCCACCTTGGCTTTTGAGACAGGCTCCTCCACTGCAGCCTGTGTCTCACCAACTGCGATAGGTTAGCTGGCCAGTACTGGGAGGACAAGAGTGAACTATCACACGTGGCTCTGTGTGAGCACATTGTGGGTTAAACTCAGGTCCTTGTGGTTGTGAGGCAAGCAATTTCTCAGTTGAGCTATCCTCTCATCCCCTTTACTTAATACATTGTTTTTGGCTAAGAGCTTATTTTTATCTTGCAATTACAGAAGTTCTATGGGTCATTTTAGAAATCCAAGGTGTAGCTGGGGCTGTGTCTTAGGATTCCAGTATCTCATACACTGACTTTCAATCAAGAAATTATTTTACTTTCAATACATCACTAATTTTTAACTATGCTAAAAGAAATATATAATAAGAAATATAATAAGAAAGCTGGGGGAATGATGGGATTGCTCATGGCAGAGGTTGGCTGTGTTTTTTGCAAAGGGTCGTATAGTATACATTTTAGTCTTTCTAGGTGGTCTCTACAGCCTATTGCTCTTTAAACAACTCTAAACATTATAAGCTGCATTCTTAGGTCCCAGTCATATAAAAACGGGCTGTGAGTCAGATTTGCTATTGCACTGACACGTAATCTTCACGGACACTTTTCAGTTATGCTGTCTTATATTTGATTTGGTTTTTTGAGATGAAGTCTATCTTACTCCGGCTGGCTTCAGACTCACAGACATCCATCTAAATCTGCACCTCACATACTGGGATTAAAGGCATGTACCAGCCACCATGCCCAGCTCCAGTTACACCATCTTTAAAAAAAATACATAAAAGGAAACTGGAGACATGATTTTTATGGCCTTTGTTTAGCTTTATTAAGCAGAATCTGGAATCTACACTTTTCCAACTTTGTTCATGATGGTAAGGAAAGAAATGGACAGAGGAAGTTTTATAGGGAGAGAAATGCACAGGGAGACAACAGAGAAATGCATTCAAGAACGATAGTGAGGATGCTCATGTTAGCAAGGGCTGGTATGCCGAGCCTTTAGATGGCAGTCTCCTCAGCTGAGTGAACTGTTTGTAAGGACCACAAGGAAATACAGTATTTTACTCAGTCATTTAAGAAGAGCTTAGCTTTCAGTATTTGGTAACATCTTGAGTATCTGATGAAAATATTTGTGTAGATCCTGAATATGGGTTTATGCGTAAAGAAAATTGAAGTGAAATAGAACAGAAGCAAAAGAAAAACCTCATTGGGTTGCTGTGTTAGTTACTCGACCACTTGCTATGACAAAACACCTGGGGTAAGCAGCGTAAGGGAGGAAGGGTTATCATGGGAAGTCATGGCGGCAGGGGCTTGAGAGCTGATCACATCATATCCACAGTCAATCAGAATTGATGACTGGCCAGCCAGTGGTGGCGCACGCCTGTAATCCCAGTGCTCAGGAGGCAGAGGCAGGTGGATCTCTTGAGTTTGAGGCCAGCCAGGTCTACAGAGCAAGTTCAGTACAGCCAGGGCCACACAGACAAACCCTGTCTCAAAAACCAAAGAAAGAGATGAATACTTGTGCTCAGCCCCTTCTTAATGCAGCCCAGGAGTCCCGCCCGCTGACTAACACCACCACATTCAAGCTGCTGGGGGTGCCTTGGCTAGCCTTAACCATTTTCAGTTGACAAAATGTCCTAGATAAGTTGGTCTGGGATATGTCTGTGAGGAATTGTGTGGATTATTAGCTGGTGCAGGAGAGCCTAGCCCACCATGGGTGGCACCATTCTGAGGCATGAGGTCCCGGCTATATAAGAATGCTAACTAAGTTACACCTGAGAGTAATCAGCAAGCAATGTTTCTGTGTGGCTTTTGCTAAGCTGTTTCTTGAGTTCCTGCCGTAACATCCTGTAATAAACAGACTGTAACCTGGAAGCCAACTAAACCTTCCTTTTCCTTCCCTAAGTTGCTTTTGGTTGGAGTGTTTTATCACAGCAGCAGAAGAAAACAGGAGCCACGGGCCTTCCCACCTCAGTTAACCCAGTCTAGATAATCCCTCCCAAGCGTGCGTGCTTGTCTCTTGCTTCTGCCAGCTGACATCAGGGTTACTACCATAAACTGGTCATTCTTGAAGAGTTGTTTAATTTGATTTTTCATTTTGTTTTGTTTTTGTTGTTTTTTTGAGACAGGGTTTCTCTGTGTAGCCTTGGCTGTCTTAGACTCGCTTTGTAGACCAGGCTGGCCTTGAACTCACAGCAATCCGACTGCCTCTGCCTCCCGAGTGCTGGGATTAAAGGCGTGTGCCACCACGCCTGGCACTTAATTTGATTTTCTATATTTAAATGTTGTCCTGTGTGTATGTGTGCCATAGCATGTTGGAGGACGGCCTGTAGGAGTCAGTGGTCTCTTTTGACCGGGAATCCTGAAGCTACAACTCAGATCGCTAGACTTCGTGGCAAGTGCCTTCACCTTCTGAACCATCTCACTGGTTCTCTTATTTAATTTTTGTTTGTTGGTTTTGTTTTTTTTCGAGACAAGATTTCTCTGTGTAGCATTGGCTGTCCTGGACTTGCTTTGTAGACCAGGCTGGCCTCGAACTCACAGAGATCCACCTGCTTCTGCCTCCCTCTAAGTGCTGGGATTACAGGTGTGTGCCACCGTGCCTGGCTTCTTATTTAGTTTTTATGTATTTACTTATTGTCTGCCTGTGTGGGTGCTCCAAAGGGTGTATGTGGAGGTCAGAGGACAATTTGTAGGGGTTGGTTATCTTCTTCCACGATGTGGGTCTCAGGGATCAAATTCAAGTCAGCAGGCTTGGCAGCAAGCACCTTTACCTGTTGAGCCATCTCACTGGCCCTATAGTTGGTCATTCTTAAAAGTTTATAAATGTAAAAATGAGAATGTTTGCATATTATGGCTAGAGAAGATGATCTTCCTCACTTGAAAAAAATGATGAACCACTAAAGGCTTCAGATTCTAAGCTTTGAGGTACTGTATATGACTGCATGTGCATGAAAAGATGAAGTAATGACCTTAAACAGACCATTAGAGATCTGGTTTACAAGATTTACATCCTGTTTTACTTTTGTGTGTGGTGATGGGATCTGTAAGATGGACATATTTATTCTATGTTGTGTGACTTTCCTGGGGAGGCTTATGGGTTAGAGGGAGCTGTAGGTTCATAGCAAAGGGCAGCTAGGGTGAGTTTCCTTTCAGGGGAGCTTCATCAGGAGAGTTAGAGCAGCGAGACCCGAGATGGGGAACAGACCTTCAGGTCCAGAGCAGCTGCCATAGACAGCAGAACAGGGACCCTGAGGAGAGACATCCTGCAGTTAGCAGAATCATAAAGGTAAATGTCATACTTTGCAATGTGTTAGATCAGGGAAGACTCCTCATTTACAGAGGGGTTTGCATGAGAACAAGTTATTTTGAGATTTGTAGCACCTGTACATTTCTTTCAGGAGAAGGAAGCCAACACCCATTTGGAGCCATGAATATTGTGCGAACCCCATCTGTTGCGCAGATTGGAATCTCGGTGGAATTATTGGACAGTCTGGCTCAGCAGACTCCTGTAGGCAGTGCTGCCGTATCCTCTGTTGACTCATTTACGCAGGTAATGCATACACATTTCAACTTTTTGCCCCCTCCCCCATTGTGGTATATCTCACATTGTGTATTTCTGTAGTGTTTAAGATAGTGTTTTGAAGCCAGGCACCGTGGTGCACGCCTGTAATACCAGCACTCAGGAGGCAGAGGCAGGTGGATCTCTGAGTTCCAGGCCAGCCTGGTCTATAAAGTGAGTGCACGATATCCTGTCTCAAAGAAAAAAACAAAAACAAAAGAAAACAAAGAGTAAAAATGTTTCAATACATGCCTATTTTGTGAAGTAACTAAAGCTAGGTAACATATCCATGATACTGCATTCTTCCTTGTGTAAGCACATTGAAGGTCTGATGTCTTAGCATATCTCAAATATACTTTCTTTTTTAAAAAAAAAAAATGTATTTATTTATTATTTGTACAGTAAGTATTCTTTCTGCATGTGTGCCTGCAGGCCAGAAGAGGGCACTAGATCTCATTATAGATGGTCGTGAGCTACCATGTGGTTCCTGAGAATTGAACTCAGGACCTTTGGAAGAACACACAGTGCTTTTAACCTCTGAGCCATCTCTCTGGCCCCTCAAATATACTTTCAACATATAATCTTCTGTCATACATACGCATTGGCACTCTTTGATCAATACCTCCACATTTCCCTTAACCATTTACATCCACCCTTCTCCTGCCTGCTTCTGTGAGCTTATACTTTTTTGAGCTTTTAAATAAAGCACTGTACTTTTATTGAGCATTTTATTATGAAATATTTTGCTTTTGGTTTTTTGAGACAGTGTTTCTCTGTAGCCCTGGATGTCCTGGACTAGTGTTGTAGACCAGGCTTGCTTTGAACTCACGGAGATCCGCCTGCCTCTGCTTCCCGAGTGCTGGGACTAAAGGTGTGTGCCACTAATGCCTAGCAAAATATTTAAGTATATAAAGTATAGAGAAAAAGTTAGATATTCCACAGATTTTTATTGTGTACTTACTCTGTGTCAAGGATTTTAAAAGCACAGATAATTACAAAGAAGTAGACAAAATAAATAACACCTGTCCTTGTAGATGGAAGCGCCCTCTCCTCCAGTTTGTTATATTCGCTCACATCTGCTTGTCTCGAGATTCCTTTCTTCTCCTTTATATCTTTTTTGTTTCTGGGTTATACCTCTTTGACATTCTTCTGGAGCCGCCTCTTCCAGCTCTCTTTTAAATTATAACTTATTCACATTATATCTCGATTGTAATCTCCTCACTCTTATCTTCCTGTTCCCACCCTCTCTCCCTCCCCCCACCCCATCCTCCTCCTCTAGACCTCTGACAGGTAGGGACCACTTTCCCCACCGTCTGACCACAGCCTATCAGGTCTTATCTGGATAGCCTGCATCCCCTCCCACAGGGCCTCTCCGCCAGGAGGCAGTGATCATATTGATCAAATCGCAGGCACCAGAGTTTGTGTCAGAGTCAGTTCCCCACTCTACCCGTCCTCCCACTTCCCTAGGTGGAGAATGAGCTGTAAATTGGCTACATCTGAACAGGGATTCTAGGTTCTCTGCTTGCAATGACCTTGGTGTCTTTAGTTTGTGCAAATCCACCCTAGATCCGGATCTGCCAGCCTTGATAGTCTCCTTGTAGAGCTCCTGGCAACCTCCTCCCCGTCCTTCCATCTCCCAACTCTTCCATACAGCCCGCAGCTCTTTGCCCAGAGTCCTGCTGAGAGTCCTAGTATCTGTCCTGATCCCCCACTGGGTGGAGTCTCTCAGAGGACTTCTGTGTTGGGCTAATATCCAGTTATAAGTGAGTATATACCATGCACATCTTTTTGGGTCTGAGTTACCTCACTCAGGATGATCATCTCTAGTTTTATCCATTTGCCTGCAAATTTCAATATTTCCAGTTTCTTTATCCATTCTTTGGTTGAGGGACATCTAGGTTGTTTCCAGATGCTGGCTATTACACATAAAGCTGCTATGGACATAGTTGAGCACATGTCCTTGTATGGTAGAACATCTTTCAGGTATGTGCCCCGGAGTGCAGTTTGTTTGTTGTTGTTGTTGTTGTTGTTGTTTTCTTTTTTTTTCCTTTTTCCTTTTTTTTTTTTTTTTCTACTGTCAATTGGTTATTTGGGTTAAGTGCAGTGTTCTTAACCTCTGAGCCACCTCTCCAGCTCTGCATTGGGTTCTTTTATTTTTGTTTTTGTTTTATTTATTTGTTTTATTTATTTATTTGTTGTTGTTGTTTTGGTTTGGTTTTTCGAGACAGGGTTTCTCTATGTAGCCTTGACTGTCCTGGACTCACTTTGTAGACCAGGCTGGCCTCGAACTCACAGTGATCCACCCCCCTCTGGCTCCCGAGTGCTGGGATTAAAGACGTGATCTACCACTGCCTGGCTTGTTTTATTTATTTGTATTTTTTTGTTTTTACTCTTCCTAGCACATTGTTTTAATACTTAGCCTCCTACCCTGGAGTAAATAACATCTTTGTCATGTATCATGCCACATATATTCAATTATATTTTGGATTCTTTTACTCAGGTAGTTTATTTGCTTACCTCTTTGCCAGTTAAATCTTTAAAAAAAAAAAAAAAAGATTCTTTTTTGCTCTTTTGAAAAAAGGACTCACTATATAGCTCTAGCTGGCCTGATTCATTATGTAGACCAGGTTGGCTTTGAACCACAGATATCCACTTGACTCTGCCTCCTGAGTGCAGTTATTAAAGGTGTACACCACCACTGCCCGCCTGCCAGTTATTTATTTAGTTTTGGTCTTTTGAGACAGCCACCACCACCACCACTACTGGGTGCCAGTTAGGTCTTAATGTCTAGTAAGTAGTACAAGTTTCTTCTCATCAGAACAGACCTAGGTATTCTTCCAAATACTCTAATCACGTTGTACTACCTTGTCAAATATAGTGAAACATTTCATTAGAATTTTGTTGAAAGTAGCAATGAGCTGTATTTAATTTGGGGAGACTTGGCTACCTTTCTTTTCATTCTTTCTTCCTTTCTTTCTTTTTTCTTTTTGGTTTTTTGAAACAGGGTTTCTCTGTGTAGCCCTGGCTGTCCTGGACTCACTTTGTAGACCAGGCTGGCCTCAAACTCACAGAGATCCATCCATCTCTGCCTCCCAGAGTGCTGGGATTACAGGCGTGCACCATCGCTCCCAGCTAAATAAGCGGATTTTAAACCTCAATGAGGTAATTCCTTTTGGGGAAAAGATGCATTAGGGACTTTCAGAGCTGGTTTTGTATTTTAGGAAAGTAATGCTGGGAAGATCGTTTGTTTTACATTTATCATTATTATTTTGTGTGTGTATGTGTGTGTTACATGCATGGGAGTGTGAGTAAAAGCACTGAGGTGTAACCTGCATATTTAATGTAACACACTAACACCAACTATTAACTTTTCAGTTCACACAGAAGATGTTGGACAACTTCTACAATTTTGCTTCATCATTTGCTCTCTCTCAGGCCCAGATGACACCAAATCCATCTGAAATGTTTATCCCAGCAAATGTGGTTCTGAAATGGTAGGAGGCAATTCTAATCTCTAGTATTAATATATTTTGTTTGTGAATGGATTTCTTCTTTGAGCGCTAAACATAGTCTTTTATTGTGGATATCAATGTTTATGTTCATATGTTACAGGCTAATAATGTATGTTCTGTAGCATTCAGATCTGGAATAGTTCATACTGTATAAACATCCTATTATATAGTAGTCATTAGAAATTCATAAAGACATGGAAACATAGTTGTTTGTGTTTTGGGGAACACTATTAGGGATGATACAATTTGTATGTTGAGTCAGATGTACTATATTGACACTTGAGCAGTGGCTCAAAACATTTCTCCCTGGGGCTGGAGAGATGACTTGGTGATTAAGGACACTTACTGCTCTTAAAGTTCAGTTCCCAGCACCTAGAACTGTCTGTAACTCTAGAGGAAGGAGCTGATGGCCTCTTCTGGCCCTAGTAGATAACACACACACACACACACACACACAGTGCACATAACATGCATGCAGGCAAATTGCTCCTACATGTCAAATAAAAATAACATTAACAAAATTGAAAGTCAGCACACTGGGCATCCTGTGGCTTGCACTGCATCTTGAACATACGACTATCACTTTCCCTGACTTCCTGTGTTTTGCAGGCATTTCTTTTTACTTTGAATGTCCCAGTGAGGAGATACTTAGGATGCTTTGTAGGAAGGGGTACTCTGCTGTAGCAATGGCACCAGAATATACTGGGTTTGCGCTTTGTCCCAGTGCTGCTGTGAGTCTGAGCAAGCTGCTTTCAGGGGTCTGCAGTCTTTCCTTGGCGTTCTGCCATTGGCTCTGCCGGCTTGCGGAGGTCGAGCGGTCGCTGCTGTCTGCCCAGAGCTTCCAGTCCCACCTCACTTTAGGTCACTGTTTTTGCTCTTGTAGTGAGACCTTCCCGAGTTGCTTTCTCCCTTTTTTATTGTAGTTTTTTTGGAAGTGTCATAAAATTATTGTTGATAAAAGTTATTTGGTAAGTTATGAAATTGTAACTGAAACATTCTTATATAAATCTGGGTTTTCTTTTCTAGGTATGAAAGCTTTCAGAGACGACTAGCACAGAACCCTCTCTTTTGGAAAACATAATTTGAATAAAATAATTTGTCATGTCATGTAAAAGCACGAAGTCAAAAGGGTCATGAAGCCTACCTTTCAAAACTGCTTAGTGACTATGAAACTTACTTAAAACCCTTACAAAAATTAGAAACATTGAACAAGGAATGTTCAGTATTAATTACTTTTTCCCTTGTAAGAGTGAAGTACTTCTCAGAGGCAAACATTTTGTATTGTCTGTCATTCATTTCTTAAAATAAATCCTACTCACAGTAGTAGTATTTGAAATACCATTGCATGGGTAACCCTTTTGCTTATAGAGTGCTTTGCTAAAGTAGTTAATTTTCTTTGTTGTTTAGTTTGAAAGGTTGTGTGTGGCCAGGACAGCCAGCGATTCACTGTGTAGCGAAGTGCTGTGCTTACAGGCTTGATCTACCACGTTCTGCTTAGAAAGGTTAACTTTAAATCAAATATTTCATAATTGGGGAACTTTTGAAAAACATGTTGAATTTGTGTTTTAAGATGGGAACATTATCTTCAGGAAGTTTTTCTTTTCTTTCCTCTTTTTTGGGGGGGGGGAGTAGATAGTGTTGGTTTTGAGACAGGGTCTCATGTGGTCCAGGCTAGTCTCAAACTCCCTCTGTAGCTAAGAATGCCCTTGTTCCTGATGCCCAGCCGCTGCCTCTTGAGTGCTGGCTTTACAGGATATACCAATACCACTACATTTGGTTTCAGGAAGTCTTTCTTTCTTTCTTTCTTTCTTTCTTTCTTTCTTTCTTTCTTTCTTTCTTTCTTTCTTTCTTTCTTTCTTTCTTTCCTCCTTCCTTTTTTGTTTTTGTTTCTTTGAAGGTAGCCTTGGCTGTCCTGGACTTGCTTTGTAGACCAGACTGGTCTTGAACTCACAGCAATCCACCTGCCTCTGCCTCCCAAGTGCTGGGATTAAAGGCATGTGCCACCATGCCCGGTGCTCAGGGAGTATTTCTTAAGACTAGCTAGTTGGTTTTCAACCAAGAAAGATTGGTTGTGAGTTTTTATATCTGCTGATTGATATACTTTTATTTAATAAAATTTCTATGTTTAATACCTATGAATTTTTTTGTATACTGTTGTTAACATTAGGAGGCAGTTGTGTATAGAATGTAGGAGGTAGTACCTTTGCATATGAAGACAGCTTTTTGTCTCATTTAAAAAGGACTCATGCTGGTGAAGCATATTGCCTGACGACCACCAAGATGTCATCTGTAATCAAAGATGAATATATTATACTCCTCAACCAAGGAATATGTACAGCAGAGGAGCCACAGGCCCCTATATAGGAAGGGAACTTAATAGTTTTGGAGCCTTGTGCTGTTTTGGCAGATAGTTCTGCCAATTGGGAAACAGGCCATTGATGGTACAGTGCATTTTGTCTTCAAAAGGTGTAATATTAATTGTAGGCTCTCAGCTGCTGTTGTCCCTTCATCACCAACATTGAGAAAATTGAAAGAATCCAGAGTATTAACAATGTCTTTTAAATATATGTACCTGTGCAGACTTATCAGTTGGATCAGTTTGCCATCTTTTGTTGAAACAAGGAGCTAGTTGAGCTGTACCCCCAACCTTGCCCTTTGGAAATTTCTTGAATTGCCAGAGTTTGGTAGACTTTGCATGTGATGTGACTTTTTCTCCAAATTCTTCTCAATTCTCCGCCCTTCTTCGTCCAGAAGCCTAGGTGATTAGGTTATGATTGTGCACATATATTATGCTCAATCCTTCTTGTTTGTAAGTGATTGTTGTCTAGTCACTTACCTAGACAGTGAGTATACAACAGCTTTTATTCCTCAAGACAAAAAGCATTGGCCAGTTTCAATATAACTGGCATAACCAGAGTGATTATTCTCACAGTGTATGTATAACCAGAACTCTAGATTGCCAAACCCAAACTGCAAAACTGTGACTCAGAGCCAGGCGTGGCCAGGCCTGGTGGTGCACGCCTTTAATCCCAGCACTCGGGAGGCAGAGGCAGGCGGATCGCTGTGAGTTCGAGGCCAGCCTTGTCTACAAAGTGAGTCCAGGACAGCCAAGGCTACACAGAGAAACCCTGCCTCGGAAAAAAAAAGAAAAGAAAAAAGAAAAAACTGTGACTCAGAGCTCTACTAAATCTGGCCGGGCAGCCACTTGTTTTTACCTAGTCAAAATCAGTTCTGGGGCTGGAGAAACAGTTCAGGCATTAAGAGCGCTTGCTGCTTTTTCAGAGGATCTGGGTTTGGTTCCCGGCACCCACACAGTGGCCCACAATGATCTTTAACTCCAGCATCAGGGAGTCTGACACTTCTGTCCTCCCCGAATGCCAGGCATGCATGCTGCACACAGACATACGTGCAAGCAAAATGTCCATGTACACAAAGCAGAAGTAAATAATCTTAAAAACAAAAACAAAGAAAGCATCTGTTCTGCCTATTCAGTGACTTGGTAGATCAGGTACAAGTTATTTAACACAAACTGTTTCTTGACTTTCTAAGGGGACATAGACTGTATGACAGTATTGGGTCAATACATTTAAACTAGTTTGGCTTCCAGACTAGATGGTAAGAGTTAAATTTTGCATGACCTTGCTGAGTTGTTCTTGCTCTTGCGATAGCATTTTGCATAGCATGAACAAATTGAGTTAGTTTTCACTTCCAAGAACTCTCAGATGTGGCATATACTCCTGGCACGTTGGAAATGCATAGTTATTCCCAGGGAAATAAGAAAGAAGAAAGTTAAGTATCTGAATGAGTACAAAAAATTACTTTATATACACAAGATGGATTTTTGTGTAGGATGCATATATAAACCTGGTTTTGAAATAAGTAATTTTTTAAAAAAATATTTTAGTTATTATACACGAGTGCTTTATTTACATGTACACCTGTATGTCAGAAGAGTGCATTAGATCACATTATCAATAGTTGTGAGCCATCATGTGGTTGCTGGAAAGTGATCTTAGGACCTCTGGAAGGGCAGACCATGGCTCTTAACTGCTGAGCCATCTCTCTAGCCCTGACATAAGTAATTTCTAATGGTACAGAAAATAATGGGAACATTAATTATTTTTGGTCTTTTTAGTCTAATTACTACTTTAGAGTAGTTCATGCTAACTAAGGAAGTACCCAGGAGAAATAAAAGTAGTGGGCTGGAGAGATGACTAAGTGGTTACAAGTTCAGATCGCCCTTGCAAAGGACTCAGGTTCAATTTTCAGCACCTATGTTGAGTGGCTCAGCATCACCTGTATCTCCAGCTTCAAGGGACCTAACACCTCTGGCCTCTGTAGGCATATACACAGACACCTATTTTAAAATAATAAATCTTTTTTTGTTGTTTTGAATTTTTTTTTTTTGAAACAGGGCTTCTCTGTGTAGCCATGGCTGCTCTGGAGCTTGCTCTGTAGACTGGGCTAGCCTTGAACTCACAGAGATCTGCCTGCCTCTGCCTCCTGAGTACTGAGATCAAAGGTGTGTGCTACCACTGCTTGGCTCAAAAAATTTTTTTTTAAAGAAAAACATTCCTATAAAAAAAATAGAATGTAGATATCAATAGCATTATTCTTAGTAGCCTAAAAACAGGGAAACAACCTAGTTGTCCGTCCACCGAGACTAGATGTGGTGTACTATGTCTTCATCATGGCAAATTTTATTTGCAATAAAAAACAATGAAGAACTAGACATGGCTATGGTATGGACAGTTTTGAAAACATGATAAGTGAAGGAAGCCAATATGAAACGCTCACACGCTTACTTAATTTACATAAAATATCTAGACACTTAGGGCTTAGGGCTATTGCAGGCCAGAGGATAAGATGAACTGTTACTGGATCTGAGGCTTTGGGGGAGGATGGAAGTGTTCCAGAATAAAAAATAAAAATTACAAAGCAAGATGGGGTGTGGTGGTGGTGGTGGTGCTGCTTCTGCTGCTGCTGCTCGTGCTCGTGGTGGTACACGCCGTTAATCCCAGTACTCGGGAAGCAGAGGCAGGTGGATTGCTATGAGTTCAAGGCCAGCCTAGTCCAGAAAGAGTCCAGGACAACGAAGGCTGCACAGAGAAACCTTGTTTTGAAAAACAAACAAAATTACAAAACAGAAAGTGATGTTCTGAAGTCAGACTGTGATACTGCTGGCACAGCTCTGAGCATAATAAAAGCACTGTACGCGTTCAATAGGGAGTTGTATGTAGATTATGTCTTAAAGAGCTTTAAAAAACTAAGGCAAATGCTGAAATAAATATGTACACAGAAGTCATGGAGAAACAGAAGCTACAGAAATAAAAGAACTCTTGATTGCATTGCAAGAGTGAGAGGGCATGGCAAGTAGACTGTTAGACAGCGTTTATAGGTCTTCAGTGCTCTCTAGTTGCCCGTGTGCACTGGCTCAGTCGGCCAGCACGTGTACTGCTGCATGAAGTGGAGCCTAGTAGAAGGCCACAGAGTCATTTGGGGTGTGCACTTGAAGAGGATATTGGGACTCTATTCTTTTCCCGTCTCTCCTGGCTACTCAACTGCCATGAAGTGCACAAACTTTCTGTGTGCCTCCACAATGGTGCATCCTTTCTTCAGGCCTAAAAGTAACAGGGCCAAGCCACCATGTAATGAAGCCTCAGAAACTGGGAACCAAAATAATTTTCCTTCTTTTAAGCTGATGGTTTTGTGCTAGTGGTAGAAGTTAACACAGCCTTGTTCTGTGTCCATGCATGATACCTGTTTATATTGGGTATCTATGTCAGAAGCTATGAACATCATTTACATATCATCAGTTAAAATGGCTAGCAAAAATTTTTATATGTCCATTTATTTTTTCTCTGGTAATTTTCTTTAACTAGGATAGGGTCTCACTATGTAGCTCTCGGCTGTTCTGGAATTCATGATGTAGACTACGCTGGCCTTGAACTCACAGAGATCTGTCCATCTCAGCCAACTGCTGGAACTCAAGGCATGTGCTTCCAAGCCTAACTGTAAAATATTTTTAAAGTGGCTTCACAGTTTTAAAAATTAGTCCCTGAGACAGATGTTAAATAGCGCTTAACTTTTTTCTAGTGTGCTGAATGCAAATAGTGACTGAGACTGTCCTTTGGCCCTTCAGACATTTTGACTTAAATGTTTCTCCTGTCCTTGTGACTAATCTGTTTTCCCTAATTTCAGGGATGTCTGTATGCCTGAGCTCACTGGGGTTCTTTGACTTGTGGATGAAAGATCTGAGAAGACTTAAGGGTTAGCTTGGAATTTTTCAGATTTTAGGTATTCCAAAAACAACTTTAGGATCCATAACTTTAAAATCCAGCTTAAAATGGGGAGGTGGCTAGGCATGTGGAGGCTCTTCCTACGTAACCCTGACAACCCAAGTTTGAGCCCTTGGACCCATGGGAGAGAACCAACTTTACCCACAACCCCCTCCCCATCTTATAACACACTAATAAAGTTATGGGACACATTGAGAGTTTTCACTGTCAATAATGTACTCATGATAATCATTACAATTCTATTAGTTGTACCTCAGTAGTGGGATTAGTAGATTCCACCCCAAGCTACAAACAAAAACAGCATTGTTTTCTGTAATGGCCTCAGTTAACGTAGGAAATAAGGTCTCCTAGAAGAGACAGAAAAACTGCCATTAAGGAAAACTAACTCAATTAATGCAGTTTAACATCTAGCCTGGCAATAAAGCTCCAAGATGACAATTTTTGGGCCCGTGTTTTCAAGTAAATGACTAGCATCTTTTCTGGGTGGCCAGACAACCGCTCCTAACAGAATTTGAGCCAGTGTTCTTAGGAATACTCAGTAACCAATATCTTGAGGACACCAGCTAATCAGGCTCTTCACATGAAGATGGCAGTGGAAAGTGGATAACTTCTTCCCAAAGCAATAAGCAAGTTGGGTTTATTAATATTACAAACAGCAACTGTCTTCTGAGCCAAGCTGCCACCATCTTCATGAGCTCAGCTCCCCCTGCTTGCTAAACTGGGTGTACATCTTCCAGTATAACTGCTCTAAGGCTACCCAATCTTTTATGCACACCCCCTTTCCCCATTACTATGTATGTAAGCCTAATGACTCAGTGGATCTTCCAGGAATGGACTTTGGTGAAATTATACCTTGGTTTATCATTGTGACCTTCAGAAAAGAAGTAGATGGTTGAGTCTTTCTAGGGAAGGAATTTTAGCTCACTGAGGGTTGTTCTTTTATTGTTTTTTTGGTTTTTGTTTTTTAAATGAGACTCACCTGAACTCAAATATGTGGTGCTTATAGGGCAAACTAAAACCCCAGAGTTTTATAGTTCAAGGCCCTGGGAACTAGAACTTGTGTCTGTAGGTCTTAAAAGCCAGGGACTTACAGCTCCAGATACTCAGGCCAAACACAGGCCAGAGGCTGTAGCTCATGGCCTCAAGAACTGGATTAGTATTGTTCTAATCTTCAAAGCTGCAAGCAGCTCTCAGTGTTCAAGGCAGGGGCTCACTGCTGTGGGCTTTGAGTGCCAGTAGCCCTGCTAGCACCCAGTAGCTGGAGTTGAAGCTCCTACAGTTGAGATGTCAGATTCCTCAACTCTTAAGCCATGGTGGCTCTCGGGACATCTTCCAGTGACTTCCTAGCCCCACAGACTAGACACAGGCTCTCACTATACCAGTCACAGTCAGTTTTTTATTTCACCAGGGAGATGTTCTCCCATCCTGAGTGGTGAACTGTCGGTGCCGCCCCCAACCAGCAGGAAAGACACCAACACTGGGAACTCTTCTTGTGGCAGTTTACTCAGGATTCTTGAATAACGGTTGACCCCGAGGACTGCACCCAGAAAGCCTTTATAGTGCGACTGCTCCAATCAGAGCCTGCCACGTTGTCACTCACAATTGGTGCAGAAGGATCGCGCCACCGAGGGTCATACCATTGCACATGCACATAAGGGGCTCATTCAAGAGCGCATTGCGCATGCGCATTGCTCTGGGGAAGCAGCAGGGGGCGCTGCTATCTGTGGCGCTCCACAGTGAACAGTCATCCAAAATTTACCAAGGCTTGTCTGTCTCTGGATAGTGTTCAAAACCAGTGGACATTTCACTGGAGCAAGCTGTCTCTGAGGTTTTAAGAGGCTTGCACCATTCCCACTTAGCTGTTTCTGCCACCACGTTTGCTGCCATGACCAACTTGTTTCTCTGGGGTTGTATGCCCAAACAAACTACTCTTTCTTCTGTAGTTACCTTGATCATGGTGTTTTATCACAGCAATAGAAAATTAACTGAGACATATGGGAGGGAAAACCTTTTCATCCTGAGAGGATGAATGTGTAAAAATGTAGTTCATGGTGGAGGGCTTGCCACTTGCTGCAATCCTGCACTGCATGAGCGTGCACGCACACGTGCGCACGCGCGCACACACACACACACACACACACACACACACACACACAAGCACTCTAGCACCAGCTCTACCCTCAGCCCGCACACACACACACACAGGCAAGCACTCTAGCACCAGCTCTACCCTCAGCCCGCACACACACACACACACACACACACACACACACACACACACA
>OU015752.1:106518895-106551083 GCA_907169655.1 Acomys percivali | reverse complement strand
CACACACACAGGCAAGCACTCTAGCACCAGCTCTACCCTCAGCCCGCTGGGGTTTACATCCTGGTACCTCAGTCACTCAAATTGGTATATTTCTGATACCTTTTCATCACTAAAAATAATTGATTTTAAAATTAAAATAGCTAGAGACCTATTTAAGACAGACATCTCTCCTAAAAGGATATGCATATTCTAGTTTTTTTTTTAATTGAACTCTCTTTTTCCTTGAGATAGGGTTTCTCTGTAATATCCTTGGCTGTCCTAGACTCACTTTGTACACCAGACTGGCCTCGGAGTTACAGAGCCCCTGGCATGTTTATTGAACTTTTGTTAGGGTTTATTTATTCACCCATCTGCTTCATTCTTTTGGTTACACCAACATGTACTTATCAAGCCCAGGGAACAAGGACATCGGGAGTAGCTGTTGCTGTCGTTAGGTTGTTGTTTGAGAACTCAGATAGTGGGAAGAGCGGTGCTGGCTTCTTTAGATATTTGCTTTTCCATACACAGCATGGGAGGGCCTGATGATAAAAACCTGCCTTTACAATTGATAGCAGACCTGGAGTGTGCACGGACAGAGACAAAGAGGAGAGAAAGAGACAGAGGGAGGGAACAGGTGTGAATGCACTTTTGGCAAGAGTCTAGCTACTGTAAACATTTCTTTTAGAGAGGCTATAGAACCATATTAAAACAATGCTGTAATCATTAAATGTGTGAGGAGCAGTGGTAGAGACACCGTTAAAGGCCTCCCTCAGAAAGAACTGCCACTTAGAAAGTTTCATGTGGATGGTTCTGAAACAAGACCTGGAAATGAAACTATAATGAAAAGTTCCAAAGGATTATAGCAAGAATTCAAAATAATCTTATGTGATGTTTACATTTACACAATATGATAGAACACCCGTCACCTTTCACTAAAAGAAGTACAGTCTGCATTTGATTATGTTTCATACCCCAGTTGTGGTATGGTGATATGGAAACAAAGATGAAATAAAAAGACAAAATTCTTCCCTATGAGCTCCTGTGGTATGGAAAGCAGATGTTGATATGAGTGTTAAGATGCTAGAAGAATAGACAAGGTTCTTTGGGACCACAGTAAAATGTGGTCACAGGCAGCTCTACGTGGCAGACACTAGCTTATATACATGTATATATATATTTTTTGAGACAGGGTTTCCCTGTCCTGGAACTTGCTCTATAGACCAGGCTTGACTTGCCTCTGCCTCCCGAGTGCTGGGATTATAGAGGTATGTGACCCTTGCTCGGCTACTTTACAAGTTTTATTTCTGGGGCTGTGGAGATGGCTGTCTGTAAGGGGCTTGCCATGCAAACCCAAGAACCTGAGTTTAGTTCCCAGCACCCACATGGAAAATAGGATACCATAGCTGTCTACCTGACAGAATCCAGAAGCACCTGGGAGACGGACGTTTGGCTCACCTGTGGGGCTTATCCTGGTTGCCCTGATCGAGGCGGGAAGACCTTCCCACTGTGGGTAGTGCCGTTTCCTGGACTGCGTAAGTGGGTGGAGGGAGCTGAGCAGCACTGTTCTCATTGCTCCCTTCTCTGCCAACATAATGTGAGCAGCTGCGTCTGCTCCTGCCGTGACTTCCCTGCGGTGATGAACAGTACCCCAACTTTGGTCTCAGATAAATGCTCTTTCTTTGAAGTTGCTATTGACAAGACAGCAAAAAGAAAAGAAACTAAAACACCAGGTGTGCGAGTGTCTGCCTGGGACCCTGGCACTGGGAAGGTAGAATCAAGAGGACGTCCGTGTAGAGTATAACAGAGAACAGCAGCCTTAGAGGCCACAGAGGATAAATCTATCCCTGATGGTCAGCTTTGGACCCTACCTCCTAGGGCCCTGGTAACACTAAAGAGGGGAACATAACTCTTGGTCAAAAGAATGGGTTGTCTCTGGGTTGGGTAGAACATGACACTCAGATTTGTTCCAAAGATTAAAACATTACATACTGTTGTCTCCTTCCTTAAGAATTAACCCAGAGCAGGGTGTGGTGGCACATGCCTGTAATCCTAGCACTTGGGAGGCAGAGGCAGGTGGATCTCTGTGAGTTCAAGGCCAGACTGGTCTACAAAGTGAGTCCAGTCAGCTAGGGCTGTGACACAGAGAAACCCTGTCTCGAAAAACTTTAAAAAAAAAAAAGAAAGAAAGAAAGAAAGTAAGAAAAAAGAAAAAGAAAGAAAAAAAAAAAAAAAAGAAGTTAACCCAGTTGGGCATGTCAATCACCTGGCCAGGAGCCCACCCCCTAGGAAAGCTGATTTATCTGTGGAAGTGCTAAGGATCTCAGAATATTGTTTCCTTAATGAGATCCACACTTGTCTTTCCTAGAAGTTTCTCCGTGAAGACACTGAGAAGCGCTTGTCCACTTTCTGACGCCAAACTCAGGAGAGCATAGCTTTCTTCTTTCCTTCTGTCTCTTTTCTTTCAGATGGTGGCCAAAGCCCAGTCACACTTTCCCAGCATTCTGGGCTTTCTCAGTTGTCCTTTGAGCTCCCCTACTCCTTTGGTCTGTCATGTGCCTGCTTGCTGACCTCCATTGCTAAGTCATGCCAACTTCGCAGGACCTGACTTCAAAGGGCATAGCTTTTTTTCTTTTTCTTTTTCTAGATCTCTTAACTCCTGTAAACTGTGGAGATCAATAGCTTGTTGGCCTTATTTTTCTCTTAGACTAATGAAATTAACTTCTTTCTGAGTCTATTTCTGAATGTTTTTATTAACAAGACTAAGAACCCCCTTTCCAGCTTTGGTCCGGGCAGAATGGCTCTGGCAAAGAAGAGTGGTGAGAGGGAGGGCTGTTCCTCCAGCAACAAGGTGGTGACCCAAGAACACGCCATCAACAATCACAAGCCCATCCATGGAGTGGGCTTCAAAAAGCGTGCTTCTAAGGCACTCCAAGAAATGTAGAAATTTGCCACGAAGATGTGCACTCCAGAGCCGGGTGTGGTGATGCACACCTTTAATCCCAGCACTCGGGAGGAGGCAGAGGCAGGTGGATCGCTGTGAGTTCAAGGCCAGTGAGTCCAGGATAGTCAAGGCTACACAGAGAAACCCTGTCTCCAAAAAACCAAAGCAAACAACAACAACAAAAAGATGTGCACTCCAGATGTGCACGTAGATACCATGCTCAATAAAGCCAAAGGAATAAGGAATGTTCCATATCGCATATGAGTATGTTTGCCCGGGAAAACGTAATGAAGATGATGATTCACCAGACAAGCTCTATGCATTGGTAACTTACATGCCTGTTACCACATTCAAAAATCTACAGATGGTCAATGTGGGTGAGAAGCAACCTGCTGAATGTCAAATAAAGTTGCAGAACTGCAAAAAAAAAAAAAAAAAAAAAAAAAAAGACTAAGAACCCTAAATGAGAATCCCTTTTTGGGATTTCCCCAGTAATGTAGGGGTGCTCTGCTTCATCATTCTCTTTCTTATTCCCTTGAGACCAGGTCTCTCACTGAACCTGGAGGTCATGCTTTCAGCTAGACTGGTCAGCAGTAAGCCCCAGGGCTTCTCCTGTTTCTCCCCTGGAGTTAGAGCTATGCTGGGCCGTACCTGACTTTGTTTGAGGGCTAGGGATCAGAATTCTGGTTGTCACGTTTGCACAGCAAGTGTGCTTTACTCCCTGAGCCACCTCTCTGCTCCAAGTTCTTTAAGTATTAGCTAGCCCTTACTAGAACCCGGGAGATGCTCTTTACCAAGGCATAAAGCAGCATTTAGCTCCAACTGATCTTCCTCAGCATGTGTGAGAGCCAGGTAAGACTGCATGCTCAGGCGCCAAGCATCTCAAGAACAAATCTTGAGATAGCACCAGATAGATTTCCAAAGTGGCTGTACTAGTTTGCATTCCCACCAGCAATGAAGGAATGTTCCTCTCTCCCCACATCCTCGCCAGCGTGTGCTGTCATTTGAATTTTTGATCTTAGCCATTCTGATGGGTGTAAGATGGAATCTCAGAGTTGTTTTCCACAGTTGAGTGGAGAGTGGGGTATGACTTTCACACGTACTCTGGTGCCTCATATTTGACCGTGTCCCCTGGAGGAGGAGACCTGGTGGCACTCAGAGGAAGGATAGCAGGTTACCAAGAAGAGACTTGATACCCTATGAGCATATACAGGGGGAGGTAATCCCCCTCAGGAACAGTCATAGGGGAGGGGAATAAGGGGAAACTGGGAGGGAGGGAAGAATGGGAGGATACAAGGGATGGGATAACCATTGAGATGTAACAAGAATAAATTAATAAAAAATTAAAAAAAACACATGATCATGGTTACTGAATAATGACAGTCCAAGGTTATCCTCTGGCCTCCAAATGCATGCACAGAACAAATCCTGCTTCTCTTCTCTTTCTGCAAGCTATTCCTCGGCACAAGAACCAAGTTTCAGCCCCTTTGTATCTCATAAACTCTCTTGCCCGGATGTATCCATTGGCTGTGTTCATGCACACCCATCTGCTGTGTTTGTTTGCTTCTCTAAGGAAGAGCATCTTTGTGCAGAGTCTGGGCGGGGGTGGGAGGGGTGTGGGGATAGGGGTAGGGGAGGGGCGGTGGACTGGCGGACAATAGGAGCAAGCTGAGGAGTTCTTCCCAGCTGCAGAGCTTTTTCTCCTAAAGTAAATGATTTCATGTGCTGTTAGGTGGATTAATTTCTATCCGAGGACCACACACTTTAATTACATTAGGCATTAGGCATTAGGAATTACATCTACATTAGGAAGTCTAATCTTCCTTTGTGCATTTGTTCTTTCTCTGGTTTTTTAAGGATCATCATGTTAACAGCACGCAGTTCCACTGGAACCACATGGGAAACTTAAGCTAGGATTTAAGTCGGCCTTTTAAATCTGATCGTTTAGATAGCTGGCCTCCTTTGATGCCACCACACTAGTCTGGCAGTTGTTTTTATAAATTTGTAAGCAACAAAGTCACAGATTGTTGCATCGCGCCCCCTAGCGGCGTTTTCCTTCAGCCTCAACTCCTCCAGCGCTCCGGTGAAGCTGGCTGGGCGAAGGCTTGTTCTTTCTCCATCAGGTCACCTTGAGAGAGGTGGGGAGAGAGGTGGGCGCCTGTGCGGGGCAGAGGGGAGCCAGGTTCTTATGCTCTCTGCGGGGAAAGAGAGCCCCGGGCTTGAGGAAGTGCAAGGTAGCCAAGCGCGCTTGGCCAAAAATAAGACAGCGGAGAAACAAAGAACTAGGTTTTAATTCATATACTAAGTCTGGCATTGAGTAGAGTCTGAGCTAAGCTGAAAAAGGAGAGATAAAGAGAAGCCTAAGAAAACGGAGGAAAGGACAAAAGGCTCGGGGCTAAGAAGATAAAGGGGACAAAAAGGCACTCCCCACTCGGGGGACCGGACCCCGGGTTTTTTAAGCCCTGGGTTGTAGATTGCAGGAGGCATACCCAGGATTATCCCCGAGGGCCTGCTTCGGGAGTGGATCCTCTTGTTAATTCGGGAGCATCTTTGAAGTGTCTTACTGAAGGGAACCAGGATTGTCACACCTTTTTGCCAAGTGGGATTTTATGGTTACTCTCTGGAGACAGGTAAGACTTGCTTTTCCAGAGTTGCTGACTCAGACCTATGCCCAGAAAAGTCCCACAACAGATGTTGACTTGAGTTAATTTAAGGGAGTTATTGGAAGTCCATGGGCGGGGCTACTCAGTGATGGGAGCTGCGAGAGTCAGACACCAGGAATGGAAAGAGCTGTGAAAGGTGGCTGTTACGAACCCTAACAATTCTCTTTAATCCAGGTAGAGAGGAAAGCATGCCATCTCTGCATGGCTGCCTCCTCCCAGATATTCCTGCTGTCTGTGTCTGAACCCCTGAGCCAGCTTCTCTCTTGAGCTTCGGTTGGTCGGTCACATGCCTGGCCCTTGGTCCTGTTGAGTCAGGGAGGGCCAGGTCTCTTTCCTTCAGCTTCTGGAACGCAGCGTGGCCACCGGGAAATATGTCCCACCGACATCCTGCGCATCACGGATGCATGAGCTCCAAAAGGCCACCTGGATGTTCTTAAGGAGCCAGAACATTGTCAACTCAAGGCAGCGTATTTCTACCAGCCGACAACTAAATTGTGGGAGCAAGGGATCAAAGATTTAGGATGTGACAAAATGGGGAGGGAAGTGGAAGAAAATAAGAGTGGGTAAAATAATAGAAAATATTCTCTCAAAAGATTGTTTGGCCTCAGATAACATATTCCTGCCGGCCACTGTGGCTTTTTTGCCTCTAACTGTACTTCTCAACCTTCCTATTCCTGTGACCTTTTAATACATTTTTTCAGGATGTGGTGACCCCCATTCATAAAACTATTCCATCACTACTTCATAACTGTAAACTTGCCACTGTTGTAAAGCGTAAGGTAAATATCTGATATGCGGCCCCCGTGGAGATCCTAGCTGCCCTGGAACTCTCTCTGTAGACCAGGCTGGCCTTGAACTCACAGAGATCCTCCTGCCTCTGCCACCCAACTTCTGGGATTAAAGGCATGCGCCACCACATCTGGCTCATAGCTATGAACTGAAACCTCCATGATATCCTAGAGGAAGAGGTGCAAGAATCCGTTGGGTTGGTAAACGTACCATTTGCAATGAGATGTGAGTTGGTTTTCTCCCCACTGTGGTCATATGTCTGACATGAAGCTAATAGAGAGGAGGAGAGGTGTGTTTTGGTTCATAGCTCAAGGGTGTAGTTCCTAATGTCGGGGAGGTGCCAGCGGGAGTGTCTCTTAGCTGTGCCATCAGCAGTGTGAACTGCTGAATAAACCTCAGGGTAAAGGAACAGGAAGCTTAGCTGGGTCAAGCTCCAGACCTCAAGTTCGGACCCCTGCTCCAGTGACCCCCTTCCTATAGCTAGGTTCCACCCCATGAAAAATGTCTCTACCTGAGGACCAAGTGCACATATGAACACACAAGCCTGTGGGGACATTTTACATCCAGGCTGTAACAGACGGCGCACTCTACCTCCCTGCTGGAGACAGAAACGCCAGCGTACGAGGCCCTTCAGGACCCTGCCCTATCACCTCTTTATCTGGATGTATGGCTCCTTTTATAACATTCCTTGTTGTAAAGCTGTGGACAAAAAGGGGGTTTGAGGTTCAGAAACATTGACATTATCTAGTCACATAAACCCACTTATATTAATTATAAGCTTACATGCAGGCCTTTGAATGCCGGGTTCCTTACTGTAGCATATATGAAACAGAAGACGGGTGGAGATGGTGTAAGAGGAGCAGGTCAGGTCTAGAGATTAAATATTGATTTTTCCCTCCTGTTTATAAGTGGATACTGTTATATATGAGTATCATTATCATATTTATTATTAACCAAGACCACATTTATTATACATAACAAAGTCCCATTGTATGATTTTCAGCAGAGGGTGCAGGAGAACGGTGACAATGGTATTGCTTCTTTGACGTAGTCTATTTTTATTTATTTACTTATTTACTTTTGAGACAGGGTCTTCTTATGTAGCTCTGGCTGGCCTGGAAATCTCTCTATAGATCAGACTGGCCTCAAATTCATGGAGATAGCCCTGCCTTTGCTTCTTGAGTGCTTGTACTACAGGCGTGTGCCATCATGCTTGGCCCTTCCTCCTGCCTTCTTGGAGTCT
Source organism: Acomys percivali (assembly GCA_907169655.1). Classification (NCBI taxonomy): domain Eukaryota; kingdom Metazoa; phylum Chordata; class Mammalia; order Rodentia; family Muridae; genus Acomys; species Acomys percivali. The sequence continues at coordinate 106,543,468 of OU015752.1, read as the reverse complement.
CATTCTACTGTCTTTATGCTTTGAATGAGACATTCAAATGAAGTGCATTGCAATTAACTTATGTTAAATGGAGTCTAAAACTGAAAGAAAATGAATCATTAAATACTTGAGTTTTAGCCGGGCGTGGTGGCACACGCCTTTAATCCCAGCACTCGGGAGGCAGAGGCAGGTGGAGCGCTGTGAGTTCGAGGCCAGCCTGGATTACAAAGTGAGTCCAAGACAGTCAAGGCTACACAGAGAAACTCTGTCTCGAAAAACCAAAATAAATAAATAAATAAAAATAAATAAATAAATAAATAAATACTTGAGGGTTTTTTTTTTTTTTTTTAATTTCTTCCAGACAGGGTTTCTCTGTGTAATAGTCCTGGCTGACATGGACTCACTTTGTTTTTTGTTTTGTTTTGGTTTGGTTTGGTTTTTTCGAGATAGGGTCTTTCTGTGTTAGCCTTGGCTGTCCTGGACTTGCTTTGTAGACCAGGCTGGCCTTGAACTCACATCGATCTGCCTGCCTCTGCCTCCCGAGTGCTGGGATTAAAGGCGTGTGCCACCACGCCCGGCTCATGGACTTACTTTGTAGACGAGGCTGGACTCAAACTCACATCGATCTGCCTGCCTCTGCCCTCTGTGTGCTGGGATTAAAGGCGTGTGCCACCACGCCGGCTAAATACTTGAGTTTTAAGTACCAGTCTCATAACAGAGTTCAGTTGAGAAACAAAGCTTCCCTGGTGATAGAGTGTGGAGTTAATTGTGGACATAAGCTCTTACAAGGCCACCGGAGCTACTTAGGTCACCTGTGTCTGGTGTTGGCCTCTCTGAAGGGTGCTGAGACTAAAGTCAGCAGAACCAACAGATGGAGGATGGAGGGAGTAAGGCAATGTGGGAACTGGTAGGAATAATCTAGAACCAGTCGGGTCTGGGTTAGGCTATCCAGGTTTCCTTCTCTCTCCCCTCACAGTTGATGGAAAGGAAATGACAGGCATCTTGCTGTGGTGTCTGTGAGTCTGTAATTTTCACTTGCCCAAAGGAAGTTTATCAAGCAGCCTATGCTAACTGAGGCTACAGGTGGCATGTTCCATATGATAGTCACATATTAACTAAAGGGCCCGATGCCTGGGAGAAGAGATAAGCGATTCCTGTAGGTGCATACTATGGGCTGCCCGGCACGTACACGGTCATTCTGAAACCTGTAAGAGAGGAGCTCCACTTTGCCTCATGCTCTGAACTCCCCTCAGAGGCCCCACTGCACTGCTCTATGCATACTCACCTTGGGAAGCCAAAAGGGTCTATTGCTTCGCTTATGCTGATGCTTTAAACAAGGAGACCGTGAAAGGGCAACGCTGGGTGACAGGGAAGGGCAGAGTGCCGATGCAAGGGCATGTCAGAAAAGAGGGTATAATTTATCTTCTTCTGTCTGTTGAAGTAACAAGAACTATTTTTGCATTCCGAAGAATCCAACATGATTGCTTGTTAAAGTTGGATTTCTTTTTCTTTTCCACTGATCGTCAGTGTGACAGGGTTAAACATGAGTAGTCAATAAATACATTTTAATCTAAATTTAAAAACTTAATTTTATATAGTTAGTTTTAAATTATGCCTTGGGGTTGGAGAGATAGCTCAGAAGTTAAGAGCATTGACTGCTCTTCCTAGAGGTCATGAGTTCAATTCCCAGCAACCACATGGTGGCTCACAACCATCTCTAATGAGGTCTGGTGCCCTCTTCTGGTGGCCAAGCACACATGCAGGCAGAGTGTTGTAAGCATAATAAATAAAATAACTTTAAATTGTGCCTTTATTTCCTGAGATTACAATGTAACATAATTGTTTATCCTTCCCTTTCCTCCCTCCAAACCCTCCCATATAACCCTCCTAGTTCTCTTTCGAATATGGGCCTCTTCTTTTTCTTTTTCTCTTCCTCAAGGTAGGGTTTCTCTATGTAACCTGGCTGTCCTGAACTCGCTTTGTAGACCAGGCTGGCCTCGAACTCATAGAGATCTGCCTTACTGTGTCTCCTGAGCACTAGGATTAAAGGCATATGCTACCATGCCTGGCCTGGGTTCTTTTTTTCATTAATTTCTGTTACATACATGTGTGTGTATATATTCCTAAACACATAAATACAACCTGTTCAGTCTATCAAATACTACTTGTATGTATGTTTTCAGGGATGACCATTCTTTTTTATGTTTAAAAGTATATCAAATCATTCTACATAATGTTATTTAGTATGTAAATCATATTGCGATACATAAAATAAAGTATGGTTAAAAATAATCTCCAAGCCAGGTGTGGTGGCACACACCTTTAATCCCAGCATTTGGGAAGCAGAGGCAGGCAAATCACTGTGAGTTTGAGGTCAGCCAGGTCTACAAAGTGAGTCCAGGGCAGCCAAGGTTACACAAAGAAACCCTGTCTCCAAAAACCAAAAACCAAAACAAAATCTTGTAATATCTTATTTGTTTCTTCAAAGGACTCTTCTTGTTGTTGCCTTTGAGATGGGATGTAGTGTAGCCCAGGCTGGCCTTGAACTTGTTATATAGCTGAAGCTAGCCTTGGACTTTTGTTTATCTTGGCTTTTCATACTCAAATTATAGATGCTTGTCACCTCAGCTCCTCAAAAATATCCAAGTATTTTGCAACCAAACCCTATGAGCAGACTTACAGACAAAAGTTGGACTGTAAAGTAGAGATTAAAAAGGGAAATTATTTTTCTGAAAAACTAATATAAACTCAAAACTTAGTTCTGAGCTTTTTTTGTATAAAAAAATTTCACAATGACTCATTATTATCCTGAAAGGAGATGCATAGATAATACAGGCTGTCTACTCATACTGTTTAAAGTATTAGCTTACAATGAGGTTTTATTCATTTTCCAAACCCTTGTTTTCTCTCCTCCTTGCTCTCTTTCCCTGTGCTTGTGCATCCACAGTGCCTGTTTTCCACCTTCACGTTATCCACGTCCTCCTCATCCCGTTAAAACTCCTTTCCCCCACTACAAGTTCCTCTATCTGGTTTTATAGTCTATTTCTGCTCTCACAAACTTTATTTACATACAGACATTAAGTTAGGATCTGCATATGGGAGACAATACATGATTTCCGTCTTTCAAAGGCTGGATCACCTCACGTCATTCTGTTTAGAAGAGTTCCTTCTATTATTTCCTAGAATCTTTCATGTTTTTCTTAACAGTAGAATTCCATTGTGTATATATGCCACATTTTCATTATTCATTTCTCTGTTGATGGACAACTAGGCTGGCGTCACTTCCCTGATCTTGTGGCTTGAGCAGGAGTAAACACGGATATGAAAGCATCTCTATGGAAGAAGAGGGAGCCCTTTGGGTATATATATATATGCCCAGGAGTAGGAGCTCACCTACTCATACTTTTAAAAATTGGATACAGTATCTCAGCATGATAGATATATTAAAAGTGATAAACAGTAAAATATTATTCAAGTCTCATTTCTGTTGCTGTGATAAAAATATTTTGGTTTTTTTTTTAAAGATTTATTTATTATGAATACAGTATGATCAGATCACCTTATAGATGGTTGCGAGTCACCATGTGGTTGCTGGGAATTGAACTCAGGACCTCTGGAAGAGCAGACAGTGCTCTTAACTACTGAGCCACCTCTCCAGCCCCAAGTATCTTGGTTTTTAAAAGCCACTTAAGCCAAACGCGGTGGCACTCACCTGTAATCCCAGCACTCTGGAGGCAGAGGCAGGCGGATCACTGTTGAGTTTGAGGACAGCCTAGTCTACAAAGTGAGTCCAGGACAGCCAAGATAACATAGAGAAGCCCTGTCTAAAAAAATAAAAAATAAAATAAAATAAAAAAACTTAAAAAAAAAGTTACTTAGAGGAGAAAGGGGTTTTTGTTTCAGCTCATAATTCTAGGTCAAAGTTCCATCATATCAGGGAAGTCAGAATAGCAGGCACTTCAAGGACCACAGCTAGGGCAGAGGGAAATGAATGCATGCATGTTTACCTATGCTCAGCACCCTCTCATATACACAGCCTAGGATTCCCTGCTTATGGGATGGTGCCACCCATAGTGGGCTGGGGGTTCCCATATCAATTAACACAAGACAGTCCTCATAGGCAGGCCGACAGGCAAATCTATTCTAGTGAATCCCTCATTGAGACTCTATCCTACTGAGTCCACATTGTTTCCAGTTGACAGTTAAAACTATCTGCACAAACACTATATTTCAGCGTGTGGTGTGTCCAAGAATGACTACTGGGGGGCATAATGATGCCATTTCAAACCTATATGAATAATTATTATGAATGCAACACATACAAAAACATCCTGTTTCAAGTGTATGGATTATAGCTATTTTATTCTCACCTGCAAAGCAACCTTTTTGGGTTTTTGTTTTTTACATGGAAACCGGATGAGATATTTAAAAATGCCGATGTGGAATCCCCCTTTTTCCTTTCAGGTGGCCTATCGTCCCTGGCCTTTGTCCACATTATGTGCCAATGGCTCCTCTTGCCTCTTCATAGCATTCGTTACTGTGAAATGCGCTTGGCATTATCCAAGGCAATCATGTGCCTTTTCCATGATCCACTCATGTACTCGGGCTTATCTACACATTAAAGATGTGCATCTACTAACAAAAGATTAACAGTCTCAAAAGAGAATGCTTGCAGCAGCAGTATTCCTAATGTCCACAACTGGAAGCAGCTCAAATGCTTCTCCCCAGGGGAATGGCTAATAACTGTCCTTTATTCACACAGAAATATGCAAGTCAAAACGACAGATAGCTACCACAGAAGCCACAAATGACTATCTCAGACACACACACACACACACACATACACACACACACACACACACACACACACACACTGTGATAGAGCCAGATAAAAGAATATGCATGCCGAGCATGGTGGGGGCACACCTTTAATCCCAGCACTTGGGAGGCAGAGGCAGGTGGATCGCTGTGAGTCCGAGGCCTGCCTGGTCTACAAAGGGAATCCAGGACAGCCAAGGCTACACAGAGAAAGCCTGTCTCGAACCACTACCCCCCCCCAAAAAAAAAGAAGAAAGAAAAAGAGAAAAAGAATATGCATTATATGTCTTCAGCAGTTCAATGTCACAGCTAATGTATAGTTTAAGGTGGGGTAATGATTGCAGGGGACCAAGAACGCTTCTGTGGTACTGACAGCCTTGTTTCTTGACCTGGATGGGGTTGACTTGTGCAGAATTAGCAGGAAGGAGAACACCAAAGTCATCTGCAGGAGTAGGTTTGTCCTATTCTGCTCTCTATAGGGAAAGGGGAAATGACAGGGGGCGGGGGAGGGGATTAAAATCATAAACTCTGCCTGCATTCTCCAGCCCTCCGTTTCCTACGAGGGGAGCCTAGAAACAAAGCCAAGCCAAGAAGTAAACCAGCTCAAGCTCAAATCTTCAATCAGATCCATATAGTCTAAGCTGCATCACTGACGGCAAAATGCACCGTTCCCTCCCCCTCCCCATTTGCTCTGGATGACTGCAGTATAGATCACCTTCAAGGACAAGTCTCTTTGTGCCCTGGATAAGAGAGAAGGAACAAAGTTTAAAAAAAAAAACTTCCTAAAGTGGTTGCTTGGCCTCTCAGGTAGCCTAGAAACTGCACTCTCATAGGGGGCTGGGCCTTGAGGCCCTAGCAACCGAGCGAGCCTTTGTCGCGTCATAGCAACGCTTTCAGTCCTCCCTTTCCCAAGGCTTTTTTAGTTCAGCGACCCTGCCCAGCCCTCCATGTGCCCGAGGCCCTCGCTGTTTGGGTGGCCGTGGATTTGCCCTTCTGGCTTAGTGAGGGACAACGCTCTGGCTACGTGTTGGGGGAAACAGATTATCCGCGAGCCAGATCACCGGGGTGGGACGGCGACAAAGAACGTTTATTTAAGGAAAAATAATATCAAAACATTTAAAGACTTTTAAAGCACACCCCAAATTCCGGGCAAAGAAGGCTGGAGGGGGGAAAATCACTTTAGTGCTAACTCCATATAACAAAGAAGAGATTATCCAACGACGATCCACCACGGAGTCAATCGGGACCGAAGATGTTGGACAGGATCCCACCAGTTTTTCAGGACAAGTACAAGCAGGTGCTGCCCACACTGCCTTCGCTGAGCCAAGAGGGTGAGCGACTTGCTGTGGGGGATTTGGGGCTGAACCTTACCTTGTTTCAAGCGAGACTCAGAGCTTATTTCCCTATGGCCAAACTTGAGGCAGCTCAGGTGTTGTTCTTGTTTCGGCTCAGGGTTTCTATTTTTAAAAATGCCACACACTGCCTGAATAGTACTAAGTACTGAAAACAACCTCCCCACCTCCCCCTGCGTGGATGAAAACTCTTGTGGCTACCCAGAGAAAAGCATTCCCCTGTAGTCCTAAATAACTCCTTTTCAGAGCTCACAAAAAGGCACAGCTGCTTGTATTGTTCCTCATATCTTGCAGGTGTGTTAACGGGAACTGATGCTTTTTGTTAAACAAGTTATAATAAGCAATCTATTTTAGTAGCTTTCTTATAATTATAATTAAATTTATAATTCGCCATTATAACTTAGAGAGCCATTATAACTTTTTTAGCTATTAGAGACAAGATAAATTGGAACAAATACTGCTTCTTCACGTCCCTAGCAAAATTCCTAATTGTTCCTGTCAAGTTTTTGAAAGAAGTAGAAAAGGTAATAGTTTTATGACTTAAAAAAAATATTTTCTATCTTTTCCCCTTATATCTTCCTTCGAGTGTTTTCAAGTCCTACTGTGTGCTGAGCTCTAGAGAACTGGGTGACCAAAAGCCCCTGGATTTATAGTCAGTGGGGAAGATACCCAGTAATCAAAACACAAATAAGTGTAAATTTACATTTCAACTAAATCCTGCCAAAGAGGAGGTAGATGATACAAATAACCTTAAAATCATATTTATTTATGTTTCTAAAGACAAAGTTTCTCTATGCAGCCTTGGCTGACTTAGTAGACCAGGCTGGCCTCAAACTTATAGTGATGCCCCTGCCTCTTCCTCTGCCTCTGCCTCACTGAGCGCTGGGATTAAAGGTCTGCACTACCACACCCAGCTTTGTTTTTTATTTATATGTGTGTGTGTGTGTGTTTGTGTACGGAGCTGAACCCGGAGCCTCTACTGGAAGAGCTGCTGAGCTCACTCTCCAGCCTCACAATAAGAACTTTTGTTAAATATTTTAAAGGTTAAGAGAAAGATGTAAGGATATCTCACATATTCGTATAGCATCTGAAAATTTCAACATCCCCTAATAGAGTGGAACAGTTCTTAAAAATGATGAGCCTACTTTGAGTTTGTATTCCCCCTGTCTGGGTTAGGGTTCCTACCTGGAGTCTCGCTGTGCAGCCAGAACAGGCTGTGCACACCAGGCTGGCCTCCGACTCATAGAGCTCTCTCTGCCTGCCTCTGCTTCCTGAGTGCTGGGGCTCTCAGGTCCTGCCTGTTAGTCCTGTTAACATTGTGTTGGTTGTCTTGTGTCTTGCTTCTCCGTGTGAGCTTTAGAATGAATTTGTCGATATGTAAAACCTGGCTCGCTGGGAAGCTGAGACTATAGTAAGTAGACACATAAGATCTGGACAATGCTGAACCTTCTTATCCACAGAATGTTCTGCTACGTAGCTCTTTGATTTCCTTCATCACTTTTGTGCAGATTTTCTCATAGATTTTATACACACTTTCAAGATCCATATGTAAGTCTTTAAATTTTTTAGAATGCTAATGTTGTATTGTGTTTAATTTTTAAAAAAATATTTACTTATTTATTTATTACATATACAGTGCTCTGCTTGAATATACCCCTGGACACCAGAAGAGGTCACCAGATCTCATTATAGATGGTTGTGAGCCACCATGTGGTGCTGGGAATTGAACTCAGGATCTTTGGAAGAGCAGACAGTGCTCTTAATCTCTGAGCCATCTCTCCAGCCCAAAATTTTAAAGTCTCATTATTTATTGCAGCTATATAGAGCACTCACTTTTATCTATTAGCCTTGCTAATTATGATTTATTATGACCTCCATAATCTTGTATGTTTGAACACTTAGATACAGTAGGCGGCACTATTTGGGGACTTTGGGACATTCCTTCGAGGGTTATAGCATGGCCCTGTTCTCAGGTTGCGCTCTCTGCTTCCCAATTCACACGAGAGGCTCCTGCCACCACTGACTGAAACATCCTAATCATTGTGCCTTGTCTGTCATGACGGCCTACACCCTGAGTCAAACCAACCCTCCCCTACCTGCTTTCTCTTGTTGACTATAGAATACACCGAGAGCTTGCAGTAAACCTGACCATGGGCTGCATAGACTTTTGGAACTGGCTTACAGGAGGCATGTAGAGAAGTTCTGAGGTGTGTGTTAGAGAAGCTTCTAGAATGATGTTTTCTGGGCATAGTGGGTCACTCTGGTAAGAGTTTGAAAACCAAAACATAGGTAGGAATGTGGAAAATAGGAGATGCTCTTGAGATTCAAGAGAATCAAGACTCTCAGGAATTGAGTGACAGGCCATTTGTGTCGAACTCTGGGAGGAAAGGTGGTTATGTCCCACCCAGGTGCCGGAGACGTGAGTGAGGATGGCTCTAAGAAGGGCAGATTGATTTACTCGGTGGCAGGAGGTTCAAGATGGGGTAACATTCACCAATGCCATGGTCATCGCTCACCGATTGTTAACTTGATTTACAGTGAGAAAGTAAAGAAAAAAAAATAGAGTAGAAAAGTGATAGAGACCATCCAGTCTTGTAGCAAAAGATTAGAAAGTGTTCAAGTTTGCTACAATTGTTGCAGACATTACCATCATTAAAGAAAATCCAGCTGTGTCTGTGCTGTGACAGTGTGGACACCGACCACCACCAGAGCAACTCATTGAAGGCTCTAGGGTGTGAGAAGGCAAGCTCGTTTGAAAGGTGTTCTAAAAATATCATGAAAGTGGTGTCCTCCGGGTTTCAGAGAACCGTCTTTCCCTTTCTCTTCTCCCCATCTCTAGTTTTATATTTGGCTACACAGTTTCTTTCACAACAAACATTCCCATTATGAGGTAGCATTGCACGAAGGTCAAATCACTGTGGCTGCTTGATCTTGAACTTGGACTTGGAACACCTCCAAAACTCTGAGCTCAATACACTTCTTTCCTTTATAAATCAGTCACCTCAGAGATTTCATTGTACTAATGCAAAGTCAGTGAACACACTAGTTTTCTGAGTCTTTTTTTGTGGAGAGGAGTGCTGGATTTTGTCAAATGACCAGACTTCCTTTTTTTTTTTTTTTTTTAAGCCTGACGTCATAGATCACATTTAACTCTATTTTTGGATGGGGTTGAAATCATTTTCATTCTGCCATTTAGTGTTAATCTTTTTAAAACTTGCTTGTCAAAACAAATTGTTTAGAAATCCTAATTGGTAACATTTACAAATCTATTCTAATTGAATTGCAGAGGCTTAGAACCCCTTTCTCCAGTAAGAAATAGCAAACTTCAGTTTAAATAATTAACTCTACTTGTATGTAACTCTGCCTGTCCTACTGTACTGAATAAAACATTACCACAGACATGGATACATCTCAATGAACAAAGACCACTCATATTCCCAGTTAAATCAAAGAGTTTTCATCAGGATTTAGTTACAAGGTACACAGTTTTTTCTGGCCTGGGTTAAGCCATTTTCTCTGGTATGGATAACTTACCTGAAATTTGAACTGCATGTTATGTTTAGTCATAAACTATCAGTTTTGACATCATAATTCTGAAATTTCTCCATGTAAATCAGGAGAGTGAGATTTTTGTCAGTGAGTTAGTAACATTTTTGTTGACAATGAGATTTTTAACTCAGCATATAGTTAGAATTGATCAACAGACATCATAATTCTATTTTGATTTGAAGGCTTCCTATTTATTTTTTCTTGAACTCAGTCTAATTCTCCTTATTCTAACTCCCCAAAACTAGCAAACTTAACAAAATAGAAAATTATGTCTGTGTTGAGCTCACTATCCTAAGTCTAATCATATGTTCCTGGTGGTCATTTCTAATTAGGACCTTCTTGCAGATCAAGAAGGCAAAGTTTTAATTATTAAGATAAAAGGCTAAGAAAATCATTTGATCATTTTTATTGGGCTGCCACTTGGGGACATGGATAAAGCTAGGGACAGAAAGGCCAATTCTCTTACTAGGCAAACAGTCATTATTTTCTCTTAATGGTTTAAACTGCTCACTAAAGCAGGAAGATTATGGCCTTTAATTCTGGTATATCATGGTTGTAAAGTACTTTTTCTAACAATGTGGGAGGAAACAGGTGAGTTTGGTGGATAGGAAGCAGCTAAGGATTGAACTCTGGGCTTCATGCACATAAGCATTCTACTACTGAGTCTCACTCTTCTGTTGTAGTACTGGGGGTTGAACCTAGCGCCTCCTACCCACTGGGTGAGCACTGCTCACTGAGCCACATTCCCCAGCCTCTCATCATTATTATTAAAGTCATAGCTTTGGAACTTATAGGCATTAGCTTTAGCTAACAGGAGAGTTAATTTTGGGGAATGACTTTATCTTCTGTTAGTTCTATATGAATTAGAAGTTACTACCATTTAATCATTACTTTCATATTTATGCTTTTGTTTACTAGGATTAAACTACTATCACATGGTTGCCCACGTAACTTGTTTTCATTTTCCTTTGGATTTCAGAAGTCTCCACTATCTGGGGGAATGTTTCAGATTTTGTGGAACGGCAGCTCACTATGCACAAGGTAGGCTTTACTCTCCAATTTCAACACAGTAATCCTAGAGCCATTTCTTACGTAGACTTGCATATTTCGCTGGGAATAGTGAAGTAGGTTTCAAAGCCATTCTGTCTTGTTTTTAGTTTTATTTTATTAGAAATCATCCCCTTTTTATTTTTATTCTTTGAAACACGTAGCATTGCTGGCAAGCTGGATATTATCCTTAGACAATGCATCTGTAAATCTTTCTCATTTAGTGGTACAGAGAGCACAGGCTGCTCAGTCTGTGTAAAGAAACTAGATGAGGCCTATTTGTAGCTGAACAGTTCCTGACATGCATGTAGGAGTTCTGACTGTTCTGCCATTTTGCTGGGAATAACTTGTGATTGGAATATATAAATACTGAAACTAAATTTAGCTAGTGCAAAACAAGGAATTGCCTATGGTTAGTAGACTCTTCCTTCAGGGCAAGTCTTGGGCTTAAATGCTGTAGAACTAGGTAGGGATTTTGGGAGGAGCCTGGAGGGACTTAAGAGGTGGTGGAACTTTTATATCCTGCTCATATGTCCTACGTATGATAGTCTATGGCTGACTGAACCCTTTAATGGCACTGTGTGTGCTGTCCTTTTTGTCTCCTTTCCTCTCAGGGAGTTCAGATTCCTGGACTTGGAACTTTCACGTTCACGAGGCAGACGCTTGAGGTGGGAAACAAGTCTATCCTGGTGCTGAGGCCGGTGTTCATCATGTCTGAGAAGTTAGTGCAGACCCACGGACTCAAGCAAAACAAAGTGTTTTCTCCTGGTAAATCCGTTTAACAGTTGAGATTCTCCCCCCCCCCTCCCGCCACCCACCCAGAAACTTATTGGCCTGTGAAGACAAATTGAAAGGGTGAAACTTGGCCAATGCTGCATTAGTTTCTGGTTTGAGAGCCTTGTGTTTTGTATGGTACTTTTGGCAGAATGTGGAGTCAGGGTGGGAAAATTGAAGTCTTCCTGAAGCTCAGTATGTTTACTTTTTAAATATTTATTTTAACACGTGTGTGTGTGTGTGTGTGTGTGTGTGTGTGTGTGTGTGTCTTGTGCCACAGGATGCATGTGGAAGTCAGAGGACAACCTCTGGGAATCATTGCTTTTCTTTTTACCATGTAGGTCCTAGGGATTGAATTCCGATCCTCAGATTTGGTGGCACATGGCTTTACTTGATGAGCCATCCATCCAGCTTCTGGAGTCCATTTTAGACACTAATAACTTAAGAGGCAGGCATGGGAAGACTGAGTTCATTTAAAAACCATGTGACAGAATTCTACAGGCTTGTTAGACTCATGTTTCAGATTCTAAGAATTTAAAAGTGGCTTTAAAGAAGAGAAATCTAATTTAAGGTCTCTGGGTAACAACAACAACAACAAAAACTTGGTCAGTTAGTTGTGAGAAAAATAATGTCTTTCTATCATGTATATAATCTAAATTATTAAAAACTAAAATTTAATAATGCTGCACTTAATGTGTATTAACTTACATATTTCTAAAAATATCCTAAAACAGTCCTTACTTATTTCCTTTCTTCTTCCCTCCTTCCTTTCCTTTCCTTTCTTTCACAAATGTTTATTGAGGGCCAACTCTACAGACTCTAAAACTGCAGTAGTGAACAAAAGAAACACCACCCATGTTGTATTTACACACTTACATCCAGCCTCAGTGTGGGCTTCACCATACCTGCTGTGGCTGCTTATCCACTGTTGGGGGCTGAGAGCCCAAGGGCTGTGTTCTCATAGTATTTTCTAGTCTTCAGTTGCATCACATTCAGATGTGGTTAGAGAGAAATGGTCTACCCTTGGCAGCAGGGGTAGAAAACCTGTAATGTTCCTTTAACTTTCCAGGAAGTTGATTTTCAGGGTAGCTCTCTATGAAAAGGAGAGAGCGAGTCAGGAGTCCAGGTGCAGTGGCTCATCCTGGAATTCCTGTACTTGCAAGGCTGAGGCAGGAGGATAGCCACAAGTCTGAGGCCACACTAAGGTATACAGTGAGTTCCAGTTGGGCTGGGCCTACAGAGTGAGACCCTGTCTCAAAACCAAACAAGAAAAAAAAATACTGGAAAAACAAAACAACTATGCTTAGAATTTACTTTGCATATATTCAGTATGGTGGGTTTGACACAATTTTGCCTTTCACCTAAAATTTTATATTTCATCAAACAGTATGAAAGGAAATCAAGATAAAGTGAACTTCTTTTAAAAAATACATTTGCTTTAGAATTAAGAGTTTATTCTTTACCTTGGATCTTGTATCATAATCTTATAAAGTAGTTTGGCTCTCCAACTCATTTTTTACAGTGTGTAAAAACTTCAGAATTAAGTAGTTGAAAAGAACAACACTGTCTATATCTCAGATTCAGAGTTAAAATTACTCATTACTAACTAAGTAGATAATCAACTCCCTAGAGCAGTTTTCGGTAATCAGAAAGATGTGTTTTTTACGTCAAAGCTCTCAGGATTTAGTGATGCACAGCAGCCTTGGTCAGAACTGGACCAAATATGACGTATAGGAGAGCAGGCCTGTCTCCAGAAGGGGAGTTTTGCCAGCAGAGAAGCCATGGCACGATCTATCAGGAATTGTACGAACATGGCAAGAGTACAAGATGGAGTGAAGCCTGTTAGGACCATCCTGGGCACGTCTATGTGGCCAGGACTGAGGACTGTGGCAAATTGAAGGGTTATAATTATGACAAAAATAGTAGGTATAGATCACTTGTGTGGTAAGAATCCTGGGACTCATTCTCTGGGATGTAGGTGCTATTTAAAAAAACAAAACAAAACAAAACAAAACTCATTTTGGTTTCTTAATCCCGTACCTCCATTCTCCACCCTAATCCCTTCCAATACCCCAATCCCAGGTAGGAGAGAAATTTTAGTGGGGAGAAGGGGCAGAGGTCTGTTTAGCTACTTCCTGCTCGTTAGGGTTGTTGGGCTCCTTGAGGCAAGACCAATCTTCGTTTCAGGATTTCTCCAATTTTTTTTCTTGTCAAACTACATCAACAGTAACCAGGAGCAGCACCCACCTCGTTTCTCAGAGCTTCCCCTCAGAGCTTCCCCTCAGAGCTTCCCCTCAGAGCTTCCCTCCACCCCCACCCTCACCCCCACCTCCACCCCCACCCCCACCCCCACCCCCACCCCCACCCTCACCCTCACCCCTGTCTCTCACTGAGCTCTGGCGTTTATTCCCTCTTCAGAGTCCTCAGAATTAAATTATCTGCAGCTGACAAAGAGCCTCTCTCAGAGCCAACATAAGGCAAACAGTTTGCTGCTGTCTACAATCTGAATCACACCTATTCCACACCTGGGGTTAAAACACAAACATGTTTATGTAACATAACTGAGTTCTTTTAAAGACACCAAAACTTTTTTCACTACGCTGGGAACTACTGACAGGTTTGCAGCTGTACATTTTTTGGGACTTTTTTAAAGCTTAGGTAGAGCGCTTTGGATTACAGCAAGTTGGTGAAATAAGACAAACGCTGGAGTGGAGGCGGCCAGTAGTGAGGAAGGAATAGAAGCTAGTTCAGGTGAGAGCTGATGGGACTAGGTAGGAATGAGGGAAGTTATTTAGAGTTACTCGAATGGGGGAAGTTAATTAGAGTTACTCAGATTTCCTGCCTGGAGAACAGAGGATGCTCGTGGTCTTGGGTAATGTAGCAAGCTCATTTTGAGGCACTTTGAATCTGGCATTCTCCTAGGGACGTTTACAAAGAGGTCAGTGACCCCAGAGCTCAGAAGAGACGTGGAGAACACCGACCTAGGTTAGAATAAGTTTACCTGGAAGAGGGTATGAGGAAGCAGATGAGGATAGTGTCCTGTGGACCGACAAACCCTCCCAAATCCACAACACATGGAAATCAAGACAACTTCTCAAGTTCCTCAGTATAATTAGGAATAAAAGAAGAGAGAAGCCAGAAAGTAGAGCAAGGAGGAAGTTGGAGAACCATGGCATGAGAGGACACGATGGACAGGTCACTGAAAGGTCATGAGAGGAGAGATGTGCAAGTATCCACTGGCTCATCCACCATGATGTAAGTGGACTGGAAGACTGGCTGCAGAGATGCAATGGTGGGGTATGGGAGAGCGTGCAATCCAACCGTCTGTTTTAAGACTCATGCATTAGATGGATGCAGAGGGACATAGAAAAGAACCAGTGCTCATTGAGCAAGAGCATGGGCTGATGTAGTGAAGGCCACGTCTGGTAGAACTGCTAATTCTGGTTTTTGTTTTTGTTTTTTTCTTTTCTTTTTTTCTTTTTTGAGTTTTCGGGACAGGGTTTCTCTGTGGTAGCCCCGGTTGTCCTGGACTCTGCTTTGTAAACCAATCTCGCCTTGAACTCACAGAGGTCCACCTCCCTTGGCCTCCTAAGTGCTGGGATTAGAGGTGTGCACGACCATGCCTGGCAAACTGCTGATTCTTATCATTCAGCAGTAACGGGGCATTTGAAAGAGTGATTTGTGTTAAGTGCGTGCCTGGAGTATGCCTCTCTTGGTCTTGTTCCTCTCCCAGTGGACCTTGTTACTGCTGTTTGCCATGGTCCTCTCCATCCTCTTTGGTGTTTACTTTTTCCCTAATCTGTGGCCCTTGCCCAGCTCCTACACCAATTCTAGTCCAATAGATTCTTGCTTCTTTCATGGTAGATACAATCTCATTCATTTGCCTTGTCATTTGTGAGCTCTTTGGAAAGGAGGAGCACTTTCTGCATCTTGTCTACTCTGATACCTTTGTATAAGACCTTTAGTGTCATCAAAGATAACATCCAGGGAAGAAGGCTATCTTTTCAAACAGTTAATATTTACAAATACTTATAATTATCTAAAGATGATATGGCAGTCAGAAGACATTCATAAATGGGGTTGCAGAGTGTCCTGAAAGATGAGGGAGCGGAAAAACCTCAGAAAACTGTGCATAGAGGAGAAACATCTCACCTCTGCTCCCTAGAGAAAACCAAATCCTTGTTTAGATTATTTAGATAATTATTTTTATTATGAGCAAAGTGCATTATAATTTTAGATGAAATTGTACTGATTAGCATGTTTTAATGACCAGATATATTCATTTTTTGCAATGATATTACAAGTATAAGGGGAAAATATGGATAATTCTGTCTTTCAATGTCAAGAATCTGGTAATTAAAAGTGTATGCAATATGTTTTTATTTTATTCTTTATTATGTGTCTTTAGTATAATTTCCTTCCCCTTGCTCTGTCTTTTTCTTCTCCAGGTGATATTCCAGTTGTCCCACTTAATTTTGTCATGATATCCCTGGAAGGTCCATTTAACAGGGATACAATAGAAGGATGTGTTAAGGAGACATTACTCTTTTTATCACGATCCATTTCTGTCAAACAAAGCGTGGAGTTCACATTCAAAGGAATTGGGGTCCTTTCGATCAGAGACAGCAAAGTGAAGATGAGATTTTATAAGGACTTCCTTTGTACCGTGGATGGAAGTGGCACCTTGACTAAAGCCCTTGCAAATGTAAATTGTTTTCTTCTAACTTTTCCTGCTTTCATTTCTATTGCTGTGATAAGATAGCCTGACAAAAAGCAACTGAAATGGGTTTGTTAGCTCACATTGGCAGGTTACCCATCCATGAGAGCAGGTACCTCAAGGTGGCAGGAGCTTAAAACAGCTAATTGAACCACACCTACAGTCTGCCCTCTGGGGCAGTTCAGGGACCAAAACTAGGGAGTGATGCTACCCACTTTCAGTCTGCATCTTTCCACATTAACAGAGGAAATTGAGATAGTCCCACCCCCCATCCCCCACACCCAGGCATGCCCACAGGACAATTGAACTAGAAAATTCCTCAGAGACTGTCTTCCCAGGAATTCTATATCAGACTAAGTTGACAACTAAAATTAGCCAACACATAACCCCTCTTTCCAATCTGTGGTTCTGAATCAAATGTGGGTGTGCTGTCATTAAGAAAGTCTATTCAAGATAGGCATAATGTTGTGTGTCTTTAATCCCAGCACTTGGGAGGCAGATGCCAAGTTGGATGGCCAATTGTGAGTTGGAGGCCATTTTGGTCTACATAGTGAGTTCCAGGACAAGCTAGGGCTATGCGGAGGAGAGACCCTGTCTCAAAATGCCCTCTCTGCCTCCACAAATACCATACAGACAAACAATAAAAAAAAAAAGAAAAAAAAGAGAAACTTGTGTTGATATATTTTAAGTGTGTGGAAATGTGTGGCCATAGATGGCCAGTTTCTTGACAAGTAAGATGAAGGACTTAAACCAAATCTTGAATCAGTGTTAACCAAGGAGTGAAAAAGCAACAGAAACCCTTAATTCTAGACATTTTATAGTACCTCATTGCTGACAAAGCTCTTCTGTGTGCATTATTCATTTGGCTCTCAAAATGCCAAAATATTTTTGCTTGTTATGTTTGTCTGTGTATGCGTGTTTAATGTCCCTGGAGGCCAAAGGAGGACACCAGATCCCCTGGGAATGGAGTTAGAGACAATTGTGAATGCCTGTGTAGGTACTGGGAGTGAAACCAAGGTCCTCTGGAAGACTAGCCAGTGCTCTTAACTGCTCGGCCATCTCCCCAGATCCATACTATTAGTTTTTAGTTACAGTGTTGTAAAATCCATTTCATAACTGTCACCATCGTTGTTAACCATTAAGTAGCTGGTATGATGTTCATGCTAAGCTAGATACAGCAGGGGTTGAAGAGGCGAAGGAACAGCCGGTAGCATTCATCCAGTGGTTAATGGGCCTCTGTAGACCTCTGGGTACTAATAAAGATGATAGGAATTAATTGAATCATCACAGAATCATAAATAGCACAAGCTTGATTTTCTTTCCTTTCTTTCTTTCTTTCTTTCTTTCTTTCTTTCTTTCTTTCTTTCTTTCTTTCTTTCTTTCTTTCTTTCTTTCTGAGACAGTGGCTCTCTGTGTTCACCATAGCTGTCCTGAACTTACTTTGTAGACCAGGCTGGCCTCAAACTCACAGTGATCCCTCTGCCTCTATTTCCTGAGTGCTGGGATTAAAGGCGTGTGCCGCCATGCCCAGCTTGATTTTTTTTTTTTTTTAAACAATGGAAAGACTATGAAAATGGCCGGTCCATTTCTCCCTTCATAGACCTCTATAGTGGGGACTGAGGAGGTGGGGCGGTGTGTGAGGAGGCTCCATGGAGTTTTCCACACAACCTTATTTTTACACAGGATTGGTAAGAGGGACCACAAACCAGTGTGTGGAAATGAAAACTATGAGAATTTAGATGAGTTTAGACCTGGAGCTCTGGGTTAATCAGGATTCCTTAACAAACGTCACTCACTCTGTGAACACCATGAAATATGGGGGGAGTGGTAGTTTGACTGGCAGATGGTCTATAATTTAAACCTGAGTATGGTCCTGTAAAATAGTCCTCCAGGGAACTTTATGTGCATATTTTGGTGATTAAATTTAAGGTCTTTTGTAGGCAATATCATCCACTCGGAAATAATTGTGCATATTAATCAGCAGTAATAATGTGATTATTATATAAAGTGATAACTACAGTAGCTCTTGCTTGTGTGTTCTTGTACACATTTCCATAAAATGTGGGGTTCAAAATCTCCACTAAAATTCTGCAGTGCAGCTCCAATTGTTACCCCCACAAGCCTAGTGCCTGGAGATACATAGCAGTTAGCTGCACACAGGGAGACAAAAGCTTACTTCAAAGACTTTCTCTGAACAGCATAATTTTAATGTCCTGTGGGTCAAGAGTGGAATCTGAACTGTGCTCACCTGGTGCTTTCTGGACGTTTGCTCAATTTCCAAAGAAGTCTGGAAGAAACTCCAATTCTTAGGGGGACTTTGTTGAAGGAGGCCACACTTACTGGACTTTAAGCACCAAATCAGTGTAAAGAGCACAATGGTAGCATTGTTTTGGAGGCAGCCTGAGGTGTCTTGGACTGTTCTCAGTCACAGCTCAGATATGACCTCTGTCTCTGTCCTCCAGAGGCCTGGCACCATGGACTCAGTGCTGTCTAGCAGAGAGGTCTTTGGAAAGCGTCCCAACAGCGCTCTGGCCTTTCCAAGGTGAGTGCTTTGCTCTGCGGGTTAAACCAGGCACGAGTTCGGCTTGCCTATTGGGCAGTATTTGTTTTCCAAACTTATTCCTTCTTTTTTCTTCCCTTTTCTGCCTTCATCTCTGTTACTCTCATCCCCTTTCTCCTCCGTATCATCTCTGTATAAGCACCAAGAGTTTACTGCATAGATTTTCTGTGGTTAAGTTTTAGAAAACAGAACCCAAGTGATTCTGGCCCTACCTGTCACTCACCTTAGTTCCTGCAGTATTTGTAAAACTAACCTGCTAGGTTTCCTCTGCTGTCTTCCACTTCCTCCATCTTAGCCTCATTTTCTCTCAGCTCCCAGGATACCTCCTGTCTAAGCATTGACTATTATGACCGAGCATGCTGATGCTGTGTCCTCAGGAGGATGGAGGGTGTTCCTGGGGCAGCTGCTGGCAATGATAATTATAACAATAGCAGTAGTAGTTGCTCTGTGGAGCAAGTGTTCATCTGTTAGGTACTTTCTCAGTAGTATTATAGTCAGTCTTCATTATAATCATATAATATACATCTTGTGAATTTTTCCATTTTATAGAGCTGCAATATCAGTTTAATTCCTTTTTTATTTTAGACAAATGAGATAAAAATAGTGTGCTACCAAGAACAGTGAAAGACGAGCTAAGGAGGCTTGAGTTTTGTTTCCGGTTTGGCTGTTATCCATACACTGTGACTGTGTACTCTGACATTTTTGTTTGTTTGGTTGTTTTTTTTGAGACAGTGTTTCTCTGTGTAGCCTTGCCTATCCTGGAATTCTCTCTGTAGACCACACTGGCCTAGAGATCCTCCTGCCTCTGCCTCTCAATTGCTGGGATTAAACATGTGCCACCACTGCCTAGCATGCTTTGATATTCTTAATCTTTTAAAAAATATTGTTTTTATTACTTTTAATTGTGTGTGTGTGTTTAATGTAAATGAGTGCAGGTGCCCTTGGAGGAGTCAGATCCTCCTACAGCTGGAGTTACAGATGCTTGGCAGCTGCCTGACATGGGTGCTGGGAATTGAACTTGGGTCCTCTGGAAGAACAGTATAAGATTTTATCCACTGAACCACCCATCCAGCCCCTATATTCCTAATCTTGATAGCCATGCCACTGACAGCCATTCAGTTCAGGGGAAGAAACTTGGACAGTAACAGCCAACTTCATAGAGTTTTTTTTTTTATCAAATATTCATAATAATTCTGATTTCATTGTTTGGAAACACACATTTACCTGTTGCCTTTGATTCGTTTGCATTGAGTAGTTAATTTATGTGTGTATACATGTGTGGAGATGGGCATGCCAGTGTGCTATATGTATGGGGCCAGAGGACAACTTTCTTTTCATCTACCATGTGGTGCCAGGAATTAAACTTACTTAGACATGGAGGCAAGTGAGCTACTGAGCTACCTTATGTGAACTTTCTTTGACAGTTTTTTTGACTGAAACATTCTAGGGGGTTGTTTAAGGAATTCTTTATGTGTGAGAATATTGAAATAGGCATGAAAAATCAAACACTCAAAACAAATGTTAGAGTTTATTTCTGTGAAGTTTGGTCCTTGAATTTACTTAAAGGCAAACAGTCCCACTCCAGTGGTAGGGCCCTGAACTCACATCTGAGACCAAAGAAAACCTTCAGCTGCATACACCAACTGGACACTACTTCCCAAAGCATCTTTTTTGTGGGTCCTTCCTTCCTTTCTTCCTTCCTTCCTTCCCTCCTTCCTTCTTTATTTATTTATTTATTTATAAGTAAGTAAGTAAATAAATAAATAAATACATAAATGGAGAAGATGGGGAAGTGAAGAGAAGGAGGAAGAGGAGAAATGGTGATTGTAGGCTGCAATCTGGCTATCAGGCTATGGTTTTAAGCTGATAGGCATCTCTCACAGATGTAGAAAGGACAGAAAATTCAAACTGAAACCAAATGTAAAAAAAAATATCTAAATTGAGGTGTTCAAGGAGTTTCTTTATATGATGCTCTTTTGGGGGCCATGGTACAAGAGTATGTGGTCTTGGCAGGCTCCCAGCTTTGGCCTCAAAGAGAGAGTTCATGCTACATATTTACCAAGGCAAATATTGCAGCCCTTGGAGGAAGTAGGCTTGTTGTGAAATCAGAGAGGTGGTGGGGTGATTCCCAAATATGAGAGTTCACACAGTCACCTGTTCAGGACCAGTGCAGAGGACAAATATCTTGTTTATGCTTAGGATTGAGCACAAAGAGACGGAGAACAAACCACCCATGGAGGTCATTGCTGAGGAAGGCAGAGAGAACAGACCAAGGAAGATCAAGCTGAAAGACCAGTTGGACAAAGAAGGAGGAACCAGGGGTAGGCCAATGGTTTGTGGGTTCAGCCTATTATTCTTGACTCTTATGAAGTAGGTGGTGTTGCTTAGTAACTTATATACTCAAAGTAAATAAAATTAGTGTATTAGTTACCTTCCTCGTTGGCATAAAAAAATCTGACAAGCCATTTAAGAAAGGAAAGGTTTATTCTTGCTTATGGTTGGGTTCCAAGGGATAAGCAGGCCAGTTGGTCATGTTGTATCTGGAGTCACGAAGCAGAGAGTGATCAGGAAGTCAGCCCACCCGCCAAACCTCAATGCTCATCTTCAGTGCTTCATTTTTTCCACCAGCAAAGGTTCTACCCTTTTAAAGGATCCACTTTAACCTTCTCAAAGAGTGTCACTGGGGACCAACTATTCAAGTACACGAATCTATGGGGGACACTTCGTATTCATACCACAATTTTTAGATTCATTGATAACCATTGTGTTACTGGCTTTTTCTTCTAAACACCTTTTATTCATGAAACCCTGTACCTTGCTTTAACCCTGTGACTTGTAGCCTCTTGCACCACTGTTTGGTGTTTGGATCCTTGCTGCTTGATCAGGTCCTGATAAATGGCATAAATCATGAGGTGGCCTGGACATCTTCTTTCTCACTAGGCCAAGAGACACTTAGAGCAAAGAGCATATCTTAGATGAAACTCTCCCTGGTAAAAACTGTCAGAATGTATATGTGTATTTAGTGACCTATCTTACTGTTTGAGAGTTGAAGAGAATGTCGCTTGCTTTTGTTCTATACTTTAGATATCTCGCCAGCCAAGAAACATCGTGATAGGCAATCTACCTCTCCTGGCAAATTGACGAGTGTCAGCCTGCTGGAGAAGACAGAGCAAAGTGCGGACGGTGGGAAGATCATGGCCTCTGAAAAGTAATGCATTGGGGTTTTGTTGGCTGCATCTTACTAAATGTAATTTTGAAGTTTCCCATGACACAGGGAATCTTAGTAATTCTTCCATTCCTTTATTCAGTGTTATTGAGAATGTTCTATGTGGGAGGTGATGGGGATTATAGAGGTGACCTGGGCTCATAATCTAAAGGGAAATGCAGACACATGAGATGGGTAAGATACGTTATGGGTAAGAGGAATAAATGTTACTCAGCTGATGCAGAAATCACACAGGGAGAATTCAGCCTGTCTGGTTGCTTTCAGAAACTACCTCCCAACTCTACAGGCATTGCCAGTTTCTGAGTGCTTAGGTATCATATGGCATCAAATGTCAGTTTGCCACACAAGGCTGGGATGTCACACTTTTTTATTCACCAGTGTTTCTGACATATCTGCTTTTTGCTGTCTTCCTGTGTCTTCTGTAGTAATTCTTTGGGCAAGGTCTCTGTCTTTTAAGTAGGAGTACTCTTTTTTTTTTTTGGTTTTTCAAGACGGGGTCTCTCTGTGTTAGCCTTGGCTGTCCTGGACTCACTTTGTAGACCAGGCTGGCCTCGAACTCACAGCGATCCGCCCACCTCTGCCTCCTGAGTGCTGGGATTAAAGGTGTGCACCACCACGCCCGGCTAGTACTCTTTATACTGCTTACGTGGATTAGTATCATGTTGCTCGTTCTTGGATTTTATAGTTAATTTTTCCTCAGCATTTTAATGAGGTTTCTCTACTTTCTTCTGCTAAATGTCCCAAAGAGACATCTGAGCTGGTCCTTCTTGTAGCTTTTTTTTTTTTTTTTTAAAGAATTATTTATTTATTTATTTTATGTATATGGGTACACTGTCTTCATGCACACTGGAAGAGGGCATCAAATCTCATTATAGATGGTTGTAAGCCGCCATGTGGTTGCTGGGAATTGAACTCATAACCTCTGGAAGAACGGTCAGTGCTCTTAGCCTCTGAGCCATCTCTCCAGCCCCCTTCTTGTAGCTTTTAAGAGTTTCCTTTCTTAGTGTTTGTATTTCTCCCTCCTCACAGGACTTTCTCAAAAATTCTTTGCCATTTCCTTTGTTTCATAGTTTGACTACTATGAAATGTACATTGGAGCTTCTGAATGTGGTTTCTGTTTTTCTCATTAAAAAAAAAAACAAACAATTTTCTTTCTTTTACCTTTGTGCTGCTTTTAAAGTAGCATTCTCAGTTTTATTTTAAACATAATGGTAAATAGTTTGTGTTTTTACATGTCATATATATTGTTATTATATAGGATACATTTTTTTTTGTCTCTTTGTTCATTTTAGTTAGAGAACCACTTTTAGGAGTCAGTTCTTTCCTTCCACTGTGAGGAATTCAGGGCTTGAACACAGGTCCTTAGGCTAAGTCAGTTCTCTAACATGCTGTCAGCGCTTTGGTCTTAATTATTTTCCATGCTTTTCCAGTTCATCGATCATTTATCTCTTTCTTTGAGTACCCTTGTTTAATAGTAGGTTTGCCTCTTGTGCCATTGCCTTTATTTTCTTGGCTCTGAATAACCTCACCTGTTGGAAATGCTGGCAGACATTCTTTTGGTTCTTTTGAATCTTACAATGCTTGGCAATTTTGTGTTAAGAGTTTTTCTGTGTAGAAGTAATTTCCCCATGGTTTTTTTTTTTTCTGTTACATTGTTAGCATAACATTCAAGTTGTACTGCTGAAAACACTGGCCAATATTTATGATACTATTTAAAGCCATTTTTCCTGAGCAATACCATTCCCACATCCTACGTGACCTCAGTTCTTGGTTTCTGGCAAGGGGCTGGAGCCCATGTGAAATAGAGAATGAGGCTACGCTCAGGGGATTCGCATTGTGGTAGGAAACATTAAGGAAACAGTAAGACAGATGATGACATATACTACCTAACCCTCCAAGCTCCCCACTCTCCTCTGAGACATAAAGTCCTCTTGACAGCAAGGGATCTGCCTGGTGTCTGACTTCTCCAATGCTTCTCATCCTTTACTCGTTTTCCTCCAGAAATACAGATCCAAGGACGTTCCCAGCTCCAGGACTTTGCTCCCATGTGCTCTCCTGAAATGTCTTTTCTGTTGGGAATCCACATTGTTTATCTTACGCTCTTGGGGGCATTTTTGCCAATATTTCCTTCTTAGTGGGAATTCTCCTGGGAATTTGATTTGTGATTTACTACTCTGTTTCTTCAGTGCACACATTTATTATCATCACGGAATATACTTAGTTATATTATCACTGGCTGGTTATCTCCACCAGAATGTTAAGTCCTTGAGAATAGGGACTTGTGTATTCATGGTTTTGTTTGCACTACATTTCCTGCACTTAGAAGAATCACATGGCAAGCAGGCATTATATTTTTGTGAAGTGAGTGAATCTATCCCCATTTCACAGAAGTTGTAACTGAGGATTTTCAAGATGCCATGGCTTGTCCTCACAAGCTTCAAAATGAGTTAAAACCTGACTCTGACACAAAGTACAGATTCTTTTCTGTTTTCTTCCTTCCTTTCTTTCTTTCTTTCTTTCTTTCTTTCTTTCTTTCTTTCTTTCTTTCTTT
>OU015752.1:106479747-106515627 GCA_907169655.1 Acomys percivali | reverse complement strand
CTTTCTTTCTTTCTTTCTTTCTTTCTTTCTTTCTTTCTTTCTTTCTTTCTTTCTTTTTTTGAGACAGAGGCTCTTGGTCTTAGCCTTGGCTGTCCTGGACTCGCTTTGTAGATCAGGCTGGCCTCGAACTCACAGCAAACCACCTGCCTCTGTCTCCCAAGTGCTGAGATTAAAGGCATGTGCTCCGACTGCCTCGCAGAATGTAGGGTTTTAAAGATCATATTTTGTGATTAAATTAAAAAGTAAAAGCATCCGTTTTGCAATAGATGAAAAGCATGGCCGCCAGAGAACAGAATCAGAAAAATGCTGCTTATAATCTTGGAGTTGCTGAAGCTATAAGGAATCACAAGAATGAGAAACCTGAATTTTATGTGAGTCTCTTTACAATTTCTGTTGATCGCATATAAGGAACACTTAGAAAAAAATGTGTGCCTTTTCTGTCAAATTGTTTCCTATTAAACTTTTTGTCATGTAAGCAATAAGTTTTTCTTGGACAACTGGATCGCTCTTAACATCTAATTAAAAAAATATTTTGATTTGAATATATGTTTCTCAGTGTGAAATGGAGTAACTGTTCATAACTTTCAGAAGAATTTGTAATTCCTCTGGGGGAGGGCCTCTCTGTCTCTTGGTGGTTGCTATTTTTCCTTTTAGAAGCTGAGTCTTGGAATGCTCAGCAGTATAGTGCTTTCTCCCTGACTTCTGCTAGATGTGTATTAAGGCAACAGCCCTCTCTGTATTTTATTAAAATATTGTATCTTTTATTTTTTGGTTTTTCAAGCCAGGCTTTTACCTAGACTCACTTCGTAGACCAGGCTGGCCTTGAACTCACAGAGATCCACCTGTCTCTGCCTCCTGAGTGCTGGGATTAAAGGCGTGTGCCACCACACCTGGTAAATTGTATCTGTTTTAATCATAAAATATTCTATTGCTAATACTGCCTCACCTGTAAGACTTTGGGGCCAATATCCTAGGCTCAGGTTGTGCCATTTAAAGTAACTAAGTCAGAAAGTGGCCTGTGTAGGTCTGTTGAGGGTCTGCCTTCCCAACATTCACCGTGACAATATGATTTCTATTAATGGCAGTCTTTGCCATTTTAGTCTTTGCCAATCAGACCCTGGGACAGGTGAGGGGCAGGACCCTCACACCCAGCCCTAGCATCTAAAGAGAAAGCAGCAGCACCGACATCACCAGGGGACTTGCTAGGAATGAAAACCTTCAGGGACTTGCCCTAGACTTCCACTATGCAGATTTGGATGGGTGAGATTTCCAAGTGATCTGAGCACATTAAGGCTTGAGAACACCCAGTGTAGATGGAAGCAAGCTATGTGCTTCACTTCCTGTCTTCAACTATTGAGCCTACCTTTGGTACTGCCTGAATCTTTTTATACCGGTATTGATACAATCCAACATTCTCCACATAGACATAAGAGAAATGCACTTTGTTCACCATTAGACAGACACTGAGCTCCTCTGGACTGGCCAATCTCTTGGCAGCTATCAGTACAAATTTCTTATTCTGATGAGGTTTCAGTCTAGGGGAGGCAGATACTCAAAAGAGATGAGTGCAGTATAGCCGCCATGTAAATCTTTGAAAAGAGCACCTTGGGAGCAAAGAGGAGATCACTTCTTCCAGACTAGGAATCTAGGAATGTTTCATGCACGTAAAGATATTTCCAGGCAAGGGCATCAGTCAGGGAGGGAGAGAAGCACTGGGCCCTTCCCACAGTATAAGTATAGATTAGAGATGCGGCCCCACTTTGTGCCTCTTCATAGAAAGAATAAGAAGTTATGACTCTATCCTAATCTGGTCTTCACTGTCTTTCCATGTGAGTAGGTTAGTTGAACTATGTCAATGTCACAGAACTAAGCTTCTGTGTGGGATGCTGTCACAGCCAGCAAGTTGTACAGACTTGATGTAGGAGTGATTGGCTTCTGGTTTCAGTCTTTCAAATGCTACTATCTATAAATCCAGCCAAGTATAGTCAGTATTTGGCCAAATCTCTTTATCATTGCTGTTACATTCTTTCTCCAGGGCATATTACAGACAAACTTCTGTCCTGTCCTCCCAATTATTACGCCTCTCCAACCAGTTCTTCACACCAAATCGTTAAAAATTCTTAAAGTACCAAGGCTGAGAAATTTCAATGCAATTAATACAATTATTTGAGGAATAATAGGTCACAGATTTAGTAACAATTTTTGAAAAAAAAAAAAAAAAAGGGCAGCGTGGCAAGCTGCACAGTGGCCCCCAAGGCTCTCAGGTTCTAGCTTCTGGAAGGCATATGCTTTACTTTCGTAAAGAGTGATGGTTAGCAGATCTAGCCAATGGACAGGACATTCTTCACAGTTAAGTGGAGAGTGGGGTCTGACTTTCACACGAATTCTGGTGCCCCATATTTGACCATGTTCCCTGGATGAGGAGGCCTGGTGTCACTCAGAGGAAGGATAGCAGGTTACCAAGAAGAGACTTGATACCCTATGAGCATATACAGGGGGAGGAGGTCCCCCTCAGTCACAGTCATAGGGGAGGGGAGTAAGGGGAAAATGGGAGGGAGGGAGGAATGCGAGGATACAAGGGATGGGCTAACAATTGAGATGTAATATGAATAAATCAATAAAATATATTTTAAAAAAAAGAGTGGGGGTTAGGATGTGGATCAGTGGTAGAGTCCTTGCCTAACACTGGAGAGGCACTGAAAAAAAAAGGAAATATGTAGCTGTGGATTTTGTGGGTGTTCCTATATCCAATTACAAATGCCCAATTAAGACAGGGATAGGAAAAAAAAAAAAAAAGACAGGGATAGAAAAAGTTGGATGCAGTGGCAAAATTGCCATTTCAAGGCTAGCCTGGGTTGGAGTGACACCCTTTCTACACACACACACACACACACACACACACACACACACACACACGACAGGGAGGGGGCAGAGAGGCACTGAGAAAGGTGTAGTACACAAAAGAGGCCATGTGACTTAGAATCTAGCAGTGGTTAGAGCCACACCAAGCTGTAAGAGGTAATTTCTGTCTTGAGACATGGTCTCACTATATAGTCCTGGCTGCCCTCAGGCTCTCTACATAGACCAGGTTGACCTTAAACGACACTCCCATGGCTTCTATTGGGATTATAGAGAAGCACCATGCCTGGCTGCTTTGCGTTTTGAGATAAGGTCTTACTTTTTAGCCCGGGCTGACCTTGAACTTTTGATGAATTCTTCTCCTATCAGCTTCTGCTGGAATTATTGTCATGAATCACCACACCCAGATACTTTCTTTTGCTTTAAGCTCTCAAGTTTTTGGTAATATCTTGGCAGCCTGAGAGAGCTAAAACAAGCTGATAAAACGCATCTCCCTCACATGGTGTTTGAACTACAACCACAGGTGGATGATGAATCCCACACTTCAAGGAAAAGCCAATCAGTGTTCTCTATGTTAAGATTTAATCTGGATGAAAATATTTACGTCACTGCTTGTTTGCATTTCTCTTTCTTTCTTTAGTGCTGGGGATCAAATCTAGGGCCTTGTGAGTTCTAGGCCTTGAGAGTGTTAGCTTTGTCCCTAGCACTTCATTGCTTTCTTTAAGTTTAGACTTACTCTGTCCAATCTGGAACCACTTGACTCTGGTTTTTGAGCACTTGAAATGTGGCTAGTTTTGATTGAGATATGCTTTATACACACCAGGATTTGAAGTTAGTATGAAAAAAGAATGTAAAATATGTAATTTATAACTTTATGTTGATTACATGTTGAAATACTATTTTGAACAGACTGAATTAAATAAAATACATTATCTAAATTTTAAAAAGATCTTAAGAGTAAATTAGTTTCCTGTTTAATTCCTCTAATGGTGTCGCACTGATTCAAAATGAAATCCAAATTGCTGTGGATTTTGGATAGAGGCGAATTGCTTTGCCTTATCAGACCCCATACGGCTGCTCTGCCCCCCATCTCTCTGAGCTTCTTTACTTTTGCTCCGTCTTCACTATCCTTCAGCAGCAGAGCCCCCATTTTTTCTTAGCATCTGTGACCCCCTTCTGCTTGGGACACAGGAGCCCTTGGTATTTGCAGTGGAGGCAATTATGGGAAATTATCAGACAATTTCATCCCATCCTCAGGCTCTTGCTATGGTTAGCGTTTTGCAGCATTCATTATAATGTTAAATAACCAGGTGGCGTTGTCACTGTTTCCTACAGCAGAATGCAGTTAATGAGAAGCAAGGTCTCTGTTCTTTGGTCTTGACCACAGACCAACAGTTCTAGAATGTCTAGGCTCACAGTAGATTTTCAGGAACATTTCTTTCTACCTCTTCTGTGCCCTGTGTCATGCTTTTACAAACAGAATTCCTTCTTCCACATGGATGGTGTAATTGCCAGCTCAGGATCTTTTCAGAAAGCATCTGGGAACTCACTGTGGCCTAGCATTGTCACTGAACATGCTCATATTACTATTCTCTAGGCTATCTACAACTGGCTACTGTTTTGGGGGCTGGACAAATGTTAGAAGTTAAGTCATTTTAGTTTGTATTGTTAACTTTACTCTTTGGTGCATAAGTGTAAGAGAATTGCTTGTGTTTCCTTTCAGAAATCCTTCCTGTTTGATAAACGACCTCTCAGTCCCGAGATTAATGCTTTTAGGCAAGAGGAATATTCCCAAAGTCTCCTGAAACAAATGGAAAGCAAACGGGAGAAAGAAATAAAGCAAAGACAGAACAGAGAGTTGATGGACCGCTTGGAACAAGTGCAGCTCACGGAGGAGTGAGTCCACCACGTGGGCTTGGAAAGATGGACATTTTGTGTGAAGCTAATTTCTGTATGGGATTGAATAAGCATTCAAAATTTCATTAGCACCTCTGTAGCCAATTGAACAAAAACTAACCCAAATAACAGCCAGTACCACTGTGTGACTGCATTAGAATGAGAAAGCCACCATTACTGTAGTTACAGCAATGACTGGCATTCTAAAAGTACTATAATTTATAGAGCAGCATTTTGTACCATTGGTGATTATTAGCACTGGTAGATACAGAAAGGAAGGAACATATCAGGAGCAGGCATCATTTCCAACTGTGAGATGCTCAAGTAGCCTCATGGCAAAGCTGAGGTCTTGTAAGCATGGTCCATAAAACCCGGGGGCACATGTGTATTGGGGACATAGCTGACACTAGAACCAGGGACTGAAAAGTAGTGTGTTTTCCCTCAGCTGGTGCTCACAGCTTCTTAGCATCACCTTTATCCACTTTGAACTTGGAGAGTATTAGTCTCAATTCTAAATTCTCAGGAAGGAGAATTTGATTGCTCAGGTTGGGTTGTCTGACGCCTGAGGTAGGGCCCGGGCCACAGAATCCATATTTACCTTAGGGGATCCTACTTTTGCTGTTGAAGTCAAGACAGTAATTGTGTAGCATGAGCAGGGACTGGCACAATAAACAATAAGCTAGTTTCTGTGCCCAAATGAATCTACTGCTCTACAGTCTATCTGTTCTATTATACCAATTTTATTGATGATACAGGCCATTGGTAAGTTTCATAGTTGACTGTAAGTTACAATAGGATAGATTACTTTTTTAAACAAAGATTTATTATTTTTTTATGTATATGATGTTCTGCCTGCATGTGTACCTGCCCACCAGAAGAGGGCACCAGATCTCACCATAGAGGGTTGTGCACCACCATGTGGTTGCTGGGAATTGAACTCAGGACCTTTGGAAGAATATCCAGCGTCTCTAACCTCCGAGCCATATCTCCCTAGATTACTTTTTTAAAAGAAGAATTATATATTGAATCTGCTTGTAGAGGCATGGTCACCTCCTTATTACTCATCTAGATTAAAAAAAAAAAAGATTTGTGTGTATGCATGGGGTGGGGAGGGTACCTGCCATTTTTATCTCATCTGGATGATATAGCCCACCATCTGATTATACCTGCCCTGTCTGCCCTGTGTGCAACAAAGTGTCCAATAACCTATAGACTTGAATTGCCTTTTACTTAGAGTGAAAACATCCAGAATTAGAGCTACATTTTATGTATCGATGCATATTCCTATGAACACTGGACAAGTTTTTTATGATGCTAACTTGTAATGGCTCTCTCACATTCTCTTCTTCTTAAATACCAGACTTGCTGCACAAAGAGTTCGATATCTAAAAGAGAAGTTGGAAGAAACACAGTGCTACAAGAGAGCTTTGGATACACAGGTGTGCGGATAGTGATCATTATTTTAAAGTTATGCACCACACCAACACTATTCTATAAGTAAGCATGTAATGCTGTAAGCATGCATACATGTTATAGATTTGGTAGGTATTGAGGCCCTGGTTCCTTCCCGCAAGCCTTGGTGTTGATGCTTTACTAAGTTGTAGAACTGTCCGTTATGTGCTGCTCATTTCAGGTAAAGAACAAACCCTCCCAGCTACCCATGTTTGAGCCCGACTCTGCTGAGCCCATCTTTGGTAAGAATGAGGGAGAAATGGAGGTGGAAAGGCGAAAGCGAGAGCAGAGTTGCATGAAGCATCAGATGGAGGCAGCTGCCAGCGTCAAGAGGAATGCCATCCTGAACCAGCTGGTGGACCAGAGGCGAGATCTGCAGATGCTTCAGAGGACGCAGAGAGAGTAAGGAGAGCCTGGGTTGGTCTCCCCTCCTCTCCTCCACTACCTTCCTTCCTCTCATGCTAACTCTTTCTTTCTTCGTAACCACAGTGGGGAACAAAAGTACCTAACCTGTTGAGTTATGCTATTCTAAATTCAGTACACATCTCATGTTGTTTTATCCTTATAATTCATCCAATGAAGAGAATGTTATTAAGAAATTAAAAAACAGCCAGGCATGGTGGTGCATGCCTTTAATCCCAGCACTTGGGAGGCAGAGGCAGGTGGATTGCTGTGAGTTTGAAGCCAGCCTGGTCTACAAAGTGAGTCCAGGACAGCCACGGCTACACACAGAGACCCTGTCTCAAAATACCAACCCCCCCCCCCAAAAAAAAAAGCCTGTTGAGGTGTAATTTAATTGACATGATAGATTTTGGTTTGGGTGTGCAGTCACGCATGAACACAGCACTCAGTCTTTGTAATTGCACGTGCCCATCACCCACAGAGTTTCCTCTTGCCCTTTTGTAATTTTGCCCAACTTTGCTCCATCAAGTGCTCATCCTCAAGTTACCCAAGAGCTGTTTTCTGCCATTCTAGCCTAAATCTGCATTTCCTTGGGCTTTGTATATACGGAGTCTACAGTAAGTGTATATATTTTTCCCTGCCTTGTCTCAGTTGGTAATGACTTTGAAAGCCACCACATTGTTGGGTGTAACAACAGTTCAGCCATCCCCCTGACCCCCGCCATTACAGCATATGGGGGAAAACTTATGAGAAAAGTAGATATCAAAGATTCCCAGTCTGTGATCGGCTTGGCATGTTGGATATATTTTATCACCTAATCTTCATGATAGCCACACAACAGCAGTTAGGTTAGTGCTTGCTTGATGAAAAGATGATCCAGTTGAAGACAGTATTGATTTTTGTCAGAGGGCCCTGACCCCTAGTGATGGCTTGTTTGGGGACCAGTGATAGAAACATATCACCACCGAAGGTGAGGTACCCAGGAACAGCCTCTTCTTGATGACATGCCCTTTGTCAAGACTCCCTCCCCTCACACCAGTGCTGGTCAGTTCCCTGTTTCCTTTCTCTCCTTGCAAGTCATGTCTCTACCTTGTCTCTTTTTTGCATTTTGATTTGTATGGCTCTCTGTCTCACAAAATGACTGTAGTGCCCACGTGTGGCAGTTCACATCTGTAATTCCAGCACACTCAAGGCTGAGGTGAAGAAGATCTACAGTTTAAGGCCATCCTGAGTCAGTCATAGAGAACCTTCTCTCAAAAGAGAAAAACACAAAAACTAAAGAACCAAATGCCTGTAGCTGCTTTAGGCTGTTTACTGACAGCAGAGAGGCTGGGAAGAAACACATAGTACAGAAAATCCATTTGGGATGTTTCTTCAGATGAGCTAAATTAGCTTCAAAGGGCATCAGTGGCTTTGGAAGCTGAAGGTGTTAATTGGAATAGGACTTAAATCTTGCTAATTTACACCAGGATGGAAGATCAAAGATCCTAGTACCATCCGCTACCCAACAGCTTGCAGTTTCCCCATGCTTTTATGTCATCCATATCTTTTGCATATTTCAAAGATCCATGACCCTAACCAGAACGCATTCCGTCTAATTTAACATAAAAGACATAGGGCTCCCAAGGTCGACACTGGCCCTCCCCGGCATTCTGAACAGAGTCAGGCTGTTTTTTTTTTTTCTTTCTAGGCACTTGAAAGACAGAGCTGCTGAGCTGGATCGCATGAACAAAGTCAACCAGCGCTTGCAAGAGGACTGGGCCAGGAGCTTGGCAATGAAGAAGCAGCGGGACCGAGAGGAAAAGGCCTTTGAGAGGTAAGACCCAACGGGACCCGAGGTGGTCTTTGCTTGCAAGAAACTTCATAGTAATTCAGCTCCCTGTTCACCCTCCTGTTAGCTCTGATTGCTTAACGGTTCTACTTTAGTCGTAAGTTATTAAAGGGATGTAGCTCCCTTACAACCCAACTACCCTAAAGAGGAGGGAAAGGAGATTAAGGGGAACAAGAAAGAACCCTTCTGCACATGAGTTCTGTAGGGCAAATCCCCTGGTGTAAGTCTCAGGAGTCTAGCAGATCTTCTGTCCGACAGAAGAAGCTGCACTGCCCATGGGCCAAACCTGGAGGAATCCACTGAGCTCACTGTCTAACTAACCCTCTAACTCTGTGCACTGTGGGCAGAAACCTGAATTCGCTCACCCCCCAATGTCCTTCTCTCCAATGGTCCTTTCTGCAATACAATAATCTGGGTGGAGTCGTGGGGAGCCTGTCTTTTGTCTTGGCCTGAAACTTCCCCTTTCTCTGGGTCTACCTAAGGTCTTTATCAGTTTGTGGCGATATAAAGTCTCAGTGGGGTCAATCCACCCAAGACTGCTTTCACCTTGGGCCCAGCCTAAGGCAAGGTTACATTCTCTTCACACCTTCCTCTGACTCCCTGGTTCTCAACCTTTAACACAATTCCCCATGTGTGGTGACCCCCACCCCCCCCACCCCACTCCAATGATAAATTGATTTTGTTGCTACTTCATAACTGTAATTTTGCTATAGTTATGAGTGAATGAATGAACTTGATAATGCAGGCCATCTGACATGCGACATGAGAATGAGAGAGAGGGAGCAGTGAAAACATGGCAAAACACCACCAAAGCTTTGGGACCACCTTAGATGGTGGGGGTAACCTTGGGCTTTATGTGTT
This sequence comes from Acomys percivali, assembly GCA_907169655.1. Classification (NCBI taxonomy): domain Eukaryota; kingdom Metazoa; phylum Chordata; class Mammalia; order Rodentia; family Muridae; genus Acomys; species Acomys percivali. The sequence continues at coordinate 106,506,326 of OU015752.1, read as the reverse complement.
CAGTGTTAGGCTAGGCATGGAGAAGGGTCAAACTGTTGGGAAGGCACTGGCACACAGCCTTCAACTTAGTGGAAAGGAGGAGAGAGTAGCTGCAGGATATAGGGTAAGCAGTAGGTGGCAGGGTGAGGCCACAGGGGGACTGAAAGACCCTAGAAAGCAAAGATTGGGTATTGGCTTTTCTTCTCTGTGCTGCTAGGGACTTGGGGGGTGGGGTGGGGGATGCCTGATGACATCAGCTTTTGCTTTCCTTTCCCCAGGACTTCGGACAAGCTGTTCCTCTTGGACCAATGTGAGAAGTATAGGCGCTGCAGGCAGTGCCAGAGACGCACTTCCAACGTGGGCGAGAGCAATGTGTGGCCTCTAAACAAGTTCCTGCAGGGCTCGAGATTGCTTGTGTAGAACTCAGTTTGAACCCATGTTCCTGGGGAACATTTGTTTGGAGTAGTTGAATATTTATATTCAGAGGTGGGGGGAAAAAAAAGATGGTTTTCAAACCCTTTCTTGAATTCATGTCTACTAATTGTTTCCTATGTATTCCCTGAACTTGGTCCTGACAGCTGTGAAGGTATGGGACTATTCTTAACCTACAGCCCCATGCTGTAGGGGCTGGGAATGGGGCCTACCTTCTTGCTGGATGCTGGCTACATCCCATACCCATTCCCAGCTGTCAGGATGCTGGGAAGTTTCTAAGAAAAAAGCTGTGACTTTTTCTTAGAAACTTCATATTTTCCCATCTGTAATGATTAGATTATAATAAATATTTTCTAAGTGCTGGCTATGCATGGTGATTTATTTATTTATTTATTTATTTATTTATTTATTTATTTATTTATTTATTTTTGAGACAGGGTTTCTCTGTGTAGCCTTGGCTGTCCTGGACTCCCTTTGTAGACTAGGCTGGCCTCAAATTCACAGCGATCTGCCTGCCTTGGCCTCTGGAGTGCTGGGATTAAAGGTGAGTGCCACCACGCCCAGCTTGCATGGTGATTTATAATGGTACATTTTATCCTCTCCCCAACTTTCGTACATTCATACAATGTATTTTTGATCAGGTCCATCCATCACTTCCTTCCCCCAGTTCCTCCTAGTGCACCCTACCTAATACCCCTGCTAACCTTATGTCCTCCTTTGTTTTTGTTATTTATAACCCCTTGAGTCCAGTTAGTCCCTCAGAGGCCATCAACTGCCAATAGCTCCTCCTCCAAGGGTGGAGCCACAGGAACTCCTCCCTCACCCATTAGATGGTCCACTGCAGGTCTTGTGCAGATAGCCGCAGCTGCTGTGAGACGATGTGTGCTATAGCTGTGTCATGAAGTCAACACTGCACAATTCTCCCTACCTGCCATCTCTTATGTCCTTTCTACCACCTTTTTAGCAATATTCCCCGAGTCTTGGATAGAGGGAGGTTGATCCGGATGACATGACCTATCCACACCTGAGCACTCAGAGTTTCTTAGACTTGGCACTCTGTCCAGCTTAGTCGCTGCATTAACCACTACCCACTGCAAAAAGAAGCTGCTCTGGTCAAAGTTTCTGAGAGGACACGTTTGTGGGCACAAACATAAATAGCATGATCATTTAGTCAAAAAATAGTAAATTCCTCACTAGGGCCTATGAGCTCCTTAGTTATGGGCTTTTGGTCAGGTTTACAGTACCAGACATGAATTCCCTCCTGAATGGAGTTGAGTCAGATCCAATAAAAAAAAAAAAAAAGCAGTTGATACTACTAGTAACAGTCTTGCCTCTATTGCACTAGTGGGCCCATCTTCCCAGGCAGGTAGGTATTTTAGTACATGGACTCCAATGCTCATGAAGCTGTTGTTACCTTTTCTCCCCCAGCAAATGCACAGTACCTTCTGGGACTATGTAAAGCTAGCCATCGGGGCGAGAGCTTTCTGGTGAACAGAGGTTGATTTCTTGAAGTCCTGCATCCAAACAATGCCAAACTTAGACTTTTATGGTCAGTTTATGTGTGTACATCACCTCGTAGGCTCAAAGCAGTGTTGTTGGGGGATGTTACAGTTAATGATACACAGGGACTTTGTCAGTGTCTCAGGGGACCCCACTCATCTTCTGTGATGGATTCGGCTGTCCACTCATTTCTACATCCTGGTCACGTGTCTATTGCAGAAATAAGTGTGTACTGTAGGGAGAGAGTGGCTGGCTTGGCAGGAGGCACCTTGTCTCATTGTTTTACTTGTGGGTACCCTTAGGCTGCATGCACTGCTGAAGAGGGCTTATGTTCCTGTCAAAGGGCTGACCTAAGGTAGGCTTAGTTAAGGACTTTCTTCATTTATCTCTACACGTTACATCTCCTTTCACTGTGGTTTCATATTATTCCTTTAATTAATTTATCTTTATTTCATGTGCGTTGCCTGCATATATGCCTGTATGAAGGTGTCAGAACTCCTGGAACTGGAGTTATAGACAGGTGTGAGCTGCTATGTGGGTGCTGGGAATTGAACCCAGGTCCTCTGGAAGAACCTCTGAGCTATCTCTCCAGCCTCTCTCTGCTTTTTAATATCTGGGTTCTGGAGATTGACCTCAGGTCCTTGTGTTTGTAAGGCAAGCACTGTGCTGACTGAGCTGCCTCCACAGCCTGCCTTCCCTTTTTTGTTAAGTGTGAGTACACTGTAACCAGTTATGTAGAGTGAAAACCTCACCAGAAAATGTTAACATTTTTGCTTTAGAATTGTGTAGTTTAAGAAAAAAAAAGAGAAGTAAATAATTGACAGTACAACAAGTTTTACTAATTCTTTTGATCTTCCTTCCTAGGGGTTCAATACTTCTGTAAAATTTCCTTCAACATTTCTTTAAAAATTTGGTGGCTATAGAATCTGTTAGCTTTACTTCATCTGAGATTATATTTTGCATTTATTCTTGAAGGAGACTTTTATGGCTATATGAATGTGGGTGGGTAATTATTTTCTTTTAGTATTTTATACAAGCTAGTCTGTGGTATCTGCTTTGATGGGCTCTGATGAGAAGTCTAGTGATTTTAGTTGTAATCTTGTTTGCACATACTGCTTTCAAGGTTTTTTCCTCTTGATTTTTGGTTTTTAGTACTTTGGTTACTTATGACAGATTGTTCAGTGTGGTCTTGCTTTATGTGATTTGTGTGTGTGTGTGTGTGTGTGTGTGCATGTGAGTGCAGGTGGCCATGGATCCTGAAGGAGGGTATCACCTGCCCTGGAGCTAGAGTTACAAACAGGAGTTTGTGAACTGCCTGACCTTGGTGCTGAACTCTGGTCCTTTGCAACAGCAGTGCATGCTCTTCAGCGTTGAGCCTCTCTCTAGCCCAGAATCATTTCTATTAGTCTCTGTTCATCTACATTGATGCATTTTAAATTTTAGACCCCCATCTGTGTATTTAATATATCTTGATCATATGCAATCCAAATTCCTCTTCCCACTTCCTCTCTGGAACTTCGCCTTTATACCCTGCCTTTAAAAATAACCTACTGGGTTCTGAGTGTGAGTGAGGCTATCCACTGGGGCATAACGACCCTATCAGAGGCCACACCCATAAGGAAACACAGCTTTCCCTTCCCCTAGAAGCTGTCTATTGCTAACAGTTCCTCAGCTGCTGTTGAGCGTTATGAGCTATTCTTCCATTGGTGCTGGAATGCTGGCTGACTCGCTCTTGCATAGGTCTTGTGTAGGTCAGCATTGCCACCGTGAGCTCACGTGTGCGGTGGTCCCATCATGTCCCGAAGCTGGCATTTCACAGCACTCCTCCCTACTCTCCACCTCTTCCATTATTTTTTCTTCCCTCCTTCTAGATGGCTTTTGAACCGTTAGGGGGTTTGACATAAATGCTCCATTTAGGGTGGAATACTCAGTAGTCACTTACCCTCATCACTTTGACTAGTGATCATTGATGCTGTTCATTGCAAAAAGAAGCGTCTCTGTCGGAGGTTGAGAGCATCACCAATTTAAAGGTATAAGCATAAATATTTGGAAAGCAAGTTGACAGCATCGACCACATAGCAAAACAGCAGTAGGAGGTCCTTCCTCCCCCAAGGCCTACGATCTCTTTTTGTTCTGGTTTATAGTATCAAGTGAGAGATTATTCCTGTGGCACTGGTCTCAGGTCCATTCAGAGAGCTGATGGTTACCCATAAATAGTCCTGCCACTATTGCATTGGTCGGCATACCTTGCCAGACGGGTTGGTATTGTAGCACACACTGTTCAATGCTGATGTGACCATTGATGCTGATTCTCTTTGGAGTAGATAGCTTGTGGTGTTGTTGCTGTTTTTTATTTTCTTTTATTTTTTTGGGAGGTGTGTGTCTGGAACCTTCCTGACCAACAATTTGTGGGAAAGTATCCCAATCCTAGCACTGAGATTTTCATTTAATAACCCATTAATTAAATGTACTTGGCTCAGCGGGTGATGCGCTTGCTGCCAAGCATGAGGACCCACGTTTGTTCTCCAGGGCCCATACCACACTGAGTCTTATCACTTGATCTCCACACAGTGGTGTGTATGGTGATGCACACATAAAAACAATGTAATGCACGTGGCAGGCAGGGAAGTGGGTGGAAGAATGAATGTCAGAGGATGTGTGGCTCAGGTTGCTATGGTGCTTGCCTCCCACACAGGACGCTCTGCTTTCCACTCCCAGAACCGCATAAGACGCATGACCATGCGCACCTGTAATCTCAGCCCTTGTAAGGAGGAGGCAGAAGTAGGGCTTGAGGAGCTTCTTGGCTACAGTCTGAGTTCAAGGCCAGCATGGGGCTACATAAGATCCTAAGGAGTATGTGTGTGTGTGTGTGTGTGTGTGTGTGTGTGTGTGTGTGTGTGTGTGTGTGTGTGTTGAATTGGAAAAAAAAATCCAAACAATATTATTTCCAAGGGTTAAAACATGAAGCAGGCACAACTACCCAAAACCTTCTGCTATCCTCCTGCTTCCTATTCCCGGGTACCTCATGTTTCCCTCTGCAGGCCCAGAACTTACCACTTCAGTGGAGATGACATCAGAGGGAGGGTTGCAGGAACCTGCTCTTTGGCTCTGGATCTTCCATAGTGGCTGGTGAGGTGGTGCTCAGATCCGTTTGGGTTGGGGGAGGCTCCCCCTTTCTGAGGAGTAAGGGGTTGGGGGATGGGGAAAGAAGAAAGGAGAATGGGACCAGAAGGAGAGGAGGGAGGGAGGTGGCTAAGATCAGGAACTAAAGTGAATAACTAAATTAATTAATAAAGTAAAATAAAATAAGAGAGCTTGGGACACAAGGGAGACTGGGAGCACCCAGATTGGCTCCCTCGGCATTTTACCAGCTTCTAAGCCAGAGGAGATGGTGTTTTGCTGTTTCAGTCCATGTGCAGCCCCTGGGCCCACACTGCTATCTTTGTCTATGTCACCAGAACCCAGGCTGGCTGTATGCTTAGGACACGGCAGTTCATTGAGTCAGTTTATGTTTCCTTTCCTTGATGCTATCGGACACCCATTTATGGAGCTTCTGCAAGGCCCTGGAGATTACTGCCAGGCACAGCATGACCTTTTTGACTGTAGGGAGCCTTCAGTGTTCCAGCAAGCCGCCTTTAAAGTAGAGTCACAGGTTGGTTATCAGAGCTCCGGGTTCTGAGTAGCCAGGGCAAGCCTCCATGTCTTTCATATCTGCATATTGATGCTTGTCAGGCTGTTCTTTTCTTGTCACTCCCAACTTCATCTTCAAAGGACTGGGCATTTCAGGTGGCGGGTATTGGACTTTAGTTTCTTGAATTTTTTTCTGTATTTTGTTTTTCTTTTTTGGTAACTGGATAAAGCATTAGTTTTAACTTGATTAACACGACTTCAATGAATCACCCACTTGCTATGGAGTTCACTTACAGGAATAAGAGCTTTCTTACCATATAGAACCCAAGCGGTGCAACCCAGAACAGATTTAGAGGGACCTAACTACAGAAATACAAGAGTACAAGTGTGTGCGGCAACTTACGACATGGCTCTTGTTGAACAAGAAGGTATCCAGGCTCTAGATTGGCCTTTTGATGATGGCTCATCAGTGTCCAAGCAGGTTGTGGATGACCGCTTAAGTCTTGCGAACGTGAAATTTCGGGAGGAGCCTGGTTGTTGTACATTGTGCTGCAGGTCTTGGGAGAACTCTAGTGCTTGTTGCCTTAGCGTTAATTGAAAGTGCAATGAAAAATGAAGACAAGATACTGCTTATAAGACAAAAGGGGCACAGAGCTTCAGACAGCAAGCAACTTTTGTGCTTGGAGAAGCAGTGTTTTAAAATGTGGCAGCTTTTCAGAGACTCCAATGGAAACAAATGTTCAATAAAAGATGGCTGCTCGATGGGGTTTCCTTGGGAGTGGAGCTGGACTTAACTTATTGCTCATATTGATCAATAGTATAGGCTTAATGGACGAGTCTAATAATTTTCATGGGAATATTAAAGCTACAAGCTTGATAAAATACAGCCTCTGTAACGTTTATAACTATCACATGCAAGATACGTAAGGCAGTGAGACTGGCTGCCAAGACACAACACGGTACTTGTCTAATTTTAGTAATACAAAAAAAATTACAAAAAAGTATAAACAGCATTCCAGACCTTATGTGGTTTATTCCTTAAGTCCTTCCAAATATTGAAAGTATACAGTTATTTGCCTGCTCTCTGGTGTTCACCTCCTTGACATATTCAAGGAGGTATACATTAATGTATACACTGGTGTACATCAAATTTATGCAGCACTTGCTTCTGTGGGATTTTACGTTTCACAGTGATTAAATTCATTTCCATAAATCTCATTTTATGCTGTTTTGAAACCTCTATTTTGAAAAGCCATCTCTGGTAGGAGCTCGTGCAAGATCCTTTCTGTACAGAAGCAGTGTGTTATGTCTTCTGATAAAAATGCCTTGTGATAAATGGTTATCGTTGGCATACAGATTAAAGGAGGAGGGTTGAGGACAGAATGGGAAAGACTATGAAATAAAATATTGTGCAGAATATAAAGATCTTAATTAGGTATTTTGTATGTGTATGTTGTGTGTATGTTGTGTGTGTGTGTGTGTATATGCACGTGTGCGCATGCGTAAGTGGCTTCCTCAGTTGCTCTCTTCTTCTGTGTTTTGAAATAGGGTCTCTCAGCTTTTATCTGGAGCTTGCCAATTGAGCTAGGCTGGTTTGTCAGTGAGCCTCAGGGACCCAGCTGCCTCTGCTCCCCCAGTGCTGGGATTACACATGCCTCTGCTGCTCTCAGCTGTTTTACATAGGCTGTAGGGATTGAACTCAGGTCCTCAGGCTTGCACGGCAAGCTCGTTATCTACCGAGCCATCTCCTCAGCCTATTGTGTTTTATAAACATAGAGATGTGTTCTCTTTGGGGCTAAAACAGGGCTTAATTACCTAATTCTTGAAACCCCCATTTTAAAAAATCAAACAACAGAAGTTACTTTACTACCAATTCTTTGTCTTAAAGTCTAATATTTTTCCTGTGTTTTCCCAACCAAAATGAGTTTCTACTAATCAGCTGGACATTTAATATTTTAAAAATTCTGTGTCTTAAAATTAGGGTTCTTGATAATTATTTTTATTGTCAAGTTGAAGTGATTCTATGTTTTAATGTTAAGACAACCATATTTACACTATGGGGAAAGGTGGTTTGAGTTCTGTGGGAGAAATAACTGTTATCAGGTACTACACAAGCTTAAACATCTGAATAGATAATGAATTGCAAGAGAGACTTCTAAGATATTATATGATATCCATGATATGGTATGATAAAACAAATCATTAAGTAAATCACAAAGGCTTACAGTTTTGAGTTCACTGTAAGTTATGACAATTCTAAACTTCATAACCTAATAGTACTAGGCCCAGATATAAAGTAAATATGGTCAGAGCTACAAGGAAAATTGAAGTTTTCCATAACTCTATCTTTCAGATATAGGTAAGTAGACAAAGTCAGTAATATGTAGAATTGAGTAAAACAATAATCCCTAAAACAAAGGGTATTTCATCCAACCATGATGGCGTACTTATCCTTTTAAGAGGATGGGAACAGTTCTTTAAAAAAGTTTGACCCTAACATTTAACAAAAAAATTCCCCAACAAATGTAAAAATATTTCAGTAATTCAGTGATATTATGACTAGGTTTGGAATTTTGAACATCTATGTCTAGAACCTTCTACTTGTCTACATGAGATGTAGTAAATGATGGAACCTCAAGACACTACCTGCACCAGTTAGATGTAGCGACACTTTCTGGACCCATCTGTGGTTAAGTAATGACGCAGATTATTATTTGTTATAGCTTTGGCCTCTAAACTGACCTGACTATTCTAGCCACATGTCCCACCTCTCTTTCAATCCCAATTTGTCTGTTCCTTTCCCTGTCCTGCTGGCAAATCTCCAGCCTGTCAATTCTTTTCCCAGATTCCCAATCTCTGCCTGGAAGTCCCGCCTTCCAGTTCATACTCAGCCACTGGCTGTCAGCTCTTTTTTTTTTTTTTTCTTTTTTTTTTTTTTAAAGATTTATTTATTATGTACACAATATTCCACCTGCATGTGTGCCTGCATGCCAGAAGAGGGCACTAGATCACATTATAGATGGTTATGAACCACCATGTGGTTGCTGAGAATTGAACTCAGGACCTCTGGAAGAGCAGCCAGTGCTCTTATCCTCTGAGTCATCTCTCTAGCCCAGCTATCAGCTCTTTGTTAAAGCCAATAGGCAAATACCAAGATCTGGCTAGTTCTTAGCTCTCTGCCAGTACAACCATCAACAATTGTCAATACAGAGACACATGTTTACACAATGTACCTCAACAAAGAAAACAAGACATTTCAAAAGTCATATATTTAGAGGGATGTGAATGCTATGGAGGAATATGAGCTAGTAATATAGTAATTCCATGGAAGGAGCCTCTCTGATGTAAGCAGCCATTTTCTTCACTGTGTGCACTTATTGACTCTGGACATGGGATAAAAAGGATTAGATTGGGTTCAGGCAGATTGCTTCTCTTGTGGAAATGAGAAATAGAGCAAGGCCATTGGTGGTCATGTGGGGCTGATACAATAGATCAGAAAGTTGAAGACCTTGGCCAGTTTCTTCCGTCTTTTGCAAATTGCATTCCTCAGGACAACAGGCGCTAAATGTGAATTTTTTTTTTTTTCTAAATGTGAATTTGTAATCAGAGATTTACTGGGGAGTCTCCGCAAGGACTTACTGTTTTATCCTCTTCTAGAAATGTATAGTTTCCTTTTGACATTTAGGTCTAAGCTTTGGGGGATAATATTGGCTGAGTACTAGCACCAAGGAAGCTGATGTTGGAAGAATAAGACCCAAATAAGAGGTGATTGATTCGTAAATCTGCTACGTACTCTTCATGGATCTTCATAGTTTACCTGGCTTGTACTGGGAGACGGTCAAATTGGACCTACTCATTATATGCAGTGAGAATGCTGGCTGAGGTGACAGCAGGGGGAGGTCTTAAGCATGATTTGTACAGTGAAAGGAGACAGGTCACAGCAGGAGCTCCCAGTCTTTCTTTACTGTTTGTCTTGCAGTGTGTGTACTGAACAGGGGGAGGTAGAAGTTTTCACTAAACTGGCCTAAGAAACACCGGGGACAGACTGATGTCACCTCTACAAAAAAGCTACTTTGAATTGCTCGATTGCTTCAGTGTGAACGGTGGAATGGAGAGTGTGTCCCCGAGCCCGGAACATTAAATCACATCTTCCTTAGACATGACGTCAACACGTTCCCCATGGTGATCCCTCTCGTTGCTTCTCTTCTCCTCAACCTTTGGCATGCGGACCCTTCCCACCCCTATTTCTCCATTTTTCCTTTTAGTAACGACAAAAAAAAAAAAAAAAAAAAAAAAAAAAAAAAAGAATTTACAGTACTCAGCAAACCAAAGGGCAGTGGCCTTTCTTGATGAGCCACTCAGCCCCCACATCCTACTGAGTTTTGAAGGTAGTGTATTATTCTGCAAGGGATTAACTCCCTGATGGGTTGGGCCTCCTTTTCTAGTAGTTGGCTTTGCTTACATTTCTTGAGTTCTTAGGATTTAGCCCATCCTTTGCTCTTGGGGCAAAGCACAAACACTGATTTCCTTTTATGTCTTCATAGGAAGTGTCCTTTCTTCTTTGAGCACTCCAACTTTTATATGAACACGTTTTTCATGGGCATAACACTTTTTCTCTTATGAAAAAAGGACTTCTGTCTAATCTAAACCTTGAGCTCTACAAAGGCAGGATGCTATGCAGAATTTCCGACAAGGCATGGTAAATAGTTAGAAATTAATAGTAGGAGGAACATTTGGAGAGGAATTCAGAAAAAGGTTACAGGTAACTGAGCTTCCTGGGCCTTCAGGAACAAAGCTGTCATCCGATGTATGCCTTAGCATCTCTCCAAACACACAAAGGAAAACAAACAATAAACAAAGATAACCATGGAGACAAGGCTGGCCATTTTGGAACTGTTTATATTGTATTTCTTCATTCAGCTCCCCAAAGCCCAGGAGACTGCATCAGACCTTCTGAACATTCATAGCTTCCTTAGGCCAACTGTAGGTATCTAGTGTGAAGGAGTCATAGTCTGGAGTGTAGATCAGAGATCTGATAAAAGCCTCCTTGTCCTTGGGCTCTGGATAGTAGGAGGCCAGGTTGTGTTTGTACGCATAGTCGAGGACCTAGGACAAACATGTTTGGGTAAGATACTAGATTTATGGAAAGGTCTGTCCTAAATGCCTCCTACTTGGCAGCTGGGAATATCCCCTTAAGAACCAGACATATTTCTCTTCACCTATGGCCCCACTGGAAGGGGAGGAGGAAACCTTTCCTTCCTAGTCAGTACTTGTTTCTTTTCCCAAGGGGCTAGTAGTTCCTCTCTCCCAGAGCTCTGGAGGTGTAGGATGCATACCCAGTGCCTGGGCCAGGCTCAAAGAGGCCCAGCCTATCACACCTGCTTCTTAGTCCCTGAGGGTTTCTAGGTGTAATAGACTCTGAGAGTGCTCCAGCTTACTGGTTGGGAAGTGGAGTAATGGTAACAGTTTTCTACAGTGATGTGAATATAATTAGCAGCAATCATTCCTAACCCATTCCCGTGTAGGGTGAAGTGGTTGAATTAGATCATCATGCTGTGAACAAGCCCTCCAATGAAGGAAGTGGGCTGGCTAAACTGGACCAGGACCTAGATTGTTGAACTTTTATAGCTGCTTCTTAAGGGTGCCTGCCCTGGACAACTCCTGGGGACTATGTCTTGCTGTGCAGTGCACTTTCTGAAATTGTCATTCTTGCAGAAAAACCGTATTCACAACTGGAAATGATATCAGGTACCCACTATCCAGCTTGGATAATTATTATTTGAAGTTGGTCTTTCTTGTGTTATGCTGTATATGAAAACCCATCATCTTTGCATAATCTCATAGTTTGGAATATTCTGTGAACCTGATCACGTCATCACTCCTTAAAGAGAGAAAGGAGAAAAATAAACCTCTACTCTGGCCAGCAGGAACTTTTGTTCTCCAGAGCGATGGGCGAGAGGCCTCGTCAGGAAAGGAGCTAAGGTTGAGGGAAGTGAAGCTATTTGCACTGCCATCAACTCCTCTGCTGGTGTCAGAGTGGGGACTCCAAACCCTGAATCCTTTCCATGATGCCATGCAAGCTGACCTTTCTCATAAATGAGTGATTATGACTCATTAAAAAAAGAATTCCACTCACATTCTGGTTCACAAGACCATGGTGACCCTCTTTCCTGATGTTTGTGGGGGAACTGTGGAAGCTTTCCTAGAATTTGGCTTGAATGGGTATTTGGGGTGGGACTCAGGCTATTGAGCCATCAAGAGTTTGTCACTCTGTCTTTGGGTTGCACTCAGGGAGGCTCAAGGAGCTTAGCTCGAAATGTTTTCCTGGTTGTCCCCTACCCCCTTAGCCCTCCTGGAGTCACAGGAAGAGGTGGAGCCTTACTGCCCATATTAGAGGGTACGGGTAGGATGTCTCTTACTTTGACTGCAATTCTCAGTGACACATCTCGGATGGTGCTGAGTGGTGGGTACAGTCTGCCCTGGGACAGGTGCTGTTCAGATACTTCTTGAGCAATTTGCTAGAGAGAGAGAGAGAGAGAGAGAGAGAGAGAGAGAGAGAGAGAGAGAGAGAGAGAGAGGTTACTTCTTCACAGAACAAATCCATCCCACTATCCCAAGGCTTGTTCAGGTACTGCACACATTACCACACATAGCCCCAAGGAAGCTTAATGCTTAGGCTTGAACAAAGACTCAGTTCTTTCTATAGTTAACTCTGGCTGAAGTTTAAAACAGCACAGGGCTCCTTGAATTCTAAAAGGAAACCACTAAGACCAAGATGAATGAACCTGTGACTGGCAAAAAAGACTCCCGCCCTCTGGTTGGTCATGGCCTGTTACACAGGAGTCTCTGGCCTCCTTACTTCCTTCCTGGGTCTGTCTCCTCCCACCTGCTCCTCCTCCTATTATTCCAGGTGGCCATTTAAGTAAAATCAGTTCTCTGTTCTTGCTTCTGTGTGCTTTCCTTTGCAGCTTTTTTTCTGGTCTGTTGGCAGGGTTGTGTGTGTGTGTGTGTATGTGTGTGTGTGTGTGTGTGTGTGTATGTGTGTGTGTGTGTGTGTGTGTGTGTGTGTGTGTGTGTGTGTGTGCGCGCATGTGTGGAGGGGGGTAAGTGGGTAAACAAGACAAGAGAGGACGAATCCAGGGGTCACTGGGCTCGAACCCCCAACCCTATTTGAAGCCTCTTAGGGAGAAAAGACAGTGGTACCTCTGCTGTCAGGAGAAAGATTTCATCTGGGATGTGTCGGATCCCACCGGCGATGACGCCCAGTGCTACCCCAGGAAACACATAGGCATTGTTTCCCTGACCAGGAATGAATGTCCTGCCATCTTCTAGAGTCACACTCTTAAAAGGACTTCCACTGGCAAAGATCGCTCGACCCTGGAGGCAGGAAGAAAAGCAAAGCTGGAGTTTGGAGCCAGGTTTGGGGGCAGCGCTGGTAGTGCTTATCTCTTACACGTTGGGTCTGTCTCCACCCTCCCCTAAACATCCATAACTACAGTGAGAACTTGATAAATATATAAGAACAATTTATTTAGTTGACTAGAAAGCTAAGACCCACCTCCCTTCAAGTTACTGAAAGTGGAGATCATGGTGCCTCGTTCCCCAACAACTGGGATGGCCAACCTGGGACAGTTGCCTAGAGAATATGGAAGCCATGGTTCTGGACAAAGCACTGTTGTTTGGGGGGAGCCTTGAGAAGTGCATCATCATGGGAAGAGCTTTGGTTTTGGAGTTATATATAGGTTTGAGGGCTAGCTCTATTCTTATATTTTTGGTTGTGAGCCTAGCCTTTAACGGCTGAGCCATCTCTCCAGCCCAAGTTCTATTCTTTATTAACACGATGATCTTGGGAAAGTTGATGCAGCTTTCTAAACCTGTTTGCTCATGATGACGGAGCATGCTTTGTCACCCTTATAGGGTTGCTGGTAGTAGCTGTTGCTACTTTCTCTCAGCTGGTGGGAGGAAGGACTCCCCGCTGACCTCGGTGACCCGGTAGCACTTCTCAGCTGTGCACTCAGCCTTGCTGGTGGGGTTGCTCAGGGCAAAGATGATAGGGCGCTCATGGAAGGAGGCCATGTCCCTCAGAATCTGCTCCGTGAAGGCTCCTGCGATGGCAGCGACACCTACAGGGAAAAGGGGGATGGGGTAGTAGGGAGTGCCTACTCTGTATAAACATCCCATTTTTCTTCTTGTGCCACTGGTGGGGGAACAAGGTACTTTGTGACAGACTTGGGAATCTTGAGGATAGAATCTGCTGCAGGGGCTGAGGGAGCAGCCAGGAAAAGAACTCTGTTGCTTGAGTTAGACCTGTTATTCATTCTATGGAGACCACTGTTTCATTTTAGGTCTCTGGTCTTTGAGGTGAACATTGAAGGCATTTCCAAACATTGTTGATGAGAGGAGAGTGTTCGTCTAGTACAGAGACAGGTGCCAGGACCCCTGTCTAGAGGTGGGAAGGAGTGCTCATGTTCATGCTGGGGGGCAACACTGCGTTCTCCCACTGATCATACCATTCTGGGTCAACAAGTCCCAACTCCGGCCCCTCACTTCTACAGTTTGAATACATAAGTCCCTCAATAGACGTGTATGGCATTGAACCAGACATGGAATATGAGGGGAACAACTGTGCTTCATTGGTTGTTTATGACTCTTCCCCGAGTCTCAGACTCTCCATCTGCAAGTCAAGAAGGTTAGGTGGGCTGGGTAGTGGGACCCCTTCTTCCTCCTACCTATAATTGCTGTGGGCTTCACCAGCCTCACCACTTCCTCCAGGGAGGTGACTTCAGCGTGGTCCTGGGCAAACATCTCCTTCTCATGGTTCAGGTGGCTCCTACCCTGTAGGAAAAGGAAGAAGATGGAGTGTTGAGGGCCCATTGAGGAGGGCCTGGATGCATTAGCATTCTGACGGTGTTTCTGACTGATTTGGTTGTGATTTGGTCTGAGGCTTTGGAATAATGAGGCCCAGACACTTGATCAGATTTCTCAGTAGGACCTAAGGTGAATCCTAAGGAAATATATACAAGTGTTTCTTTTCTTTCTTTCTTTCCTTTTTTTACATTATATATATCTATACATATGTATATATATATATCTATTATTTTAATAGAATGAGTATTTTTGCCTGCTTATGTCTATGCCCCCTTACATGTAGTACCCATGGGGTTACAAGATGGCACTGAATGCTGAGTGAACTTACAAACAGTTGTTTGCCACCATGTGTGTGTTCTGAGAATCAAATCAAATCAAATCAAGTCAAATCACACCTGGGACCTCTTAAAGAGCAAACAGGTGTTCTTAACATCTGAGCCATCTCAGCCACACAGAACAAGAAGCAATAAATAATTTTATTTTTATTTTTAGCTGTTGGGGGTCATAGCTTTTTGGGCTAAGAAATTCCTTAGCCTCACTGAATCTCTGGCCACAAGAAAGGCAGTCCACAGGTTCATGGAAGGACAGGGCTTGAGACTTTCCGTGCCAGAGCGCTAGTGTGAGTGGATCTGATAGGACCCACCAGTCTTCCTGTGAGTCTCACTAAGCTGACTCTAGGATAGGCTGTTCATGCCAACTGTGCCTGAGAAGCTTCAGATGTCTTTCCATCTCTTCAAACAGAAGCCTGGTAGTGACAGGCTGCCCCAACTTCTGATAAATAAGTGCAACCATTTCTGACTGTTCCTGCTGGCCTAAAGAGTGCCAGAGTGATGATGTCAAGCACCTGGATTAGAAGTCAGCTGAGTAGGGGGGAACAAAACGATGCTGGAAAATGAGCAAGTGAGTAAGAGTAGTCACCAGTATCTGGTAACCTGCTCAGAGAACATTCTCTGGAGTGATGGATGGGGTGATGGAAAGCTTTATCTGCAGGCCCAAGTTTCTTTACAGCGGTCTGGCTGTGCAAAATTGTGGAAGAGAGAGAAAGAGAGAGAGAGCATGTGTCTTTTGGAGGATTATGATTCAGTACTGCCGAGACTAAACCAGGGCAGGAAGGGGTATGAGAAAGGCTGAAAGGGGTATTCAGGTACCCATACATGCATGTGCTTGCATGCACGCACGCACATGTACACACACACACTCCCCTTCAGTACTTTTGGACAACAGCAATTAAAGCTTTGCAATTTTCTCTAAGCAGTCTGTCTCTTGGAGAACTCTGTCTCCCTCCCTCCATCCTTCTCTCTCTTCCTCCTCTTTTATTTTTTGACATAGAGTATCTCTGTGTAGCCCTGGTTGTCCTGGAACTTTCTTTGTAGTCTGACTGGCTGGCCTCAAACTCAGAGACTCCCCAGTCTCTGGCTTCCCAGTGCTGGGATTAGAAACGTGTCCCATCATGTTCAGCCAGGGAACCCTTTCAGTGTAGCTCTTGCAGCTCCAGGTGTGAGGAAACCGCCAGCGTTTCAGCCCTGAACAGTACCTTGACAATGAGACCCTTGGAATCCACCATCCAGATTTTCCTTGTGGCCTCTGCCTTGGGTACGCCTTCTTTCTCCAGGGCCATGACAAGGAGGTGAGCGATGCCCATGGCTGCCTGCGGGGGCGGGGGGGGGGGGGGGGGGGGGGTGCACAAGGACAGTGTTTAGACTCGGAGCACACAGCTGTTCAGCACATACCAGATGTTTCCCCAAAATGAGCCCCCCCCAGCCGCACAATTAATTCCTAGGTGGCCCATTTAATCTGTCCTTTGAGAAACTCAAAACATTGAGACTCAAAAAGCTGCAATGATCATAGCACACTCCAGACTATCTCTCCCATCAACACTGCTTTCCCCAGTCTTACTGTTCCCGGAAGAGCCACTGCAGACCCCTGCTGATGGAACTTACCTCACCTGCACCCTGGAAAACAAACACATGGTTGGAGAGCTTGTTCTTGGTGATTCTCAGAGCAGCCAAGATCCCTGCCACAGCTACAGAGGCCGTGCCTGCAACAGAGTGGACATATCAACCAGTGACCTCTAGCGCTCAGTCTTTACTCTTGGCACAGCTCCCTGTGGATGAGGCTGGCCTTGAACTCACAGAGATCCACCTGCCTCCTGAGTGCTGGGATTGAAGGTCTGTGCCAGTACCTCCTGGCTGAAGCAACTTTTCTTAACTCTTTATTTATTTATTTTTAATATTTATTTATTATGTATACAGTATTTTGCCTGCATGTATGTATGCACAACAGAAGAGGGCATTAGATAACATTATAGATCGTTGTGAGCCACCATGTGATTGCTGGGAATTGAACTCAGGACCTTTGGAAGAGGAGTCAGTGCTCTTAACCTCTGAGCCACCTCTCCAGGTCCCAACTTTTCTTAACTTTTAAAGAAGTCATATCTGCAGGCACATGGGTATTCAGGGCCCTCCTTTCTATTGTAAATAACTGTTTAAGAAATAGTCCGTGTAGTTATTTGTCTGTTATCTGTCTGTGGGAAAGACAGCCAGCTACCCAGGAGCTGCTACTATTGTTATTATTAGTAAATGAAGTGATGTGGATAGATGCAATTAACAGATGCCAAAAATGAAGTGTGATCCCCATATGTGGGGGGAGTAGATGAAACTCAGAGTCAATGTGTACAGCTGACAGGAGCACAGCCACCTGAAAGACCTCAGGACCTTAGATCCATGGGAGTGGACAAAGCCTTCCTTCCCCTGGTCTGGGTGGGACTGTTGACAGAGTGCACAGGAACCAGCTACTGCGGCTTCCTCCTTTCCTATGTGTACAGCCTGAGATTCTTCCCCATAGAGACCTCCCAAAGAGACTCAGTAACCCCGACTCCCATGATGTACACATCAAGTAGGCTGACTGTTCCTTGTGGAGTCCTGGTGGCCTCCATTATAGTTACTGCAGTGTACCAACTCCCAGCTTCTCTATACACGTGCCTGTCATTTCTTTATTCCTGTTGTCATCCCAGTCATGTTTCCATGACCAAGTCACACAGGGCATGCTACCCATAGAATTATTCAAGGATAAAACATTTAAAAACAAGACCCGATGGGACCATGAGACACAAAGTGTCTCTGTGTTACGAGCTGCGCATCTTACCCACCATGTCATAAGATTGTGCATGGTAGCAATCTTCAGCCTATGGTCTGACTTAGCAAACAATACATTGTGCCCTTTTTCTCACAGTCAGAACATGTGGGATTCTCACAATTCTACCAGATAACTCAGGATTTATGCTTCCTGTGGCTTCAACTTTGTGCCCTGCCTGATTAGAAGCCTTAACTACTATGAGAGAAAAACTTCCATTAGGAATCACAGCAAGCTTCTACTGAATTGGGGATTGAGACCACCATCTGGGACTCGAGACCACCACCTGGGAATCGAGACCACCACCCAGGAATCGAGACCACCACCCAGGAGTCAAGACCACCACCTGGGAATTGAGACCACCACCTGGGAATCGAGACCACCACCCAGGAGTCAAGACCACCACCTGGGAATCGAGACCACCACCTGGGAATCGAGACCACCACCCAGGAGTCGAGACCACCATCTGGAAATCGAGACCACCACCCAGGAGTCAAGACCACCATCTGGAAATCGAGACCACCACCCGGGAATCGAGACCACTACCTGGGAATCGAGACCACCACCTGGAAATCGAGACCACCACCTGGGAATCTAGACCACCACCTGGGAATTGAGACCACCACCTGGGAATCTAGACCACCACCTGGGAATTGAGACCACCACCTGGGAATCTAGACCACCACCTGGAAATCGAGACCACCACCTGGGAATCTAGACCACCACCTGGGACTTGAGACCACCACCTGGGAATCGAGACCACCACTTAGGGATCGAGACTCTCTCTGCACTAAACCAGCAAAGAAGACTCCCGTTTCTCTGGCTGTGGGGATTGGTTCTACCAACCAAGAGGAAGACATCCCTCAGAGGGAGCATAGCTGTCCTGAGGCATCCTCTGGGGGGTTATCTTGATATTTCCATGCTTGCTAGTTAATATCAATAAACATGACAACTACAGAGAGGCAGGGCCATTGAAGATCCAGGGCCCTCAGAAATGAGGGTTAGGCCACCTTACCAGGTGAGGAACCCTGGCCAGATAAAGTCCTGTCAGGGGACAAGAAAACAAGAATGGTTGAGGCGAGATTTCTGAGCACTGGTGACAGTATGACTGGCTAAAGACATGCATACTTCCTTCTTGGCCATATGACAATAGACAATGGCCTTCTTCTTTCTTTTTTCCTTGATTTTTTTTATTTTTTTTACACTTTTGGAAGTTAATTCTATACTTTCATCTTGGAGTTACAGGGTTTTCAACTGTGACTGGATTTGAAGAGCAAGCTAATTCTTCCCAGTGATGCTTAGTGTGACTCTCTTGCAGTAACAAATGTTGGGGCGTGTCTCTTCTTATTTTGGATGGGGGGGGGAAGGGGAGACAGTTTTCTTTTGTTGGAGATAGTTCTGTTTTGTCACCTGGAAGCACAAAGGTGCAGGAATTTGTGCAAGGATGCTGAGTAAGCAAGAGGGGGGACTGTACCAATTAACAGTACTTTCTGAGCTTATGTTGATTAAAGTGCAAACTACCAAATGGCTCTATGCAGGGATCTGCCACAAGGAGGCACTAGAGAGCAGCTGAAAGGCTCCAGGACGTGAAAAGAACATTGTTTCCAGAACTGCCTCCTTCTTGCGGAATCACAGGTAAAATGTAGGATATTTAATAACATTTGCATTTTACATAAAAATAACTTTATTTGGGCTTAATCCTGTGAAACATTAGTACAATTAAAAAATATTATTTATTTGATATTGGAACTTAAAAGCCTCCATAGCTTTGCTTTTGCTAAGTCAGACAACCCCACATTCTTGATTTTTCACCTCCACAGAGCAGTTGAACCCCTCTGCAACCCATCCATCATTTCGTCCACTAAACTCACAGCAGGCCTGTGAGCACCAGCCAGCTGCCCCCTCTTCTCTTTTGTTCTTCAGCCTCAGGGGGTAGTAGCGGAGTCTTATTGTTTCTTTTCTGCTTTTCAACTCTCTAATACACACACTTTTTATGTTGAGAGTTCTCTGTCTAAGCCTCTGTCCCAATCCTGTCTGATACTGAGGGCTCACAATAAAACTGCTATCGCAGTGTCAAAATTAAGCCTCTATGATGCAACCACAGGAAAGGAAATTAAAGTGGGACTGTTTATGGTTTGTTCCATTTTCAACAGTTAGAAAACAAAAATGAGGTTATCTGTGGCTGGTGAGGGAGCAATGAAAAGTGGGAGGTTCCAGAATTCTTTTCAGTCTAAAGAGTAACTTTCTTTTCTTTTAGGAAATGGTTTCTCCATGTAAATTCAGGGCATAAAATGTTTTTATTTTTGACCTTATACTTCCACTTTTCAAAATTGGCATATGGGAAGCTGAAATATGCACACTGGAACATATTTCTAGGGCTTATGTCTAGAACATATGTCTAGAACTTAGGACAGTGTTATTTTTAAAAAATTTTTTTATTAATTTATTCTTGTTACATCTCAATGGTTAACCCATCCCTTGTATCCTCCCATTCTTCCCTCCCTCCCATTTTCCCCTTAATCCCCTCCCCTATGACTGTTCCTGAGGGGGATTTCCGCCACCTGTATATGCTCATAGGGTATCAAGTCTCTTCTTGGTAACCTGCTATCCTTCCTCTGAGTGCCACCAGGTCTCCCCCTCCAGGGGACCTGGTCAAATATGAGGCACCAGAGTACGTGTGAAAGTGATAGTGTTATTTTTAATACACAGTTACTGGAAATAATCTAAACACCTAGCAAAGAGAAAAATGATTGAGTAACCTAGGTAAGATATACACTCAGGAGAATATTTCCTTCTATTGAAAATGATCACCACAGGCGGCTGGAGAGATGGCTCAGTAGTTGGGAGGACTGGCTGCTCTCCCAGAGGCTCTGAGCTCAGTTCCCATTAACTTCATAACTCACAACCATCTGATTTGCCCCTTTTGATGTGCATGAAGACAGAGTGGTCTTATACATAAATTACATGAATAAATAAATAATGATGACCATGAGGCTGGGGAGACAGCTCAGTTTGTGAGGTGCTTTCTGGCCAAACATAAGGACTTGAGTTTGGGTCCTCAGCACCCATGTGTGAGCTGCTTGTGGTAGTGTGTGTCTGTAACAACAGAGTGGACCCAGGAGCATCCCAGAGGCTCATGGTTACTGTAGCTAAAATGGTAAACATCATGTTAAGCATGACACTGTGTCTCAAAGAATAAGATGTGGCATGGCTGAGGACTAGACTCAATGTCAACCTCTGGCCTACACACTTGTGTGTATGCGTGCATGGGAGCATGTACTTGCACAGACCTCATGCAAAAATTTTTATTAAAAATTTTATGAAGAGCTGGGCATGGTGGCACATGCCTGTAATCCTAGCACTTTAGAGGCAGAGGAAGGTGTATCTCTGAGTTTGAGGCCAACCTCGTCTGCAAAGTGAATTTCAGGACAGCCAGGGCTACACAGAGAAACCCAGTCTTGAACAAAACAAAACAATTTTTAAAAAAATGAAGATTGTATAGCAACCCAGGAAATTCTACAAGTAAGTAACTAACATATGTATTTCTAAAGCTGTCTGGATTTTATGTGCTCATTTAGTGCTGGCACACATTGGTCGGGATGGCTTCTCCCACTCAGGCATTGGTTCTCTGTCACCTGGAATCAGTTTTCGGCTCCTTTGAACCCTTTCTGCTTTCAGGGAGGCAGTTTGCAAATCATACACCAGTAGATGGCGCCAAAGATGCTTCATGGTAGATGTTTCCTGGGTTAGACATCTTTGATGGTTTTTTTCTTTTGGCTACCAAACATCTTTTGAGGTGAGGGTTGAATAACTGAATTTTCAGCAAAACATAGTGCTAGAGGAAGCTGGTTATTCTGACCTCCCCTACATACATATATAGAGAAAATGGATTGGTCTAGTTAGTGGTCTAGAAGAAAAGCCTGGACCACAGTCTTTCCTGGGGAGTTGGAGGAAGCAGGAGAGGCTTTGTGGGAGAGAACTGTGGGGTGGGGGTGGGGATAAAGTGGAGGCTGATGGGCGAGAACTGCCAGCCCACATCAGTGTTCAGCAATGACTCTGACTGGGGTCAGGACAAAGAGTAGTGGGGATGCTCACAGGAGAGCTGCACGCTGCCACAAAACAACACAAAGGCAACCACCGTTTATTCATTAGACCTTTGTTGTTGTTATTGTATGCTGTGGTGTCTGTTTTGTGTGTTTGTGTGTGATGGGAAAATGCGTGTGTGATACATGCATGTAAGCCAGCAGAGGGTGTTACCCATAGGGGTCTTCTATTGCTCTCTACTTTACTGGCAGGCCAGGGAACTGGAAGTTCACTGTTTTAGCTAGGCTGGCTCATCACCAATCTCCCATGACCTTCCTGTCTCTGCACACCCCCTCCCGCCCAAGCCCAATGTTGAGTTAAAATCAAGAACAGCCACATCTGGCTTTTTTACATGGGTGTTGGGGATTTGAAATCAGGTCTTCAAATTGGTACAGCAAATGGACTTCTTCCCAAACTCTATTAATTAAGGTGAACTTGGCTGTGTGCTACTGTCTTATCAGCACTTGCCCAGTTAATCTTCATATAAACTCTGTAGAGTAGGTCTTTTGTGTTCCCTCTATTGAGGTTTTTAGGTTTTTGCTTTCTCCTAGGAAAGCGAGGTTTGAAATAGAAGCAGTCAGGTGCAGCCTACCCAGGCACCTCATTTGAATGTATAACGAAGAACTCTCTGACTCATCCCACACCCTTTGCCACCCAGCAGATACCGTGAAGGTCCTTTCTGATCCTAATCAACACCTCCTCCTGCTGTGGATCTCCTTCTCAAGGACCCATGGGATTTGTTCTCGACTTTTCTCTCTCCTCAATTCTTCACCCTCAATTCCTCCCTCTCTGCTGGATCATACCCGGAGAACTTTTGTTAAAGGGCTTGCCCTTGTCACTCGTCACAGTCTTTTATAGTCAAACTCTCCCAAGAGCTGAATGTGACCACTACCTTCACTTGTTTTCTTCTCTGCCTCCATGGAATCCAGTCTACACAAGTGACCGGGCCACTTCTTGTCA
Organism: Acomys percivali; assembly: GCA_907169655.1. Lineage (NCBI taxonomy): Eukaryota > Metazoa > Chordata > Mammalia > Rodentia > Muridae > Acomys > Acomys percivali. The sequence continues at coordinate 106,483,742 of OU015752.1, read as the reverse complement.
TGGTCACTGAGAAGCTCCACTGTGCCAACTTCAGTGGTCAGTTCTCAGCTTCTCATCCTTTAGCAGCTCAGCAGCGCTTGGCATGGATGCCCATTACTCCTTGGGAGAACTCTTTCTGAATTTGGCCCTGGAACTGTCTCTTCAGTCACTTCTTTATGGTCCCCTTCCTGAGGCCCACTCTTGAGGCCTAACTCTAGGGGGCAAGCGATCTTAGCTCTAGATCAGAACTCAAGACAGAAAGCTGTAGTTCTTAGATTCCAAATTATAAAACAGGAGCTTTGCAAATCAAGGCTTGCCTCCACCATTAACTTCCACTGTTGGGTGCAGTGGGGGTGGGGTGGGGTGGGTTAGTTCTTGGACTGTGTGCTTGGAATTTTTAATGGGAGAGGAGGAAAATTGCTTAGATTTTTGGAGGTAACCACCCTAAGAAGTCTGACAGTCTGGGGCTGTGGGAGAACATGGCTTGTGCCCACAAGTGATGTGAACTGGTTGTTCTCACTCGCCATGAAAGATAAACAAACTTTCCTATTCAGCGGGGATGTTCCATAATTACACTTCCTGCAAACAGAACACTTGAGGCTGCAGGCTTAGGAAACGGCACAAGAGGACAAGCTGGAAATAGTCCTTTTCATAGTCACGTTGGACCAAGTCACGATTTTGGGAGTAATCGGTGACAGTGTCAATAATTGGTAGCTGGAGGGACAGGGAGAGGTGGGCTGGGTGAGGTGGCAGTGGAGCCCTGGGTCTCTGAGGACTGATTGGCTTCTATAAAGCTAGGCAGGCCTTTGCCACTATCCACTGTAAGTCCCTTCCCACAGCAGGAAGCCACTACCTCCCTTTACTCATCTGCGCACATTGAGGAGGGCCGAGGGGACATCAATGGCACAGAATGAAGAAGGAGCAACAGAGTAGAGTTGTTCTCTGGGAGCTGCCAGCATCACTTCAGAAGAGGCAAGTCCTTCTTTCTAGGTACCCGGCAAGGCCTTTGAGACCACTTCAACAGTGCTCTGTGTCATAAGGGACTTTCCTAGTGCCCCCGGGTGCTCTAGCGCATCTTAAAACGTGGGTAATAACCTCATGGGAGCCATGTAATTGAAGTGGAGGTTGAGAAGAACACAGCAACCGTCAAAAGCTTCTGAATGTGCAATAATCAAAGATTACTGCCAAGCCAAGCACGTTGTGGACATACAAGGTGATCGCTTTCTACTGCTGTGTCATCCCAGCATGCAACACCAACCATGCTGCCTGGGCAGGCCTGGCCCAGGTTTGAGACTGGAGTCTGTTCCAAACTGCAGGGTCTCTGCCTGTACCCACAAACTTTCTGCTCTTATAAAAATATTGTTTAACTGTGGAAAAATAGAGATTTAAAATTATATTTTTACACTGCCATTGTTCAGTATGTAAACACTAAATTTGTACATCTTTGGGTTGTATTGTGTTAGAATTTTTTACTTTTAAAAAATTACTCTTTGAGTTATTGACTTGAGTTTTATAAGTCAGTGCTAAGTGAATTTGGGCTGGGGAATGAGACAGAATTTCCAACAATTTCTGAAACAGCCCTAGCCACACTTCTGTCATTTGTACTACATATCTATATGGAGTGGTATTCGCAGCATGGACATTTTTATTTTTTTTGGTTTTTCGAGACAGGGTTTCTCTGTATTAGCCTTGGCTGTCCTGGACTCGCTTTGTAGACCAGGCTGGCCTCAAACTCACAGCAATCTGCCTGCCTCTGCCTCCTGAGTGCCGGGATTAAAGGTGTGCGCCACCACGCCCGGCTAGCATGAACAATTTTAATATTAAAATAGGTCAACTCTGACCTCTATATATCCTGCAGTATAAAATATTCATCCATGATTTATATTTGACTTTAAAAGTAATTAAGTGTACCAATCTCATTAGCATGAAAACTTGGTTTCATATTTAATAAAAGATAAAAATTATATGCATACCAAAGAATCATTTAAAAACACACTTCTTGATTTGATATCAGTAAATGTTTAATTTGAATATTCATTCTATATACTTTTGTATCCAGATTGCTGCAAAAATTTATCTAAGTTTCCTGTGAAAGTTCCACTGGGGGGTTATGGGCAGGAAAAGAACAAAAAGCCCACTCTGATAACAGTTCCAAGCCAGAGTGGGCCTGTCCTGCTGTAGTGGGGAAGGACCTGGAAGGAAGAAATGCCATCTTAGCTTTTCCAGGTCCTTTGCTGCCCAGCGGATGAAAGAGGAGGTTCCTGAGGAGTCTGGCTGAGGCTGGTTCTGAGAATAAGTAGCCTCAGAACACAGGACATGGTAACAAGAAAGGCTGTGCATGCTGGGGAGAAATGATGTGCAAGGAGGTGGTGAGTTTGCTGTGGGAAAGGCCAAGGGAAGACTTGGAACCGTTGCGTGTGGCAGGTGAGGTGGAATGTGGATCCTTGATGGCTTGTAATGCCGCTGCTGTTCTGTAAGCAGGACAAACAAGATGGACAAAAATCTTTGGACCTGTTTTGAGTTGATAATGACAAGATGTGATGGAGATTGATCTACATTCAGAATTTTAGAAGCACCAAGATAGGAAAGATGTTTTCTTCAAGGCTGCTAAATACAAATGGCCAAAACATTAAGAATGTAACATTTATATAATTCCAGATTGTGTCATGGTTCTTCATGGTAGTTTATTGTATATGTGTGTAATAACGTGTAAAAAATAAAAAATGTTTAATTAATAAAAAAACTTAAACTTACAAAAAAAATCTTTGGAGCTCAGCCACGTATGTCCATCTGCCTGCGTGCATATGGTGGTATCTGTAGTTAACTGTATGCACTGAGGTCATCTATCAGATACGTGTCTCCCATTTCTTGTCTAAGTGCCCTTTTGGTGGCTGTGGGGAGCATTCTTTGTGCAGAATGGAAAGCCATTGCCTAGTCCTGGGTCATGAGAAGAGTGGGGTCACCTGGGTACCTGTGGCATGGCCACGGATACAGTATCTCACGGGAGCCTTTGAGTATCAAACAAAATTAGCCAAGAGCAAGAAGAGGGTTCTAGGTGGAAGAATCAGCATATGGCAAATTATGGAACCAGAAAAAACTTCACAGTCTAGTGCTGTGGGGAGATGGGATTGCTTCATGAGTAAAACCATGCTTGTGCAAGCCCAATGACCTGAATTTGATTCCCAAAACCCATAGTTAGAAGGGAGAATTGATTCCTGCAAGTATTCTTGGATCTCCCCATGTACAGTATAGTGTGCACACTGTCACTTTTACACACATAGTACACACAACAATACCAATAAAACAAAATTTAAAAAGGACCAGAGAACACACAGAAAACTATAGAAAAGCATGGCGGCCATGCCTTCCTTTTGGCAAGGCTTCAGAAGCATGGTGCTTACACACCCACCTCATTTTCCTCAGTGCTCTCTTTTTGCTCTCAAAACCATTTCCTCCCCCTTATACTTATGCACTATATATATTAGTAATAGGTACCATGAACCGAGTGGCTGTTCCTGTGTGTGCATACCCTCCTCCCCCAGTTAGTGCAACACGAGTAATTCTGGAGATACTTAGCAATGAACTGGCATAGATTTCACTGTAGTAGGTACTGGCTTGAGAAGCGCACATAAGATGCTCTGGTACTTGCTGATTATTAGTCATGGCAGCTAAGTTGTCGCAGAGGAAGGATAAAAACATGTACCACTTGGCTAGAATCACAGAGCAGAAAAGTAAGGAATCAGAGACAGACCCATCTCAGTCCAACGTCTGTTAACTACTCTGGTTCATACACCGGAAACCTCAAAGTATGAAAGGGTACCAGGCTTAGTGGTGTGCAGTTCTGTGATCCCAAGCAGTAGTAAGACAGTGAAGGCAGAGAGATAGCCTCAAGCTCCAGGCTAGCCTGGGCTACCCCAAAACACCCTATCTTGAGAACAAACAAAACAAACAATCAAGCAAAAATTGTGAAGGAGTGACATCGCATACAGGCATTGTGTCAGGTTATCTGTCCTTGA